>OX439483.1:422852740-423452740 GCA_949320155.1 Melangyna quadrimaculata | reverse complement strand
TCATTTTTTCGAAGCAAAAATATACTTTCAAAAAGTTAGGATTTTTAAGAGATATTGTATATTTCATCATAATCATAATAACCAAAATCTAAGTATGAGGGTTTAAAGGAGCATATTTTGTGATATCGAAATCAAAAGTCTGGCAGGTTTTTGCCTCAGCCTTTGGCGGGGGCGGGATATTGAAAATAGAGATTTTCTAAATTTCTTTTCAAGAGTTTTATCACTTCAATTGTTTTTTTTTTAACACATCATGATGCTCTGTCATTTTTCCTAAGTGTAAAGCCTTAATCTTGGTGATCCGATAAAAAGAACTTAAGATATAAGCATTTAAAGAGAACCTTAATCGACTTTTCCTGGAGACTTTGTTTTTTTGATTTTTTGCGTTTCATAAATCTCCAAGAAAAAACGGGTGAGGTTCGATTAAAAACCTTATATCTTGAGTTCTATTGGTTCGATCACAAAGATTAAGATCTTTGGACTTAGGGAAAATGACAGAGCATCATAATGTATTTTTAAAAAAATAATTGAAAGGATAATACCCCCGATCAGAAATCTCTATTTTCAACCTCCCGCCCCCGCTAAAGGCTGAGAAAAAAACCTGGCAGACTTTTGATTTCGATATCACAAAAAATACTCCTTTAAACCCTCATACTCAGGTTTTGGTTATGCATCCACTCCCAAAATTTGCTGGCGGCTTTTAGACTACTACTTCTACTTCAGGGGAATAATTTAATTTGACAGTTTATTAATCTTGTTTTTCCAAATTTAAATGGTGATTTACATTTTTTTAAACCAACAAAATGTAATAGTCTGAGAACTATGGAACATTTACTCAAAGTTTTTACACCGCTTCAAATTTTGTGGCCATGTCGTTTGTATCAGTGTAAGTAACATGTCATCGGTCTGAGAGCGACATCGCGGCCCCAACACCACTAAAATGCACTTTCAAAGTGCAACAACAAAAATAATCCCTCTAAAAAAGCTTTATACAGCTCCAAATTTGCATCACTTAGTGCCTATACTAACTAGAATCCATCGGTCCTTACGGTCGGGTTTTACACACCTTAGAAAAAAGGATGATGTCCACAAAAAAACTGGGCCTTAGTAGTATTTTCCTGCATCATCTACAGGCTATAGAATGAAATAAAATTTAATTTTTGAACATGAAATTCATATTTTTGTGTTAAATAAAGTAGCATCTCGATTGCCAGTCTGACAATTCGACAAGTATAGCTTCAGAGGGTTGGTTATAACCGCTTATCTTTTCGATTTTTTATTGGAAGCTAAGGCCCAAATTTTTAGATTAAAAAAAAAAACTATGTAAATAAATATAAAATTCAGTAAATCTGGTTGTTGTTTGAGTTTGCCTCCCCCCCCGCGCCATAATCGAAATCTTGCGTACACCCTTGCAAATAACACTTGGATAGCATCCCGCAAACTCCACCGCAACGTGTTTGTCTTTCATTATTTTACCAATATTCTTACGAACAATGTTCTAGTGAAACAGCCAGTTGCATTCCCTCCCTTAAACAATTCAACCGTAATAATCGTGCTTCTGGGAATTGGCCATCACTTTACCCTAGAGCCAGTAGCGGATCTAGGATTTGGCTGTGGGGGGTGCTTGCAGTTTGGAGATCCATTTTGAGACCTAAAGTAATAAAATTTGCTTGTCCGAAGATAAATTTTATAATTTATAACAAATAATAGAGATCAGTTAAGGTTTAATGCAAGACCGTACTCAACTTTAGTCGAACTAAACTGCACGACAACAACGCGGCAAAACATTATTTTTTATGAAATGTAAGGAGCTATATCGCACTCAGCGGCAGCTGAACTTCATACAAATTCATACGAATTCGTGTGAAGTGTAGTTCCGATGCAGTGCAGTTGCGGCGAGTGCGGCCTAACTTTTAAGGCTCAAGTATTTTTTTTTCCTTTTCCTTTAATGATATCCATTTTTTGTGTGCCTTTATATCCGCTCCTGTTGCGCTTCAAAATGTTTTCAATACAAAGTACAATAACAATTATTCATAATTGCTGTAGCGGAGATAGAAGCAAATTCAAAGACGCACAATAATTTTTAGCCATACATATATGCTTGAACCACGCGTACAAATTCGTTTATTTATATTATTTAAAAATTGATTAGGGACCTACATTATGTTGTTATATTTTTAAATTCGCTGTGGGTATGTTTTGAACTTCCCATTTTTGACAAGATTTGAAAACTGTTTTTAATTGGCTAGTTCAAAAAAATTATATTTAAGTGTTCGTACTGGCAAAAGCTCATATATGTGCTTTGACACGGTGTAAGTCCTCTAAGATCTCATTTTTCCTGAATTATACACGTGTTCAAACTGACACTTTACGACATAAGACAAAGCTGCTCTAAGAAATAAGCCGCGGCCCAATTCTGCCAGCGTGAATGAGTTTTCGTGTATACGCTGAATTTCGTGTATACGCTTTATAGGTATTCATGCTTAAAAAAATATGTCTACAATTTTGCACGTCACTCCAGAGTCTAGAGGGATTGCAAATATTCATTTGCTTTTGCATGATTTTCTGAGCACAGAGAAAACTCACGCTTTTGGAATTTGGCTCCTTGATTAGAGAATTTCTATGTTTTCTATGTACAATTGCCTTGGACCTTTCAAATTTTGAAAACGTAGCCTCGAAAATTTCTAAGCCCAGCCAAGGCCGTAAGAAACAATTCCTGTTGTATTAAACAAACACTAAACTTGACATCCCGTTGCTCTCCAATGGTTTAAGCATCAAATGCGTTTCTTTCGGTAAATTAGCTTTGTTTTTAGTATATACAGTTGGGGCATTTGACACGTTAATGTAAAGCCCCGACCATTTTTATGTCTTTTTACTTATCTCTTCAAGCCTTAGCCCCAACTTCGGACTTCAACAGTCCCTAGACTTGAGCCCCCAAAACTCTCGGAACAAGGTTAGTTTTTAGGAAGTAAGTTGCTTAACCCTGGCTAGGTTTTTTGTCCAATATTCTCAGACCTTATTGCGCCAAAGCTGTTTTTTTTTGTTCCAATTTTCTGGGTTTAATTTTTAGGGAAAGATTGTCGTTGCATTACAAATATCCATATTCATAGCCCCCAACTTAGTTTTTGTCCAATTCGCTTCAGGAGTTAGCCCCAATCTTAGGGCTTAGAAAAAAAATTACATAACATGTATGCAAATAGTTCAGCCCCAACCACGTTATTTCGTCCATCAAATTTTATATCTTAACAATATTTTAGACGGAATATAAAATTCTACACGTTGTAATGTATTGCTTTCTTTATTTGAAATTATTTTATGATTCGGCTGTGGGGGGGGCTTTAGCCCCTATAGCCACCCCTCTGGATCCGCTACTGCCTAGAGCCCAATTTCGGGCGTACTGTGAAGTAAAAGGATTCTTTCCTTAGCCCCTCGTGCGAATGTGTAATGCTTTATCCGACTCTTTTTTTTCCCTCCCATTTCGATATTCAGAATTTTAAAATCAATGTGCATCGGTATCTCCTTTTTAACCCTTCCTTATTTTCCTAACGCTCGCACTATGTAAATAACTATTGCTGTCTTATAAAGGTAAAAAACCCTCTTAAATAAAAAAAAAACGAACAAACTTATGTCAGTTTGGAATTCTACGTTTGTAGTTCCAGGCGTTTCTTGTTCATACATATTTTGTTTCAAAAAGAATCAATTGATACAAATGTATGCAAATTCATCAACATATATCTATGTACAATTGTACATTAGGGTGTCCGTTATTTCCCGGATTAATTTTTTTTGGTTAGCACACCCCGTCAATTTAAAGTTTACGCCGTAAGAAAAAATTGTTGACCAAAAAAAATTTGATGCGAGGTCAATAAACCCGTTCCTCCAAGGTCATGCTTTTCCCATACAAAGGGAAACCGGACAAAACGGTATACATAACCATAACAACGAGACATACACTCCCTGTCAGCCTGTCACTTGCTTAAAGCTGGCCATAAACAACGAACATGCTCGTTTGATTTACCCCATAGACGACGAACATATTTGGCGAACATTCATTTCTTGTTGATTCTTCAAAGCGAAAAAGAAAAACAAGTGGTTGCGCTCATGATATACGGAGTGATATACGCAGTGAATCAGTGATATACGCAGACAAAATGAGAATTGCTCGCAAGCATGCCCATACACGACGAACATCGAAGGAAACGAACACGAAAAAATCGAAACTTTATCGTCAACGGCGAGCGATTCGCGAACCACCCCAAAATATGGCGAGCACGAGCATGTTCGGCGGGCATGTTTGTCGTTTATGGCCAGCTTGAGCCCACTATTTTCGTAAAAGTTTTTTCTCGATAAATACCTGTAAGCGATATTTTTCCTGGAAATTTTTGATACGAGTGAGTAGGTATATATATTTTGCAATAAAAAAGGATAAAGTTAAAGAGTTAACTCGAAAAATTCATAGAAATTTCCCAAATTATGTGAAAGGACTGCAAAAAATTGATATAAAAAGTTGCGTCACTTGATTGAGGCCATTCCAAAATTTGCTCGGTAAAAACTAACATCGCCGATTATTTTCAAACAAAAGTTTAACATATTTAAGAAAGGATAGAAAACTATATTTTATATTAAATTTCAAGTTCAAATGGGCTCTGGAAACACGTCGACAGTAGCAGAAAGAGGATCAATAGATGTTTTAAAGGAACTGGGATTCGCAGGCCGAGAAATAGCTTAGGAGACTAAATAGAAGTAAGACCATTGTCAACAAATATCTAGCAGACACCGAAAACTATAGAAAAAACGAAAAGGACGCACAGCTCAAGCGACAAAAATCCGAGAAAGACGACTGATTCAGCGACTAGCTTCGAATTCCACACTATCAGCGCCTTAAATAAGGTCAAAAAGTGGGGTATCAGCCACTATTTCGACGGTTTTAAGGATAATTAAAACCAGTTGTAACATCAAGAGTATGAAAATCAAAAAGAAAGCAGTTACACAAGGAACTACAGATGAACTTCGCCAGGGAGTATTTTGCAACGCATGGAAAAAGGTTGTCTATTCAGATAAAAAATAATTTAATCCTTACGGATCCGATGGTAACAACTTTTATTTTCACGACTAAAGAAAAGAAGAGCTTATTTTGTCAAGGCATCATAGTCATACATCAGGTGTTATGGTGTGGCGAGCGTTCACCTATTATGGAACATTTGAATTGAAATTTATAACTACAACAATGAACGGAAATAGTTACAAATGCATGCTGTAACGGATTCAGTTGGAAAACGTTGAATTTTTACCGTGGCCACCCTATTCACCGGATTCAAACATCGCATCGTCGAAAACGTTTGGCCTGGCTATCTCGAAAAGTTTTTGATGCTGGTAGACAGTTTGAAGGTAAGGACGTCTTAGTCGAAGCTAACTACGTTGCCTGGAGCCAGATTTCACTGGATTATTCCAAAAAACTGTATGATTTAATAAAACCGTCTAATAGAGATAATTTCAAAAAATAGCGGCCAAACTCATTATTAATTGACTAAAACATAATATATTAATGTTTAAAAACAAACATTTTTATAGTTTTGTTCTTTTTTTATAAGACTTTTCAAGTGGCCTCAATCAAGTGGCGCATACCCATTTTTGCAGTCCATTCTTATAATTTGTGAAATTCCTATGGAATTTCCAAGTTACCCTTTTAAATTTATACTTTTTAATTGCAAAATATATTTATCTACTCACAGGTATCAAAAATTTCCAGGAAAAATATTTCCTACACTGTTGTGAAAATAGTGGCTTCAAACAAGTAGTGACAGGGAGTGTTTATGTCGTTGAAAAATAATTTTTATATATACGAATACTAAACGGCGTATACAGGGGGGGGGGTCATGCCCCCCTCAAGATAATTTTGTTGATCTGAAATAATTATTTAGTAACCACATAGAAAAAAAAGCAAGTTGGTTACCTAGAAAGCTAATAGGATTTTCGATTGGTAAATTCAGAATTCAATAGAAAATTTGAATGTTGCTAACTTGGAATTCAATGCAAGAAATTTAATTTTCATGGCAATGGAATAGGTACCTACCTACCATATTTTGCATTCAATCGATGATACTTAGATTCTCTTCCTCGTACCTCAAATTTAAGTTAACAACAAACTTCTCATATGATAATACATTTAAACCTTAAAATATATGCGTAAGCACTCATAGGTTCCGTTTTAAGATGACAGCCAAAACCTGTTAAACCAAACAGATATTAAAGTCCGTAGCTGTCTCCAAATTTTCACTCAGTAAAGTAAAAACCAATAGTATTTTGAAAAAAAGAACATTTTACATTTCTGAAAATAAAATCTTTAAACACATTAAAGGACACATATGAAATTGTTTTATTTGATTTCTGTATGACAGAGTAGATTATTTTCAAAAGCAAACAAAAATATCTACATATGTGACAACTTTCGAATTAAAGTTATTCTAACCAAAAAATGTTAATGCTAACAAAAAATATTCATAAATTATATAAAACTATGTTGAAAACCTGTTATGAAAGGATTTTGTTTGCACTTATTCAACATTTGTGATCGAACAATAATCTTGTTTATTAGGATGTGGTATGTGGATTATTTTTACAAGTCACCTATGAATCCCATAATGCAAAAGCTTATAGCTATGGTAAAGGTGATTTTTTGGAACTCCTTGTGGTGACCGTTTGGCCAGTCGAAATGGAATCCTTGGAGAAAACGCGACAAGGTTCACAGAATTTAACAACTTTGTCAATTATTTTTATCAGAAAGGCTTTCTGATAAGAAAGATAAAAAGGTTAGGTTTATTTGATGTACTTTCATATTTATTTTGCCCTTCGCTTTGCCATCTTGCCACCAGTCTTAAGCTGGCCATACACGATCGAGCCGAACAGCTCGGAGCTATTTGGCTGCGGTCCATTTGGCCACGGTCCAAATTGGGTGGGTACACGGCCCATCCGAACCAATTTTGGCAGTTTGGATCTTGTCCAAACAAAAAACGTCAGCGGTCCGTTCAATGAAAAAAACACAAGTCGACTAAACTGAACTTCTTATGACAGTTGCCCAATCAGAAACCAAGAAAATTCTAAAAATCTAAATTTTGTGTTTTGTATTGAACATGACAAAACTTCTCAAAAAAGAGAATGAGACAGTAAGTTGTTTTTGGTGAAAACTGTATTCTACAATTTAATGAGATATCGTGAGAAAGTGGGATTTTATTATTTATTATCGGTGCCGGTGAACAGAACAAACAGAACTGCTTGGCTTGCTGATTCCCCAATCCCCACACACGATAGAGTCGAACATTAGTTGGGAGGTTCGTGTTCGTGGATTTTGGACTGGCTGTAAATCAAAATTGTTCGACCGAACGAAACGAAGCCATCTGAGTTTTCCCACTCACGGGCAATTTTGGTTCGGCTCCGGGCCGTTCGGCTCGTTGGTTCGGTCGTGTATGGAAATGGCGGTGCTAACTTCACGCACAGCGTGTATGGCCAGCTTTAAAGACATACATTTTTTTTTTAAATCAGAAGCATATACAAATCACTCCTGAACTTTTTTCACACTTTTATTGAAAAGCAACAAAAACGAATCTTTGCATTCAATTAAAATACGAATATGTAATGTATTTTAGTTTTTCCACTATTGTATAAAAAGAGCAATTAACCCAAGTGGTCAGTTTTGAAAATCAGAACTATTGTTTTCATTTGCAGTAGTGAATGAAACTTAAATTTCAGAAACAGATAACAGAGTATCTAATGATATTTTACTAATATTTCCTGCAACTTCAATTCGAACAAAGTCTGAACAAAATTCAAAACAAATGACCAAGCGACTTCAATATTTTTTTCCTCAATATTTTGATTCCTAAACTGAAATTTGTTGTTCAGGCAACTGGAGACTGCTGTATGCTGTTGTTGAGGTGCTCCAAAACAAAAAATATAACATAAGGGAATAGAAACAAATAGCGCTTTATACTACGTTTTCACTGGGCCAAATGAGGTAATTTCGATGCAAATTTCCAAATGAGATTCGAAATTACCTCATTTCCGTTCTCGTTTCAAAATGAGCTTATTTGAACCAATAGCGTAATGGTTAGTGCGTTTGAGTGTCACGCTGAAGGTCTGGGTTCACTTCCAAGCCTCGTCCACCTTAAAACTAAAAAAAATTTTTCAGGGCTACTGCCTCTTGCTTGTCATGAAAAAGTGCTTCTCGTCGCATGTTCGTATTCGGCATCAAATTGTAGGTCCCTTCCATTCCTGTCGACACGTGCACACAGGAATGTTTGCGAGTTGTTAGTCACTAGGCCCTGGTTCCTCACGAGCCGTTGCGCCACCGAATTTATTTTTTATATTAATGTATTAAAGTATAGTTAATTAACACTTTTTCCCTTTCCTTTTACCCACAGTAAAATATAAAATAAAAAAAAATATAAGGCACTTGACTTTTTATAAAAAATATAAGTTTGTGTTATTTTTTTTTGGCGTGACAAATCGCTGTGTAAAGAAAGTTATTGGCCAACAACTTTTGAATGACATATGTCTCGTCGTTATTGGTTACATAGACGGTTTTGTCCGGTTCTCCTTTGTATGTGAAAAGTATGACCTTACAGGCACTGGTTAATGACCTGGGATCAAATTTTTTTTTATCAATAATTTTTTCTTACTGCATAGATTTTCGATTGACGGAGTGTGCTATTCAAAAAAAAAAAAAATGAGTTTGGGAAATGAGGGACACCCTGACCCTACTGTACATACTAGTTATAAAATACAGTCGTTGTTTGAAAAAAATCAATGATTTTGTGAAATGAAATCGATATACCTACCTACGTATGTTCTATGAAATAGGGTGAAACAATAAAAGAGCATGTTGCACATTCCTTCTTCAACTATTTCTACCTGGGGTGTTTGCCTTCATGTAATTGTAAAAGAACACAATCGATTTTTAAAAGCCATATACCAGTTTATTTGGATTTGATTACAAAACATAGATAACTTAATTAATTTTCTTAACCAAAAAGGAACCACAACTTTCAAAAGGATTCCACATATTGATCAAAGCCAACATCGACTTACTAATTAAAAACAAAAGGCTCGCCGCAGGTCTACGAAATTCGCTCGTTATTATTAAAAGTTTTTTTTCATGTGGCTGCTGCTTTATTGGGTTATCATCAGTATAACTAATTTTTTTTTATTTTACCTTTAACAATGCGCCTAGGGATAAAAAATATGATAATTCTAAAAAAAAAATTCTTTAAATAATGAATCTTCAGTCTTCAATTTATTATTTACTTGTAATTTATATTAATTTTGTTTGCGTTTAGAAGCCCAAAAGCGTGATTTTCAACAAGACGTCCGTCCATCGGTCTGCTTATCTGTGCAACCTTTAGAATGTTTCATTCGAATTTGCTGCGAAGTATTCTCTGCCAAAAAATCCAACTGAAGTCCTAAAAGCAGTTATCTTTATTTTGGTATGAGAAATGATTACACAATCATATCAGCGTCAATAGTTTATCAATGTTGAATGTCAGAAATATCAGTTTTTCACATATTACCCCGAAACGGTAAATGCTATCGAAAAGTATTTCTCACAAAATTTGTAGATCTCGCCTTTCGCAAGAAGAAAAGTTACAACAAGTTTTTTCCTATGACTGACGATGACGGTTAAAGAGATATCGACATTTAAAAAAACGTAATATGTCGAAAATACCCGTTTTTCTCGTATAACTCCTAACGGTTCATATTTTCAAAAACATATGAGCACGCATTTTGTACATAACGTCATTCCCTATAGGACAAAATTATTAATTTCTTCTTAGAAAACAACATTTAAAGAAATAATTATTTCAAAAGTTTAACAAAAATTATAAGTTCATGATTTTTGGGTTTCTTAAATGACGAATGTGTCGAAAATAAATTCACTCACTTTGAAGGCCATAATATTTTCTACAAAAACATTGCAACGATTTTTTTCCAAACAAGCCTTGCTACTTAAATAGCATCAAATGTCAATAATACAAGTTTTTTTTTAAATACCTATATCTTTCAAACGGCAAGTTTTATCGAAAAAATTGCGAACGCAAAATTTAAACACTATGTAAATTCTCTATAAGTTCGCGCGTCTACAATTTTTTTCTATCAGCCATAATTTTAATGATATCATATTTCAAAAAAAATCACCAAAGGTTGAAAATACGGGTTTTTAGCTCTTTTCCCTTAAATGACGAATTTGACGAAAAATATTTTGAATTTTTTTTTTGTGGTTGTTCTCTAGAACAATATTATGAAACTTTTTAACGTATAAGTAAGATATCAGTTGCCAGATATTGCGGCTTAAAAAATAGTCAACTTCGAAAATACTGGTATAGGATTTTGAAATAAAACTATTTTATTATATTTTGATTATAAACTATATTTTGAATATAAAATATGTTTTCAAGGTCTGTCCAATTTTGAAGTGGCAATATCTTGCAACAGATCTCTTTTACGTAAAAAAGTGTCAAAATATATATCCTAGAGAATATTAAAATCTAAAAAATGCATTCATTATATTTGCGATCAAATTCGTCATTTAAGAGTAAAGAGCTTAAAACCAGCATATTCAATTTTTTTAAGGAGTAAGGTATTTTTGACTTTTGGTGATTTTTTGAAAGAATGATATCATAAAAATAATGACTAATAGAAAAAATTGTGTATATGTATTATGTAGCCTTACACAGTGTTTAAATTTTCTTATATAATTTTGTGATAAATAATTCCATTTGAAAGATGTATGCAAAAAACTTTTATTTTTGACATTTTTGATTCTTTAAAGTAGCAATATCTTGTGACTAAAGGCTTTTGTGGAACAATTAATCACAATATTTTTTACGGGGTTACATAATATGACATATAATTGCATCACGCTCTAGCCGGTGCTCGCCAATTTAAGTGATTGAGGTTTCAAACCTGTACAGAGAATTTAATGTTGTTTAAGCATAAGCCCAGGTCTTTTACTATTATAGGCATGGTTTTTGAGTTACACGCAAAAATCTAACGAGAGAACTGCGTTTTCCACCGTACGTTTTTTCACCGTACTCTAGTGGCCAACCGTTAATTCTACAAAAAAAATTTGTTAACCATTTTTTAGGAAATTTCATGTTCTATAAAGTGTAGAATGTAATTTTATCTAAAGAGTGTATATTTTTTTTGACTTTTTGGCAAAAAAAAATGAAAAAAGTTCGAACGTTTTGAGGTTTTTTGCGACATTCACTGTGAAGCCATATCCGAAGGAAGTAACAAAGTTATATTCGGATTCAGGGACCCCTAAAACATAAAATCCGAGTGAGAAAATAACTTCTTTATTTTTTTCCGAAACTGGCACTTCAGCTTACGATTTGACTGGACTAGTGAGTCAGAGGAAAAACTTGAAATATTTTTTTTTAAACCCAGGAAGACCAATTGGTCTATAAGTCTGTGCGTCCTGATATACTTCGAGCTACATATATCCTATAAACGGCTAACGGATTTGCCTCAAATTTCGTTTAAGTTTAATAAGTGTCTAGTTTATCAAGAACGGGTAGCTGCCATATGCAATGATTCCGGTTGTATTAAGTTTTCGCCAAAACGGCTTTTTGTTTGTTTGAAATGTTCAAATGTTCAAATGTTCTAAGCTTCTAAGCTAATGAGTTAAAGCCTTACAAGCTTTCTATTGCATGTTATGCGAATCTGTATAATTTAATTTATTTTTAATAATATCTACATTATAATGTCTGCAAAGTTCCGGTAAATTTTGTGTTAAAATGAAAATAAATTCTTGGAATTTTCAAATATTTGTATAGTTAGATAACTTATCAAGAATTTAATAACTTAATTTTAAAGTTTTCAAAGTTGTTTCCCTTCGACGCTACTTACCTTCATCTAAATATAATTATTATTATTAACTTTCTCGTGAAGTAAAGTTTCTCTTAAGTAAAAGTTTTCGACCTAAGAAAAGCATAATCGTCTGTACATATTAAGTATTCTATTCAGTTTCTGTGAAAAAATCATAAAAATAAAGGAATCAACAACAAACTGTAAAACTTTTAAGGTTTTCATTATCGAAAAAGTCTGTCAGGATGAAATGATGATAATGTGTACTATAATCGCCCTCTGGCAGGAAGTTGTGAGCTAAGGAAATCTACTTGTTAAGTTGGAATATAATAATAAAGGGCACATGAATTGAGGCAGGGACTGTTAAAAAAAAAAATCAGGACTACCAACAAATCATTATTGAAATAAATTAAACAGAAAATTTCCGTTTCGCAATTTAAATAGTTTATCGTAGACGTAGCACGTTAATCGGTTGACTTTTTTATCGACACTTTCTTAATTTTGTTGTTCTTACCGAAGGTAATTTTACTGCGCTAGCTAAAATATGTATCTACTTCCGCCAAATATGAATTGAATTTTTCTTTTTTAAATTTTGGAAAAGCAATTCAAAATGAGTTTGTTCTTGCATAAATCATAATATTGGAGCTAAAAGTTATTCCGGATCCATATTTTTTTTGCAATTAAAATTTGATCTTTTTCTTCAAATTCCTTACTTCTGCTGTCAAAAGGCTGTTGAAGGAATTTGCTTGCTTTCGTTTTTGTCGCAGTTGATTAAATTTAAAAAAAATAATTACGTCACTCAAAATGTACATTTCTATTTGACTTTCAGGCAACAAAACCAATTGCGAAAATTCTGTGCGGGTAATATGAAAGTTACATAATATCCGTTTAAAATCTTGCGACCAGACAAAAGTTGAACATCTTTTCTGTACTTTAATAATCGTAACAAATATGAATAGTAATAAATCATTCAAAATTAAAATAGGCAGCAAATATTCAAGCTTACATAGTGATTGGAAATTGATATTCGTAGAAGTACTTTGTGTTCGACTGTTCGAAGAAAGGGCGAAGTGTTAAATAACAACTACCCAGGAACTTGATTTGATTGCAAGTATCAACTACTAGAAACAATAACAACTACCACTTAAAACAGTCCCTGATTTGGAGAATAAGGGCGTAGTAGAAATTGATTTGAAACCTCGGCACTTAAACATCAACAAACTATTAGCACCAAATTTGTATATAGCCAAACAACTTTTGCAAGGTTCTATAAGGTTCCAAAGGCTTATAGCTCATGCACACAAAAATGGTCAATCTGTCAAAGAAATTCAATTTAAGATTTTTTTCTGTTGCAAAAGTCTATTACCAGATCATGACGCCAACGGCAGTAGTTATTCAACGTTGAATGTAGAAAATATCAATCTTTCGCATATAACTCCGAAACGGTAAATGATATCGAAAAATGTTTCATGCTAAAATTGTAGATCTTGCTGTCGCTAAAGTGTATTTGATGATGATTTTTAAACATTTTATTCTACGTTGTTATGAGGGGGTCTCTGAAATTCGTCGGAATTTACACTGTCTATACATCTTTTGAGTCATTAGCTTCACTTTCTTAAATTTTAGACTTCGAAGATATAGTTTTTTTTTAATAATTCAAAAATAACAATTATTTAAACTTAGAAGACGATAACCGGCCTATGTCCTTGGTTTGTTAACTTTTGAAGTAAGAAATTGGTTGGAAAACATCCTAGAAACTTTCAAATGATGTTCTCATACCCAAAAATGGTCAGGAAGGACATCACGTCAATTGGTATTGGGTTTAAAAAAAAAACGGTTTAAAAAGGTTAGCAAAAAACTGCTTTTTGCTTGTTTTTAACTCCCGTTTTATAAACGTTATTTTAACGGCTTTAAAATACCATTTATATGAAGTTTAAAAAAACCTTTGTTAATTTTTGGTTTTTTGCTAACCCTTACACAACCGTTTAAATAAGTATACATATTTTATTTTTTGTCTCCAATTGTGTTGTTTTAAAAAACTATTAAATAAAATATAAAATATATTTATTTATTAAATGTTATTTATTTCAATAACTTAAACTTTGCACAATTTAATTTTTAAAATAATTTAAAATTTTTTTACGCAACGCGTTTTGGAATAAATTCCATCTTCGGGCTTTAGGAACTGATTCAGTAAAGCCTAAAAATTAAATTGTGCAAAGTTAAAGTTATTGAAATAAATAACATTTAATAAATAAATATATTTTATATTTTATTTAATCGTTTTTGGTTTGTTTAAATAAGGTTTTAAAATAACCTGTATTATGTTCATTTAAGGTTACTTTAAAACGTTGTTTTAACCATGTTGACCAACCATTAAGTTACAGTTTTTGAAAAACCTGTAATATCTAATATTACATGTTTTCTTGTAACCGTTTCCTAACGGGTTTCAGAAAACCTATACTATAACCCATAGTATGATTATGGTTATTTTGAGACGGTATTATGATAGTTTAGTAGATTTCATAAAATCTGGGACGACATATCTCACAGGTTCAGGATCTCACAGGTTGTCTACAAATGTGTTAGGGAGAGTAATCGTTGAAACAACTTTCATTGATTTTCAACTAATAAATAATATTTTGTTTTGAAAAAAGGTTAGTTGAGGACTCATTCAAAATTAGTCTGGGCATGGATGAAATTTAACAAAAAAATAATATCACGTGGTGAAAAAAGAGTAATTTAAGAACTTGTTTAGGACTCTTGTCTGGATTTGGTTGATTTGCAAAAAAAAAGAAAATATTTAAAAATTAATTTCAAGCTTGGAGTAAAGATTAAATTTATTTTCAACCAATAAATAATAACAATGAATGTTGAAAAAAGAGTTATTTAAAAACGTATTCCAAATTAGTGATTAGAAATGAGTGGAAATCATGAAGTTGTTAGTAAATCGTAAGCAGATAAATATCTAATATTTAATCATAAAGTTGTAAAATGAATTTTCCAAACCAACAATTTGACAAACATTCTGATTGAGAGAAAATTTTATCCCAACTCAACCTGGGAGACAGAAAAAACCTCAAACAATTCGATAAAATTCGACAATTTTTGTGGATCATTAAATTTGATTCTTTGATCCGTCACTTCTCAAATGAGGACACGTTCGATTAAAAAAAGCTTCCGAATATTCGAATATATACAATGCACTAAATTCTTAGCTTAAGGCGATTGACACTTCACTTATTAAAATAGTTATAAGACCTTCCAATAGCCCGTTGGCGTAATTTACCTTTTTGGATTCTCTATAACCTAGGCCTTAAACTCAATGCAACTTGTCGATGACGTTTTATTTAAAAGTCAGGCTCAATAAAGATGCGAACTTTGTTTGGTTACTTGCAGCATAATGCTCTGGGGTTAGTGTTGTGTGTGCAACAACACGACCTGTAGTTGTGCGAGTGCGATGGTGAGCAAGAGCAATGCGTGATGAGGTGGAAATATCGGCGCAAAGCCAGCCACAGAGCCATCAGCCAGCACCATCATGCATGATGGTATGTGACTTCGATGACGCGAGCATAAATGGTTGACGTCGAACCCGCCAAGACGCACGCAGTTTTGTCGTTGGATGTAAAGTTAATTTAAATTCTAGAGTCATACTGCCGGAGCCCACACTGACTGAATAAAACTCGATCAACGCTACTTTCTTGCCACAGTCTACCGGTTGCCTTCTGTCTGCCCACAATAGCCTCCCATTATTGTACGTACATCCAGCCTTTTCTTGCATTGCTCAGCAGGAGGCTAAAGAACGGATTATAGTATACCTACTCATCTCAGCCAGCGCGTGTCCCAAAATAATCAAGGATACCGCCTGTTGTGTTAAAAAAAAGTGCCGTTTAGTGAATGATTTTGTGGTGATTATTTAACCCAAAAAAAGAAAATGTTCCCAAAAATAGTGTGGTGTCTCCTTGCCCTTGTGGTGGCGGTTGTATCCGCAACAGCAGCCGAAACGTCCGAAGGTGACAATCTATTGGCAAGTGCTTTGAAAATGGTCAAAGATTGTGGTGATAAATCAATGATTTTGTGCATAAAGGTAGGTTTCTCAGAGTGTTCTTCTTCTATAAGTGTGTTCGTTCTAAGAAAAATTAAAATACACAAATCGAAACAAAAATGTAAAAAAAAAACAAACATGAATTCTCGGGATAATATGAAAAGATTGAGGACATTATTTTGCTTTCTCATCCTTAGGAACGTGCCCTGCAATACTTCGACACTGAGGATGGTGATGTTAAGCTGACAGAAGGAATTCAATTGATTAAGACCGATGACATTCCACAGGGTCGCTCCTTAAACGATGTTGACCTATCAAATGAGCCCGAGGCGAGGGAAAGTGAAGTTGATTCGTTGTTGGTTGAGCGTATCGCTAGATTCTTTGGCACACATACTCTGCAATTTAAAGTACCAAAGGAATCCATTGAGGATATGCAAAGATCTCTGGAAGAATGTAAGTACCTTCATTAATAGCTATGATGTGTTGTGTATAAGTGGAAGGGTAGATTATGGAAATATTTAAAATACTCGAGTGATTTTTTATTATGGAACATGAATTGACTTTCAATGAAGGAAAAAAAAGAAGAAAATTATGTATGTTATGATTCTTTCACAGATAATGGTGATTTCTTACATAGATAATGGTGATTTAAACTTGTGAGAGTAGAAATGTGTCAACAAACCACAACAACAGAACAGGTTTTTTAAACTTATTTTTGAGTTTCTCTATAACGTTAGCGCCGATTTCTATTATTCTCTTTGAAATTTCCTTGATGCCTCGAATTATAATGATCAAATTTTTGTATTGAGCGTTTTTCGTGGTAGAAAAAACAAACATTCAAATTTTCAACACTTAATATTTTATTTATTATACAGATTTCGCTCAAAGAAGCTCAATGTTTTGTTAAAAATGTAATGTGATGCTGTTGATATACAATCAAATGCTATAGGGCGTGTAGGTATAGGTCAATTCAATACAAGAAATAAATGATTAGGGATAATGGGTCTATTTTTCCCTAATCAGCCGGGAAGGGCAGCTAAAAAAAAAAAAAATTATCCTACACTTAATGCAAAATAAATTATTTAGAAACAACGGCAAGACCTACAATATTGTACTTTAGTTTTTTTTAATAACAAAACTTCAATCTTTTAAGAAATCTTTAAACCAAATTATCTTAGAGTAAGTTTTATTTTTTTTTTGAATATTTTTAAACTCGCATGTTTGAAAAAAAAAATGGGCACGACTGGATCGCACAAAATATTATGGTATCATAAAATAAAAGTTTTAAAAACAATTAAAAATAAATTATAACTAAAAGAGTTAGAGCTTAAAATAAAGTATGCCATCTGAGTTTGATAAATATGAATTTATAAATAAATAAAAATATATCATCTTTTGCCCATTTTCAAAAATAAAATCTGGTTAGCTTACTTTGAGTATTTAATAAAATACAATTTTATACAAAATAAAAAAATGTTCATGAGCCCGTTTTCAATAAATTGATTTTTCAAATTTTTAATTTAAAAATTATTTTTTTCCAAAAATTTGTGTATGCAAAATTATTTGAATTGTAAAGAAGCTCTTGTACACAAATTTGGATTGAAATTGGTTAAAACTTTTTATCAAAATATTGACCATACCGTAGTAAACGCACATCTTTTTATCAAAATTCTTGAAGCTGTTTTTTAGAAAAATAAGTTTTTTCTCAACAGTTTTTCAACATTTGTTTGGGAGGTGGTAGGTACCGTTATTTTGGAATTTAGAAACATGTTATTTTCATGCATGCTACAAAGTAATTAAAAAAACATTTTAAACCTAGTTGTAATTTTGGTTCGCAATAATGATTATACTTGTTAGAAGATTTACCATAAAAAAATGAAAAATTTCATCACCTGTTTTCGAGAAAATCAAAAACCAAAAAAATGGTTGTACTGCAGGTACCAAAACTCACAAAGTTTGGAAAATAAAAAAATTATTAAGAAGTATAGACTTTCCTTATTTTAACAAAATCCTCGGAGCCGTTAACGTGAGGGCTAAAGAAAATCCCTCCAGCCTATTAGGCTGTAGGGGCGAGGACATATAGACAGACAGACAAAACTGCGGGATCCACTTTTTTCACGTTCTCTATCATCGTAATGTTAGGGAATATTATTATCCTAGCTAGATTTTTTTTACGTATCCATAACTTGCCATGTAGTACCTATGTTTATATCTCAAGTGAAAAATTGAAGAACTAATTTTGTTCAAAATTGTATGTAATTAAGTGGGTTAACTGGAATTTTAATACAGTATAAACTTCACAAGCCCCAACTCTGACATGCAAGACTCTCATACTTGCAAATTAAAAGTATAGATCTATCTGTAAGGAGCATTTAAATGTTGCTATCAATTACACCCAAAAATAGATGTGGGGCCTTGGTCTATAAGTTTTTGTTTTTGTTCTATGCTCTTATTATTTTTTTTTTGGATGGGAAAACAACTCATTATTTTTATCTCTTTTACTCTTTGAGAAATTCAAAAATTACCAATAATATTTTTTATTTTAAAGATTTTATGTTTTTTTTATTATTTTTAAATTTCTCATTTTTTGTTTTTATATTTAAATTTCTTAAAAACTATACAAAAGAAATCCATCTGGCTTTTTCCATCCAAACAAAAATTAATACGAATATCGAACAAAAAAAAAAACTTAGTTTTTAATTATATGTATGTATACAATTGTGTTAATTTTTTTTAGAAAATTTAACCTCCTACCGAAACGATGAGAAAATGATTTTTGTCTTGTCTAGACCCAACCGTGTTGCGCATATTATGGAAAAATTATATATCGAAATTAAAAAAAGTACATGCAGGACGGAAAATTTTCTAAAAAAAAATACTATTTTGGTTACAAGAACTCAATGTTCTTATCAGGTTTTAGTCAAAAGTGTAAAACTGGATGGTTGTAGGACTTTAACTTTTTCAAGATGGTAGAAAAATATAGAAACCCGTTCAACGAGGAGTTCTATAAGCCCCTACCGCCTAAACAGGTCGAATAGGTCTCCTTTTCATATACAATTCTTTTCTATTCTCGAGCCAACCACGCTGTATCTTATTGTCACATTTTAAAGGTGAATAACATGGTATATGAGTTTATAAACTCAGATATAATACTAAAAAATGAGATCAATATTATTAAAAAAATAGAAAGGTGCCTATTAATTAAGCAAAAGGATAATTATAGACTTTTGTTTCTCAATATTCTGATTTGAAAATCTTGTTTCCCAAAACTTTTTACTAACATACCATTAAAAGAATATGCATGAATATTAATTTAATGTCATCTTTTCCTCATTGCATTTTTCTAAGGTAAAAAAGAAAAATATCATAAAACAATAATAAGTAATTTAACCATTTTTTTTTGTCACTTTGGGATTTTTCCTGAAGGGGGACAGGGTTTTGAAAGCTGCAAATTTAAATACAGAGTACGCTAACTAAACATAGAACTGACTGACCTATTTCCACTATGAGCAACAATGAAATGTAAAGTCCAGCCTAATACAATTTATTGTGATGCCCCTAATAGAACCTATTTTGAATCTGTCCTACTCGAGGCAATTTTACATCTACAGATATTTTGTGTTGCTTAGATAATGATAAAGGTTAAGAAAGGAAGCGGGTTTTCTTGTCTGTTGAATTTATTTCAAAGATTAACAAAAAACAATTAAAATTTAATTTGTATTAATTCTCTGCTTTTGAAAACTTTTGAATTATGTAATCATTGCCATCATGGCCATGACCTAAACCATTCCAAGCTTAAATTGTTTTGTATTTTTGAACTGCATGACTTTTATATAGAGTGGTCAGGATCCAATTGAAGCACGAGTAGCTACCTTAAAATACAAAATTTAAAACAATGGTATTGTACACTCGGGCGTATACGTACTTTTTTTATTGAATTCTTATTGAATGAACAATATTAAATTATGTTTTTTTTTTTTTCTTTAAGCTAATAGAAATATATTGTGTAGTAGCCCGTAGCGTAAGGGTAATTGCGTTGGACTGTCACGCTGGAGGTCTGGGTTCATTTTTCAGCCTCTTCCACCTAAAAACTAAAAAGTTTTTTTCAGGGCTACTGCCTCTTGCGAGGATATGACAAATGCTCAGAGAGTATCACTTGTCATGAATAAATTTTTTTCGTCTAGCTGTTCGGATTTGGCATACAATTGTAGGTCCCTTCCATTCCTGTCAACACTCGCACACAGGAATGGTTGCGAGTTGTTAGTCACTAAGACCTGGTTCTTCACGAGCTGGTTCTTCACGAGCTGGTGCGCCACCCAATTTATTTTTATTTATTTACAAGAAATATTTTTTAATGTTCATTCCGTATAGCACAGAAAAGATAGATTTTTGTGTGCAATAAAATTAAGGATGGCTTAATTTTGTATTGCTGAAAGGGGACTATTGGAAAAGATTGGGTCCTGCCTTTCGGGACGACATACCCCTGGGGAAATCCTCCATTTTGGAAAATGTGAATTGATCTATATTACCAAAATTGTTGATCTTATAAAGAAAAAATGTAAATCCAAGCTTGTAGGCAATGAAACCGTCTGCAATATTTTCAAGGTAATGTCGTTTTTTTTCACATTTAGGTACACATTTTTGTCATTCCCGAGGAAACTTACGTGAATTACTTTCTAAATAAGAATTTTAAAACACTAAATTTCCAACATTTTAATATATTTTTGGAGATGATACGATATTGCAGTCAAAAGTTACAGCCATTTCTGTTGCGCTATAATTAAAACTCCAGAGTTAATAAAATAATAAATTTATTAAAATTAATACAAGTACCAAAATAGCTGTTACTTGTGACTGCGGAATCGTATCATCTTCAAAAACATATCAACATGTTGGAAAATTAGTGTTCTTTAATTCTTACATTGAATGTTATTTACGTGAGTTTCCTCGGGAACGACCAAAATGTGTAAATGTAAAATAAAACAAAAAATAAAACGATATATGAGGCTGCGAGTGCAAAAGTGGAGTAACCCCATTTTGAAAAATTGGCTTATTTTGTCTCTCATATTTTTGTCTTAGGAGATACATTATTTTAAACATAGTTTAAGATTCTTGAGTATCTAATCTTTCCAACAAAAATATAATTTTACTATTTGAAAAGCATAATGTGCATGTTTTAGTCGATTTAAAACCAATTACAAAAAGTAGGTTACGCTTCTTTTGCACTCGCAGCCTCATAATGTAACCTTGAAAATATTGCCCGCTCCGAAAAAAAAAAATATATAAAAACGAAAGATGTACAATTGTACAACCTAGGCGTTAACGTGTTTCCTCTATAAGATCAATAGTTGCGGCAATATAGGTCAATTCACATTTTCCAAAATGGTGGATTTCAGCAGGGGCATAGGATAGGTTAGGTTAGTGGGCTGACATTTGGTCTTGTTACCGGCACACTTAGATCAGTGTAGATCCATTGTGGTACACAAGGAATTTTAATCCCCATACTAAAATAAACCTATGATGAATCTTATGACATAGTCCGTAAATGGCGTCGATGAAATTCTAACAAGCTTTAGCCTGAAAAGTCGTAGTTGTTTCCAAATTAATTGAAGGAGTGTCTGTCGCTATTTAAACACAACCTGGTTGAGGAGAGGCTGATGCACCATTGTCTTTTGAAGGCGTGTTCCTTTCATTTACCCCCACCAGATTGATCGCCCCGTACGAGACCCGTAGGATCAGTGGCTTCATGCAACGTTGGGTGGGTTTGATAGATCAGTGATTGGTGCAGGCGACTGCTCAGTTCTGTTAGATTAGCTTACAGGTGATTGAAGAAGTGTCCGTCGGCACAATCACCGGTTAGAGGAAAGTCCAGCCCACCCTAGTGTTTTTAGGGCGTGATCCCTTTCCTTACCTCCACCGAGTAGATCAACGTCAAAGTCATCAACGTCTGGCGAGTGAGCTTGATTGGTCAGTGGCTGGTGCATGCGACTGCCCCGTTCAGTCAGATTAGCCTTCAGGATTACTGAAGAAGTGTTCGTTGGCACAATTACCCGGTTGAAGAGACACCAGCTTACCATTGTCATTTGAGGGCGTGATCCCCCCTTTACCCCAACTGGCTAAATCATTCTTCCACCAGGCAGTGGCTCCATGCAACGTCTGGCGGGTGAGTTTGATAGATCAGTGGTTGGTGCATGTGACTTTGTGAAGTCAGATTTATGAATTGTCGAGCCATTTTATAGCGTAATTTTTTTTTAACATGTTACTGCTTGTAATGTCAGACCGTTCCTCTAAGTCATTGAAGAAGTGTCTCCCGAGGAATCTGCTTCTTAGATGACATAAATCAGGGCAGTGACACAAGTAGTAAGGAGTATCCTCATGTATCTCCTCGTCGACACCTCCTCTACATAAGTCATCTATACTGAGCTTCATCTTTTTCTTGTGATAAGCCAGTTGGTTGTGTCCAGTGGTAATACTCACGAGAAGAGATAGAGACTTTTTACTCAGTTGGATGATCTTATCGGTCTTTTGTTTGTTGAAATTAGGCCATAATTTTCTAGTTATAACACAGGTTTCGAGCGAGCTCCATCTATTGTTATTCAACAGGGGCATGGCGTCCCGAAAAACAGGACTTAAGCTTTTCGAAAAGTTCTCTTACAGGTAGGTATAAGAAATTCAGCCGTCCTATATTTCGTTCCATAAAACGATTGTTTTTTGACTTATTTTCCTGTACTGTTAGCTATTTCCTGTGAAATATTTTTCAAACATTCATATATACACATTTATATAGATAACATATTATCCTACCTACATAGTCACGTAGGTACAAAATAAAAAAAAGTATAAAAAAGTTTTGTTCGCTATCGTGTCTTATAAAAAAAATGTGATTTATTTCACTTAGTTTCCTCTGTGTCATTTAATGGGAGAAAATCTACGATAAGATATCCAAATGACACCACCAAACCAATTGAATGTCAAAAATTACACATAAATAATAGATATACGTTGAAAACTTTCCCTGATGCGGAAAAAGTTTTTTGTTTTTTTGTTTGCTATATACGACTTAACTAAACCTACAGTAAAATAAGATGTACATGATAGAATTTTTGATATGAAAAGGATATACGAACATATGAATAAAGGATTGTGAATGACGAATGGGTATGTTATTTTTCGTTTAGACATTATTTGTTCATTGTTGATGTTTGTTGGATTTTTCAATTTGAATGGAAACGTATGGAATTTTTGGCAATTGAATTGAAAGTTTAAAATGTTTTAAGATTGATGCAATATGCTATTCCATGATTTTTTTTGTCTGCCTGGCTGTCTGTCCGTATCCGAACGGATAAGGTTTGTTTTGAAATCATTTTAACGATTATTATTATAAATAAAAAAAAGATGGTGGGTGCTACCCACTTTAGTAACTGTCCATCACTAATTCAAGCTATTTATAAAAGTACTGCGGAATAGCTTATAAAATTCTAAGCATTTTACTTATAAACCCATTTTTCCAAACTCCTCTAGGTATTGTAATTATGAAAGCCAATTATTTCAAAACAGACTATTGGCAAACAAATCCATATATCGTAGTCTAAACCTAAAGGCCCACATCTAATTTTGGGGTGTGAAAGTGGGCTCCGCGAAAATAGGCCCCAGGAAATAAGGCCCTAAAAGAAAAAATGAAATAAGGCCCCAAATTGGAATATTTTTTCATAATGAAAATACGCCCCAATGGAATAATGATCCGATGAAATTAAAAAATGGCCGAAAAATAAATGAAATAAGGCCCCAACTTGTTTTGACTTTTTTTGAGAAAATGAAATAAAACCCCAATTTTTCTTTTTAACACCCCAAATTGTTAAACAAATACTTGAATTGTATCGCGCGATTTTTTGCAGCTATTCTGGCCTTATTTCATTTTTCATAATTTAAATGAAAATGCTAAAATAACATTGTTTTTCACAAAACAAATTTGGGAAAATCCGCTTATCGGGGACCCAGAGCTGGTAAAGTACGGCAAACAGTTAAAAAAAATACTCGCCCAATTTGTTCAGCTGTTTTGTTACTTACTAATGCTTTTAAATGTAAATATCGTGCTGCAAACCATCAGATAGTAACAGAATAGCTGCAAAAAATCGCGCGATATATGCGATATAAAATCTAGTATTGGGGTCTTATTTCATTGGGGCCTTATTTCATTGGGGCCTTATTTCATTATGAAATTATGCCCCAAAAAGAAAATGAAACAAGGCCACAAAAAATGAAATACCACCCCAAAATTTTAGAAATTTCGTTGTTGTTGATTTGTGTTTTTTTTTTTGGGTCTTATTTAATTTTTTTTTTTTTTTGGCCCTATTTCCTGGGGCCTAATTTCGCGGAGCCGTCAAAGTGAACCGGAAAAAGTATATCTATGATTCGAAAGGTGTGGTAAGGCTAATGAAAGAAATCATAGTCTTGCAGTCCTATTACCGACTTAAGTGTGTAAAAGCATTTTAAAAACCCCAAAAAATTAACTTTGTGGATAATTGTATGAACCAAAAAAAAATGTATCTAATGTTTAAGACCGATTGGGTATGGCATGCGCCCTGCCCTGCCAGATCGGTTGAAAAAAAAAACTAAAAAAAAACAATTTCGAGGATAATTATTGTAGGAACCAAAAAATTTGTCTACCCGTCCTTAAATATTGAGCTCCTAAATTCAAATCCATATGTCCAAGACCGATTCCGTGTGGCATTCACCCTGGCAGACCGTTTATAGACCCCGAAATATTTAAAACGGATGGGGTACAAATTATTAAAAAACAACAGTAAAATGACCTTTTATTTTTTTATGTAGAGTCAGAAATTCCCTCTTTCATTTCCTTTTTAAATAAAATTCTTTTAATGAACAGTTTAAAAATATTTATTTTCAAAATTTCACGTTAAAAGGTTGTAGTTTTTCTTTCAAAATTAAATGATCTGATCAACTTATATAGTCAAATACTGAAAAACGTATGATTCTAAGACTTTTACTTCTCAAGATATTAAAGAACTTCTTCATAAAAATAAGAAGAATGTGGAAAAGTGATGATTTTAACAAACTTGATTATCATGTTTCTTGTTCTTACAATGAAGTTGGTTTCTTTATTTTGAAATACCTTGAAAAGTGAAAGTCCTAGAACAATCTGATTTCCATTATTTAAGTTTGAGTTGGAAAGAGCATTGAATTTTGAACGCAGAAATACAACTTATTTACGTGAAATTTTGAAAAAAAAAAAAATTCTTTGATCATATGTTTTTACTTTCTTTTTTCAAAGTTTAGAGTTTGAAAACTAATATTTCAGAAACTGTTCAATAAAAGAACTTTATTTAAACAGAAAATGAAAGAAGGAATTTCTGACTTTAAATAAAAAAATAAAAGGGCTTATTAAATTATACCGTTGATTTTTTAATAATTTGTACCGCACCCGTTTTTAATATTTCGGGTTCTATAAACGGTCTGGCAAGGTGAAGCCACACGAAATCGGTCTCTACGGATTTGTAATCAGGGACTCAATACCTAACGATAGATACATTTTTATTTTGGTCATTCATATTCGAAATGCTATTACGCACTTAACCCGCCACAAGGGACTGCAAGACTTTCATTTCTTTGAGTAGCCTTATATCTTTTGACTCATATACTTTTTTTCTGGTTCACTTTCACAATTCACATCCTAATATTTTCTGTCAACTCTTGGTCTATCAGGGGAGTGTACATTAAAAATAAAATACATGATTGCGAAGAATATAAAAGGACAAATTGAGTGTCAGATGCCTAATTTTGATTTTGAAACGATTTTGAGTGTAATTATTGTAGTTCTTTTTGCTCTAAAAAAAGAACGCGTGTAACTCAGTACTCGTGGCAGAAACTTCCTTTGCAATCTAAAAAAACTCGATTTGTACAGGGATTTTTAGCTTATATGCGTAAGACGGTTCTATATCAAGACGATGGATTGGTAGGGCTGGCCACGATGCGAGACCCTGCGAGACTTTTGTAAGTCTCGTCTCGGTCTCTTTGAAATCGAAAATTTTCAGTCTTGTCTCGGTCTCGTGTCGGTCTCGTTTAATTAAGTCTCGTCTCCGAAAAATACGATTTCCGGACAACCAGTTGATTATTGGAACGACATATTTTCGATTATAGTTTGAATATGTGCCGAAGAAAATAATCATTTAACTGAAATTGGATTTTTTAATTTATTGGACTCTCTGTAAATTTCGGTCCAAATATACAGTCTCATCTCGGTTTCTTAAAAGGCAGTCTCGTCTGATCCCGTCTCGTCTCGTCTCGGTCTCGTCATGCGAGACCGAGATCGAGACCGAGACTTTTCTCGTCTCGTGGCCAGCCCTATGGATTTGGGTTGTAAGCTTCAAAATTAAATAATAGTGGTGAAAATTTAAAGTAAAAAAGTTGAAAATTTAAAAGATATAAATCAGTTTATGAGAGTTGGTTTTCCGAATATTTCAAAAAATTCCTACACTCAAAATCTCTGCAAAATCAAAAATTTGTACACGACAACTTAAAACTGGTTTTATTTATTTCTCAATTTAAATTTTTAGCGGACTCTCCTAATTTAATTCAATTTTTTCAAATAAGCCTATTTTGAGATAATATATTTGAAATAATTTATATCTCCATACCAATAGGAGATAAAAATCTTAAACTAGTTAGATTCTTAGAATTTCATTATCTTTCCACCAAAAAAAAAATTCAAAACTCTAGCTTTCTAATTAACGAAATTAGAAAAAAGACATAAAAGGACATTTTCCCTTTTATCTGCTACGCAATAATATATATTATCAAAAAATTCCAACTTATTGCACTACAAAATATATTAGCCTATCAATAAAAATTTTCTACCTCCCACTCCCTCAATGATCTCAGCGTTGCACATGTGGCGTTACATTTTTTCGTTTCACAAAAATTCAACCTTGACATTTCACTCTCAACGTGCGCAAAGAAGTTTCACTTCAAAAATTAATCGCTATAGGCTGATTCTATAGACATAAATACATATTTAATTCGTTTTGTAGAAAAAATTAACAAAAATCAGTCGCTGTGTAATTAAAACGCTGTAAATTAAAATTACAATGAAAGTGCAAACAGTGAGACATGTCTCACTGTTTTTTTTTACTCGTATTGTTTTTCATAATTTTTTACATGAATCACATTAATATTTTTATAATTTTATACATACCTAACCCCCCGTTTCACAGTGGGAGTTTAAACTTAAGATCAGCTGAACCTTAAACTGAGTTTAAATTTTGAGTTTAAGCCTAGTATACAGTTCCTCAAGAAAAACAAACTACGTGCATTTCTTATGGGAAAGATTTTGGCGAAAAAAAAGTTTGACGTTTAATTTTTTTTTTAAAGAGCTGTGAACCGACCCTGACAAAAAAAATTTGTACTAACCACTGCTCACCACGAACAAAAATAAGAAGAAATTTTTCGTTTCACCCCAGATGTTAAAAAAAAAATATCTCTCACCACTAATTTTTTTTACGTTCTAAAGAACTGCATACTAGGCTTTGACTTGTCCGGTTTTGCAGTGAAATCTGAACTTCAGATCAGTTGAACTTCGTTTAACTAGATTTTATGAAAAAGAGTTGACAGAACTGTACGTTTTTGCTTCGCCAAGTGACGTATTGCAAACAGAACGTAGCTTTCCTTGTCTATTCTATCTATTTCTGAAGCAAAGAACACGCGAAACAGCAACAATAATTTTGCATTGTTGATAATATGTCAACATTTTTTTTTTCAAGTGACAAGAACAAAATTAAAAAAAAAAAATTGGAAAATAAACTTTAACAGCAGGCATGGATTTTCTCATGGAATTAATAATAATAATAATTCGATATGAAAAATGAGTAGATAAAAATATATAAAAAAATATCAAAATATCTAATATTATATAATTAAGTGTCGATTGACTTTATTAAATGCCCCTACTTGTTCCCCATATACAAATGTAAAATAACTAGCGTATCTGTAAAGAAAGTTTAAGCCTTTAATTGTGTTTAATTTTTTTCTTGAAAATTTAAAATTTTTAATCACGTTTTGAATTTAAAATAGTATATATAAAGTTGATGGGACATTTACACACCCTTTTAGCACAAAACTGTTGTTTTTATTTAAAAATTTAGCCACATTTGTAAGCTAAATTTTGAGATCTTAAACTTAAAAAGTGTGTGTAAATGTCCCATCAACTTTATATATAACGGGTGATTTTTTTGAGGTTAGGATTTTCATGCATTAGTATTTGACAGATCACGCGGGATTTCAGACATGGTGTCAAAGAGAAAGATGCTCAGTATGCTTTGACATTTCATCATGAATAGACTTACTAACGAGCAACGCTTGCAAATCATTGAATTTTATTACCAAAATCAGTGTTCGGTTCGAAATGTGTTTCGCGCTTTACGTCCGATTTATGGTCTACATAATCGACCAAGTGAGCAAACAATTAATGCGATTGTGACCAAGTTTCGCACTCAGTTTACTTTATTGGACATTAAACCAACCACACGAATGCGTACAGTGCGTACAGAAGAGAATATTGCGTCTGTTTCTGAGAGTGTTGCTGAAGACCGTGAAATGTCGATTCGTCGCCGTTCGCAGCAATTGGGTTTGTGTTATTCGACCACATGGAAGATTTTACGCAAAGATCTTGGTGTAAAACCGTATAAAATACAGCTCGTGCAAGAACTGAAGCCGAACGATCTGCCACAACGTCGAATTTTCAGTGAATGGGCCCTAGAAAAGTTGGCAGAAAATCCGCTTTTTTATCGACAAATTTTGTTCAGCGATGAGGCTCATTTCTGGTTGAATGGCTACGTAAATAAACAAAATTGCCGCATTTGGAGTGAAGAGCAACCAGAAGCCGTTCAAGAACTGCCCATGCATCCCGAAAAATGCACTGTTTGGTGTGGTTTGTACGCTGGTGGAATCATTGGACCGTATTTTTTCAAAGATGCTGTTGGACGCAACGTTACGGTGAATGGCGATCGCTATCGTTCAATGCTAACAAACTTTTTGTTGCCAAAAATGGAAGAACTGAACTTGGTTGACATGTGGTTTCAACAAGATGGCGCTACATGCCACACAGCTCGCGATTCTATGGCCATTTTGAGGGAAAACTTCGGAGAACAATTCATCTCAAGGAATGGACCGGTAAGTTGGCCACCAAGATCATGCGATTTGACGCCTTTAGATTTTTTTTTGTGGGGCAACGTCAAGTCTAAAGTCTACACAAATAAGCCAGCAACTATTCCAGCTTTGGAAGACAACATTTCCGAAGAAATTCGGGCTATTCCGGCCGAAATGCTCGAAAAAGTTACCCAAAATTGGACTTTCCGAATGGACCACCTAAGACGCAGCCGCGGTCAACATTTAAATGAAATTATCTTCAAAAAGTAAATGTCATGAACCAATCTAACGTTTCAAATAAAGAATCGATGAGATTTTGCAAATTTTATGCGTTTTTTTTTAAAAAAAGTTCTCAAGCTCTTTAAAAATCACCCTTTACTATTTTAAATTCAAAATATGACGACAATTTTTAAATTTTCAATTAACAAATTAAACACAATTATATGTATAACCCTTCTCCACAAATATGTTAGTAATTTTAAATTTGTGAATCTTACGGGGAACAACTAGGGGCAATTTAATAAAGTCAATTGACACTTTATTAAATAATATTAGATATTTTGTCGTACTATATCTGGAAAGTTTTTTGACTTACATGAAATCTAAATAAACAAATATGTAGGAAATTTAATGTTCTATAAAAAAGATCGAGAGTGATTTTTGGTTCGGATCGATATTGGATGAGATAAACTTGAAAAACCATTAGAATCTCCAAGAGGTACTCTTTAAAATGAAACAATAAAATTCTACTCCCAAATTTTTGTATATTTTCGATTTTGTTGGATAATTTGATTGGACTATTAACTTAAGCTAAAAATTGAACTTAGTTCAAGGTTTAAACGAAACTGTGAAACCGAATAAATTGTTGATCTGATATTTAAACCAAAAGTGGAGTTTAAACTTCCGCTGTAAAACTGGAGGAAAGTAAATGAAAATCCTAATGTTGGCTTAAGGTCAGTTTTTGAAAATTCTTATTTTATTTTAATTGTTGTAATCTTTCGGGCTTGTTTACACCCTTCTTCAGACAACTAAAAACAAAACAGGAATATATATGAAAAACTATTTTTATTTTTGGTATTTTTGTTTATGTGGGCTTTTTTGTTAATTATTTAAAAGCCCATTCGCCCATCTATTTAAAACGTCTTTTTCAAGGCAATAAATTCTAGTTTAGAAATTCTGCTTTTTTGTTCTTTTTTCCAAAATTATGTTTTCCAAAATACTGATAAGTAATTCTCTCTCTCAAATTATTTTTTACAAAATTCTGCGAATAATATATAAAAGTTTCAAAAATGTAAACAAGCCCGCAATTTTTTTAAATTTTTGAAACTTTTATATATTATTCGCAGAAATTTGAAAAGCAGAATTTAAAAAAACAAAATTTCGAAAGCAGAATTTGGATAGCAGAATTTTGAAAAACAGAATTTTGGCGGAATTTCGACCACAGCCTTATTTTTGGGTATCAGTACTTTCACAATAAATAAATATTTTTTTTTCAAAAAACGGCTCCAAAGAAAGGCTACTTTTTGGTAATTTTTTTTCAAAGAATGGTTATTTTTGGAACCTCTAGTGTACGACTAGTTTTTTTTTTTCTTTTTGATTTCCTCGAAAATGGTTTAGTTGAAATTTTTATTTTTTTATGGTGAAGCTTCTATAAAACTTTTATTCATGTGTATTACAAAATCCGCGAATTTGTATTCCCGGGGAGTTAATTCAATCAGCAAAGACTTTGTGTGGACTTGATATGCCAAAAGTTATATGGAATAAGAATGGACTTTTCAAACTACGTTACCGACATATAACTTTTGATATTTTAAACACGCACCAAAGTCGCTGCGGATCGAGTCAATTTCCCGGGAATTCAATTTTTCGGATTCTGTAATCGTCATGATTATCTTCTAGAATATTTGAGAAATACATTTTTAAAAATTTAAAAATAACGGTAGTTTCCATACATAGATTGAAAACACGTTAAGAACAATTTTATTTTTCTCGAAAATGGCTCCAAGAATTTTGAAACAAAATTTTAAATGATAATCAAATTAGTACAATGGAATTTCCTATACAAAACACTTTATTTTGTGTTCTTATCTTTTTTTTTTTTTTATATTTAGCGCGTGCAAAAGGGGTTGTGACTACCATTAAGATGATATAAACAGCACGAGCGATTAGGTAGATTGGAGGGGATTTAAAAGGAGATACCGATGTACATTGGTTTTGAATATCTGTAGATCACAATGGGAGGCGAGGCCAGAGAGAGCATTCCAAATTCATCTAGTGCGTCTGAAGAAAGAATCTCTGTACTTAACAGTACCTACGTTCGAAGTTGGGCTCAAGGGTAAACTGATGGGCATTCCTAGAAGCGCGAGTATTACGGTTGCATTGTTTAAGGGGAGGATTGCAACTGGCTATTTCACTAGAGAAATGTTTGTGGAAATAACGGTAAAATAAGGAAAGGCATGAAACATTTCAACGGTGCTCAAGAGATGAGAATGTTTCCGTTATAGTTCTTTCACCTATCATTTTAAGAGCTCTCTTTTGAATTCTATCCAATAAACTCAAGTGTGATATTGGAGCACCTGCCCAAATATGGGAGTTATACTCAAGTTTTGGACGAATAAAGGCTTTGTAGATCACAGCCAGATCAGAAGGGGAGAATTTCTTGCATCGACGAAGAAAACCTAAACACTTAGCAGCATTTTTGGCGATGCCAAGTATGTGGTCGTTCCATAAATAGAACCAGTTTCCATAATAAATTTCATCTTTCTCATTACTAGATAAACCGATTTAAATTATTTTTATGTAGATGCTTTTAACAGATATAAGTTATAATAATAATAATAATATATTTTATTGAACTGAAGTATATGTTTAAAATTGGCTGTTAAATCTATTAAACATTATATTACATTGATGTTTTAATTTGTTTTGGCACATGATAAGGGGCCCAATTTTATTCATTGTTTTTTATTTTCATACAAATTATTTAAAAAATTGTCTTTGATTGTCTATACTATTTACATTATTATGGATGGTTCATGTCGGACTGCTCATATCTGGTTGTCTTTGTGGAGGGATGCGTGGTAAGGGTGGGTACTAGCCACGGTGGAAGTTTGACGCTGCGTCCTCGTTGAATTGGATAGCTTCGTCGCCGTTGATAGAAATAATTCCATCGTCCAGTATTGCTGTTATATCCAGGTATCGTGGCTCGGGGTATCTCTCTTCGCTTGTTATGGTTCTCACTATTGGCTTCGGATGATTGCAAAGATTGCTCGTCAATCTTTGTCCAGGGGTGTTATTCCGGAAGCTTCTTAGAGTCGCTTGTTGCTGTAATGCTTTCCTTGTCGTTGGTCGAAGTATAGTCCCGTGCAGGTCCGCAGGATTGTCCTCTCAAACATTTCAAGATTTCTTATGCTGGTTTTGGAAATAGAAAACCATGTAGGAAAGCATATGATGATCGGCCTGAGATGTTGCTTATAGAGAAGCAACTTTGTGCTCTGGTTAAGTCCATTCCTTTTCCGCATTAGAAGGTGGATTTGGTGGAAAGCGTTATTAGCTTTTTTCAGAGTAGCTGTGGCGTGCGCGTTGAAACGTAACCGCTCTTCAAAATGTACACCCAGGTATTTCACTGATGGTTTGGTCATCCATTGCGATCCGTCCGGCAGATAAAGTATAATATTTTGGCAGCTTGTGGCTGAAGGGGTGTTGCGATCTCCTGCGGGTCTTCTGAAACTAAGAAAACTAAGCTGAGTTGACTTTGATGCCCCATTTTGTGTGGAGTTCCCACAGGCGTCGAACGTGTTCTTCTAGTCTTCGGGCTGCAATGACTGGGTACATAGATTTGTCGGGTATGGTATGTTACGCCAGAATTGTTTGGCAAATTGACGATTCGGGGAGAAATTTTAAGGCATGTAATTCAAAAGAAGCCAAAAAATGGCTAAACAATCGAATGCCAAACAAACAGTAGCAAAACAACAAGATGCTAAATAAAAATAGCAAAAGAACAAAATGTTATTCAGAGATAACCTATATAATACAACAAGTAATCAAATGCCCACTTGTTGTAAGAATGTGCTCCAAAGCTGAAATGTAAAAATCCTTCGTATACCTTAACATAGTAACCTACCAAAACATGATGAACAAAAGAACAACTCACATGATAATTTTTCAAAAAGAGACTTTATACACATTTTTTATTTCATATAAAAATAGAGATAATTATTTACAAACAATCACTAAACGGCGAAACGATCCACCAGCGAAATAATAAAACGGTTTAACGATATTTGGCATAACAATAAAACGGCGAAACGTCATTTTGCGAAATGAATCTTTGGTGGCAATGGCACAGTGGATATAGTGTTTGACTGCTAACCTGGACGTGTGGGTTCGAGCCCCAGTCTAGGTAGCAATCTTTTCTATATGGAATTTCATGAGATAATAAACATCTAATTCTCAATCCACTGTGCCAACAAAAATCTTTCCTTTCCTTCTATTCCTTCTAACTAGTGCCGTGCATTGCATTTAAAAGACCTGAGGTCTTACAGGCATATATACGGTGACCAATTTTTCAAACATGAAAAAGAGGACATGCAAATTAAGTTACTATATTTATTTTCAAAGTTTGTACTTCATATCACTTTATTTTTATGGTCAATTCGTTTCAATTTAAAAAATACAGAAAATAAAAAATACTACATTTTGATTTGTACATAACTTTAGATATTAGTTTAAAAAAAGTTATTATTTGGTTCAATTACTTTCCATATTTTTCTGCAGAATTATTTTTTTATTAACTATATTGCTATTTCTTAAAAATATTTTTAACTCTGCACAGTCCATCTCGAAATTGCACTTCGTTATTAATAAATATTAACTTTAATGCAAAGACTTTCAATTGAGATTTTTCAGATGTCCAAATGTTGTTTGAAATAGAAATACATTTTAGAACAAGCTAATTCGTCAATTAGTTCCTCATGATTAGTCTATAAATTTTTTAATTAAATATTTTCTAAACTCCAGTAGATTGGAAAAGCTTTTATCAATGGACTGCCAAGATAGAACTTTTGGCAAAAGTAACCAATCGAAATGTTACATGTCTTTAAATTCCGTATCCCATCGATTTAAGTAATCATTACAGTTTTCATAAAAAGAAGCCACTTTTTCTTTTATATATGACAACTTTCAGATTCAAAAACGTTTTTAACCGACAATGGTAAAAAATCTTTTGGAATGAACCATTAATTTTAATTTAAGATCTTTTAAAATAAAAGAAGCTTTAGGCATTGACATTTTTTGCGATTCCATATAAATCCAAAAAAAATTTAGTAAAAAAAGAGGACATTTTAGTAAAAAGATGACAACGTACTGTCCTCTTTAAGCAAACAAAATCAGAGGAGATACAAGTACTTAAAAGAGGACTGTCCCTTACAAAGAGGACGTATGGTCACCGTAGGCATATAGTTAAAATTATTAAAAAAAAAAATATTTAGCAACAAAAAGCAAAAGCGCAAATTGCGAAATGAATCTTGCGAAATGAAAATATTTTTGACAAAAAGCGAATGAAAAGTGAGAACGCCGGGACGAAACGCCAATTTTTATGGACTAAAGGCCGTTAAAAGCTATATTGAATCAATAATTCAACAAGTCCAATTAAATAATGCTAAGTCTTCTACTTGGCTGATGTATTTCAGTAGTATATAGAATTTGTATTATAAAAAACACTCATATGTTAACAATGCCAGGCCACGGGTAACAAAATTTCCAACAATTCTTGATTAGAAATTCTAATTGGGTTGGATATAGTTCACATTCGATTTTCGCTGTAAAATTGATGTAAGCTGGACTGAACTTAATAAAAATTGCGTCTTGACAAGGCCCTCACTGTCAACTGAAGAGTCCAAGTGAGAACGCCGGGACGAAACGCCAATTTTTATGGACTAAAGGCCGTTAAAAGCTATATTGAATCAATAATTCAACAAGTCCAATTAAATAATGCTAAGTCTTCTACTTGGCTGATGTATTTCAGTAGTATATAGAATTTGTATTATAAAAAACACTCGAATGATAAAACCGTGAATTGTTAATTGCGTATTGACTTAAAAACATAATGAATAAAAAGGAAAACGTAATTGCGAATTAAACAATACATTTAACGACTAAAGTAGCCCGTAGCGTAATAGTTAGTGCGTTCGACTGTCACGCTGGAGGTCTGGGATCGCTTCCCAGCCTCTTCCACCTAAAAACTAAAAAGTTTTTTTCAGGGCTACTGCCTCTTGTGATGAATTGACAAATCCTCCAAGAGTATCACTTGTCACGAATAAGTGCTTCTCGTCTAGCCGTTCGAATTCGGCATAAAATTGTAGGTCCCTTCCATTCCTGTCGAAAGGCGCACACAGGAATGGTTGCGAGTTGTTAGTCACTAGGCCCTGTTTCTTCATGAGCCGTTGTGCCACACGATTTATTTTTTTTTTTTTTTAACGACTTAAGCGAAACAATTAAATGCCAAATGAATTTTGCCAAACAATGGTGACGGGATTTGGCATAGGTTAGTGAGTCATCCGCATAAAGCAAATTCATTGCACTGTTGCGTTGAGTTTGGACCGATGTTTATATGTTGTAGAGGTATGGTCCCAGTTTGGATCCTTGAGCAACTCCCGCTCTGAAGGTTTTGGTTGTCGATAGGCTGTTTTCGATCTGCACGAAGAATGATCTGGAATCGAGAAAACTGAAAATTATTTTTATTAGTGTTTCTGGAAAATTAAAAATGGTTATTTTGTGTATTAGCCCCCGTATCGATATGCTGTCAAATGCTTTCTCTATGTCTAGAAAGCAGCCAACAGCAACCTGATAGTTGTTGAGGTTGTAAACAACGTCGTTCTGGAACTTCAAGGATGGGTACACAGTGGAGTGTTTCTCCCGAAATCCAAACTGCATATCCGGAATGCTGTTCTTAGTGGTGCAGAATGCCTCCAACCTCCGAAGAATAAGTTCTTCAAGGATTTTGCTGGTAATATTGAATATCAAAATTAAAAAAAAATGTTTCTTTGAGTTTTAAAAAAAACTTCAATTTTTTTTTTTTTTAGAAAACACGATTTTTTAAAAATGCGTTAGTTAAATTTTTTAAATTAAATTTTATTTTGTAGCTGTTAACGACAAGAGCAAATTTGTCCAATCTAATTGTGCATTTTTTTTTAATAGTTCTATGTTTCATCTAGTAAGTTTAAAATGAAACAATAAAATTCTACTCCCAAATTTTTGTATATTTTCGATTTTGTTGGATAATTTGATTGGACTATTAACTTAAGCTAAAAATTGAACTTAGTTCAAGGTTTAAACGAAACTGTGAAACCGAATAAATTGTTGATCTGATATTTAAACCAAAAGTGGAGTTTAAACTTCCGCTGTAAAACTGGAGGAAAGTAAATGAAAATCCTAATGTTGGCTTAAGGTCAGTTTTTGAAAATTCTTATTTTATTTTAATTGTTGTAATCTTTCGGGCTTGTTTACACCCTTCTTCAGACAACTAAAAACAAAACAGGAATATATATGAAAAACTATTTTTATTTTTGGTATTTTTGTTTATGTGGGCTTTTTTGTTAATTATTTAAAAGCCCATTCGCCCATCTATTTAAAACGTCTTTTTCAAGGCAATAAATTCTAGTTTAGAAATTCTGCTTTTTTGTTCTTTTTTCCAAAATTATGTTTTCCAAAATACTGATAAGTAATTCTCTCTCTCAAATTATTTTTTACAAAATTCTGCGAATAATATATAAAAGTTTCAAAAATGTAAACAAGCCCGCAATTTTTTTAAATTTTTGAAACTTTTATATATTATTCGCAGAAATTTGAAAAGCAGAATTTAAAAAAACAAAATTTCGAAAGCAGAATTTGGATAGCAGAATTTTGAAAAACAGAATTTTGGCGGAATTTCGACCACAGCCTTATTTTTGGGTATCAGTACTTTCACAATAAATAAATATTTTTTTTTCAAAAAACGGCTCCAAAGAAAGGCTACTTTTTGGTAATTTTTTTTCAAAGAATGGTTATTTTTGGAACCTCTAGTGTACGACTAGTTTTTTTTTTTCTTTTTGATTTCCTCGAAAATGGTTTAGTTGAAATTTTTATTTTTTTATGGTGAAGCTTCTATAAAACTTTTATTCATGTGTATTACAAAATCCGCGAATTTGTATTCCCGGGGAGTTAATTCAATCAGCAAAGACTTTGTGTGGACTTGATATGCCAAAAGTTATATGGAATAAGAATGGACTTTTCAAACTACGTTACCGACATATAACTTTTGATATTTTAAACACGCACCAAAGTCGCTGCGGATCGAGTCAATTTCCCGGGAATTCAATTTTTCGGATTCTGTAATCGTCATGATTATCTTCTAGAATATTTGAGAAATACATTTTTAAAAATTTAAAAATAACGGTAGTTTCCATACATAGATTGAAAACACGTTAAGAACAATTTTATTTTTCTCGAAAATGGCTCCAAGAATTTTGAAACAAAATTTTAAATGATAATCAAATTAGTACAATGGAATTTCCTATACAAAACACTTTATTTTGTGTTCTTATCTTTTTTTTTTTTTTATATTTAGCGCGTGCAAAAGGGGTTGTGACTACCATTAAGATGATATAAACAGCACGAGCGATTAGGTAGATTGGAGGGGATTTAAAAGGAGATACCGATGTACATTGGTTTTGAATATCTGTAGATCACAATGGGAGGCGAGGCCAGAGAGAGCATTCCAAATTCATCTAGTGCGTCTGAAGAAAGAATCTCTGTACTTAACAGTACCTACGTTCGAAGTTGGGCTCAAGGGTAAACTGATGGGCATTCCTAGAAGCGCGAGTATTACGGTTGCATTGTTTAAGGGGAGGATTGCAACTGGCTATTTCACTAGAGAAATGTTTGTGGAAATAACGGTAAAATAAGGAAAGGCATGAAACATTTCAACGGTGCTCAAGAGATGAGAATGTTTCCGTTATAGTTCTTTCACCTATCATTTTAAGAGCTCTCTTTTGAATTCTATCCAATAAACTCAAGTGTGATATTGGAGCACCTGCCCAAATATGGGAGTTATACTCAAGTTTTGGACGAATAAAGGCTTTGTAGATCACAGCCAGATCAGAAGGGGAGAATTTCTTGCATCGACGAAGAAAACCTAAACACTTAGCAGCATTTTTGGCGATGCCAAGTATGTGGTCGTTCCATAAATAGAACCAGTTTCCATAATAAATTTCATCTTTCTCATTACTAGATAAACCGATTTAAATTATTTTTATGTAGATGCTTTTAACAGATATAAGTTATAATAATAATAATAATATATTTTATTGAACTGAAGTATATGTTTAAAATTGGCTGTTAAATCTATTAAACATTATATTACATTGATGTTTTAATTTGTTTTGGCACATGATAAGGGGCCCAATTTTATTCATTGTTTTTTATTTTCATACAAATTATTTAAAAAATTGTCTTTGATTGTCTATACTATTTACATTATTATGGATGGTTCATGTCGGACTGCTCATATCTGGTTGTCTTTGTGGAGGGATGCGTGGTAAGGGTGGGTACTAGCCACGGTGGAAGTTTGACGCTGCGTCCTCGTTGAATTGGATAGCTTCGTCGCCGTTGATAGAAATAATTCCATCGTCCAGTATTGCTGTTATATCCAGGTATCGTGGCTCGGGGTATCTCTCTTCGCTTGTTATGGTTCTCACTATTGGCTTCGGATGATTGCAAAGATTGCTCGTCAATCTTTGTCCAGGGGTGTTATTCCGGAAGCTTCTTAGAGTCGCTTGTTGCTGTAATGCTTTCCTTGTCGTTGGTCGAAGTATAGTCCCGTGCAGGTCCGCAGGATTGTCCTCTCAAACATTTCAAGATTTCTTATGCTGGTTTTGGAAATAGAAAACCATGTAGGAAAGCATATGATGATCGGCCTGAGATGTTGCTTATAGAGAAGCAACTTTGTGCTCTGGTTAAGTCCATTCCTTTTCCGCATTAGAAGGTGGATTTGGTGGAAAGCGTTATTAGCTTTTTTCAGAGTAGCTGTGGCGTGCGCGTTGAAACGTAACCGCTCTTCAAAATGTACACCCAGGTATTTCACTGATGGTTTGGTCATCCATTGCGATCCGTCCGGCAGATAAAGTATAATATTTTGGCAGCTTGTGGCTGAAGGGGTGTTGCGATCTCCTGCGGGTCTTCTGAAACTAAGAAAACTAAGCTGAGTTGACTTTGATGCCCCATTTTGTGTGGAGTTCCCACAGGCGTCGAACGTGTTCTTCTAGTCTTCGGGCTGCAATGACTGGGTACATAGATTTGTCGGGTATGGTATGTTACGCCAGAATTGTTTGGCAAATTGACGATTCGGGGAGAAATTTTAAGGCATGTAATTCAAAAGAAGCCAAAAAATGGCTAAACAATCGAATGCCAAACAAACAGTAGCAAAACAACAAGATGCTAAATAAAAATAGCAAAAGAACAAAATGTTATTCAGAGATAACCTATATAATACAACAAGTAATCAAATGCCCACTTGTTGTAAGAATGTGCTCCAAAGCTGAAATGTAAAAATCCTTCGTATACCTTAACATAGTAACCTACCAAAACATGATGAACAAAAGAACAACTCACATGATAATTTTTCAAAAAGAGACTTTATACACATTTTTTATTTCATATAAAAATAGAGATAATTATTTACAAACAATCACTAAACGGCGAAACGATCCACCAGCGAAATAATAAAACGGTTTAACGATATTTGGCATAACAATAAAACGGCGAAACGTCATTTTGCGAAATGAATCTTTGGTGGCAATGGCACAGTGGATATAGTGTTTGACTGCTAACCTGGACGTGTGGGTTCGAGCCCCAGTCTAGGTAGCAATCTTTTCTATATGGAATTTCATGAGATAATAAACATCTAATTCTCAATCCACTGTGCCAACAAAAATCTTTCCTTTCCTTCTATTCCTTCTAACTAGTGCCGTGCATTGCATTTAAAAGACCTGAGGTCTTACAGGCATATATACGGTGACCAATTTTTCAAACATGAAAAAGAGGACATGCAAATTAAGTTACTATATTTATTTTCAAAGTTTGTACTTCATATCACTTTATTTTTATGGTCAATTCGTTTCAATTTAAAAAATACAGAAAATAAAAAATACTACATTTTGATTTGTACATAACTTTAGATATTAGTTTAAAAAAAGTTATTATTTGGTTCAATTACTTTCCATATTTTTCTGCAGAATTATTTTTTTATTAACTATATTGCTATTTCTTAAAAATATTTTTAACTCTGCACAGTCCATCTCGAAATTGCACTTCGTTATTAATAAATATTAACTTTAATGCAAAGACTTTCAATTGAGATTTTTCAGATGTCCAAATGTTGTTTGAAATAGAAATACATTTTAGAACAAGCTAATTCGTCAATTAGTTCCTCATGATTAGTCTATAAATTTTTTAATTAAATATTTTCTAAACTCCAGTAGATTGGAAAAGCTTTTATCAATGGACTGCCAAGATAGAACTTTTGGCAAAAGTAACCAATCGAAATGTTACATGTCTTTAAATTCCGTATCCCATCGATTTAAGTAATCATTACAGTTTTCATAAAAAGAAGCCACTTTTTCTTTTATATATGACAACTTTCAGATTCAAAAACGTTTTTAACCGACAATGGTAAAAAATCTTTTGGAATGAACCATTAATTTTAATTTAAGATCTTTTAAAATAAAAGAAGCTTTAGGCATTGACATTTTTTGCGATTCCATATAAATCCAAAAAAAATTTAGTAAAAAAAGAGGACATTTTAGTAAAAAGATGACAACGTACTGTCCTCTTTAAGCAAACAAAATCAGAGGAGATACAAGTACTTAAAAGAGGACTGTCCCTTACAAAGAGGACGTATGGTCACCGTAGGCATATAGTTAAAATTATTAAAAAAAAAAATATTTAGCAACAAAAAGCAAAAGCGCAAATTGCGAAATGAATCTTGCGAAATGAAAATATTTTTGACAAAAAGCGAATGAAAAGTGAGAACGCCGGGACGAAACGCCAATTTTTATGGACTAAAGGCCGTTAAAAGCTATATTGAATCAATAATTCAACAAGTCCAATTAAATAATGCTAAGTCTTCTACTTGGCTGATGTATTTCAGTAGTATATAGAATTTGTATTATAAAAAACACTCATATGTTAACAATGCCAGGCCACGGGTAACAAAATTTCCAACAATTCTTGATTAGAAATTCTAATTGGGTTGGATATAGTTCACATTCGATTTTCGCTGTAAAATTGATGTAAGCTGGACTGAACTTAATAAAAATTGCGTCTTGACAAGGCCCTCACTGTCAACTGAAGAGTCCAAGTGAGAACGCCGGGACGAAACGCCAATTTTTATGGACTAAAGGCCGTTAAAAGCTATATTGAATCAATAATTCAACAAGTCCAATTAAATAATGCTAAGTCTTCTACTTGGCTGATGTATTTCAGTAGTATATAGAATTTGTATTATAAAAAACACTCGAATGATAAAACCGTGAATTGTTAATTGCGTATTGACTTAAAAACATAATGAATAAAAAGGAAAACGTAATTGCGAATTAAACAATACATTTAACGACTAAAGTAGCCCGTAGCGTAATAGTTAGTGCGTTCGACTGTCACGCTGGAGGTCTGGGATCGCTTCCCAGCCTCTTCCACCTAAAAACTAAAAAGTTTTTTTCAGGGCTACTGCCTCTTGTGATGAATTGACAAATCCTCCAAGAGTATCACTTGTCACGAATAAGTGCTTCTCGTCTAGCCGTTCGAATTCGGCATAAAATTGTAGGTCCCTTCCATTCCTGTCGAAAGGCGCACACAGGAATGGTTGCGAGTTGTTAGTCACTAGGCCCTGTTTCTTCATGAGCCGTTGTGCCACACGATTTATTTTTTTTTTTTTTTAACGACTTAAGCGAAACAATTAAATGCCAAATGAATTTTGCCAAACAATGGTGACGGGATTTGGCATAGGTTAGTGAGTCATCCGCATAAAGCAAATTCATTGCACTGTTGCGTTGAGTTTGGACCGATGTTTATATGTTGTAGAGGTATGGTCCCAGTTTGGATCCTTGAGCAACTCCCGCTCTGAAGGTTTTGGTTGTCGATAGGCTGTTTTCGATCTGCACGAAGAATGATCTGGAATCGAGAAAACTGAAAATTATTTTTATTAGTGTTTCTGGAAAATTAAAAATGGTTATTTTGTGTATTAGCCCCCGTATCGATATGCTGTCAAATGCTTTCTCTATGTCTAGAAAGCAGCCAACAGCAACCTGATAGTTGTTGAGGTTGTAAACAACGTCGTTCTGGAACTTCAAGGATGGGTACACAGTGGAGTGTTTCTCCCGAAATCCAAACTGCATATCCGGAATGCTGTTCTTAGTGGTGCAGAATGCCTCCAACCTCCGAAGAATAAGTTCTTCAAGGATTTTGCTGGTAATATTGAATATCAAAATTAAAAAAAAATGTTTCTTTGAGTTTTAAAAAAAACTTCAATTTTTTTTTTTTTTAGAAAACACGATTTTTTAAAAATGCGTTAGTTAAATTTTTTAAATTAAATTTTATTTTGTAGCTGTTAACGACAAGAGCAAATTTGTCCAATCTAATTGTGCATTTTTTTTTAATAGTTCTATGTTTCATCTAGTAAGTTTTAAACTATTTTATGTTTGAGCACGAATGTTAAACTCATACACTTTTTAATGAAGAGAATTATTCAATTAATTTTAAGATTTATTTGTGACAGTCGCGAACGAAGGAAGAAATTTGTTAATAAATAATATATTTTATCACGAAAAGTCGAAATCTTGACTTGAAGGACAATAATGTTACAACTCCGATTTAAATCTATTTTTTAAATTACAAGATTTTTTATTTTTTTTTAAATCGACAGCAAAACTAATTATTTCATAATCATTTTCATAAAAATCTCAATTAGTTTATAATTAAGAAAGTCGAAAATAAAAAAAAAATCTATTTAAGGTGGGTACTGTTAGAAGGTTCCTGATTTCATTTAAATTGTTTCCTGCCGGGAATGTTGCCATCTGTACGCCAAAATGTTGGTTCTTACCTATCTGTTAAGGTATCTATAAACTGTTCAATTGGAATATGGAAGATGAAAAAATCGTTTTAGGCCCTTACGAACTTGGTTTTAGTTATTATCAAAATGTACATAGTTACATATTCAAAACAATTTTTTTTAATCAAATAATATTCGTTTTTAAAATATTGGTTCGGAAAACACTTTTCAGAGGCGACTGCATACAAATTTAATGAAAATTAGTTAGGCCGTTACATACAGGTAATCTCTTTATTCAACTTAATTCAACTGGAAAATCAAAATTTAAGAGTGAAATTCTTATGCGAGGAAGTTAATTTGATACATTTCGATGGGGGGGGGGGGTTGAACCCACAAAACCCCCCCTGCGTTCACGGCTGATCTGTGGTCACAATTCTCACTTTTTCTTGTTTTACCAACAGATATATCAATTGATAAACCTTTATGTTGGATTCATATGCGACTAACAAATTACTGACACAAAAAAAAATATTAAACACCATAATCTTTCTCCACTAGAAATTTATAAAAGTTTCGCTGGAAATCATAGGTACTACCCACATAAATTTATTGGTCTTGTCTAGAAAACATTTCGAATGTGGTAAATGTATCATCATGTAGTATCAAGTGTAATCAAACCAATTGAAGTGGCAGCAATTATTATTTTTCCGTTGAATATATCCTTCAAAAATAGTTTTCATTCAATCTTTTAAATAGATTTTCTCTGTAATAAAAGTGTATTGCCCAAAAATTCTTTTATGAAGGGAAAATATAACTTATTTCTGTAAGTAAACGACATAAAAGTCTTAAATAAATTTTTATTTTACTGAGAAAAAAAAATAAAAATTGTAGTTAGTGTATCTATACTTTTCAATTTACATGGAAAGATTATTTTATATACCATCTGGTTTTTTAACACCATCAATCGTTTCCCCATAAAAAGAAGATGAAACTTTCACGATGTGCTCGATGTTATTGAATCAAAAGAGTGAAAACTTGTCACAGACACCCCACACGCCAAACACAATCATGTGTGTGGTTAAAGTTGAATCCGCAAATAGGAAAACAAAAACGTGCCGGTGCGGTGGTGCAGTGCTTAATGGGAAACACTCTGGGACAATCGTCGTCGTCATAGTTGCATGTCAGTTTAAATTACGACAAATAATAATGTCCGAAAGACTATGCCATACACCACTGCAGTTTATAGCCATAAAAATGAAACCCCATTCCTCTGCAAAAACATGTACATATGTGTTCCACCAGAAAACTCCGGCTTTGGCCAAATGTGGGTCACTGTGGCAGTTGTTGTTTGTTGGCTAAAGCGATAGTCACCGTTTCCAGATTGAACATATCCATGACTTCAATATAATTATATGTGGCTCCCATTATAATGTTGTTTATACTGTAAGTGCACCCGTTTGCCATTTTGTTGCGTTCCACATTTTAGCACACACATGCACACACACATAATCAGCTACTTTAATCCGCATCTTTATACTAGACTAGATAATTGATAACACTGATTTAAAAATTGTATAAATACATTTTCTTCTATAACCGATTTTTTATTTATCTCTCTATCTTTTTTATTTGATTTCAGCCCGAGGCAAGAAGAAGAAGTCAAAGAAATATCTTTTGCCATTGCTGTTGCTGTTCAAGTTAAAGGCTGCCGCTCTTCTGCCATTGGCTATTGGTTTCTTGGCCCTGATCGCATTCAAGGCTTTGATTATCGGTAAGATTGCGCTCCTGCTGTCCGGTATTATTGGCGTGAAGAAACTCTTGGAATCGAAGAATTCGAGCCAAAACTACGAGGTTGTTGCTCATCCACACTATTCCGGTCACGAGGAGCATGGTAGTTATGCGCGGTCACTAGAAGCTCAAAATTTAGCTTACTCTGCATACCAAAAATCTAATTAAAAAAGTCTTTAAAAAAAAATAAAAATATAAAAGCACACTCACACTCACCACTTAATCATAATAGAAAAATGCAATATTATTTATTAACAAAATATAGTTGTAAAAAATAAATTGTATTTATTTATGTTATGTTTCTTTTGTTTTTTTAGAGTATAATTATATTATATGCGCCATGTTTTATTTTTTTTTTTTTGTTTTTATTTTTATTTTGATATCGCAAACTTGATTCATTTTATTAATTTATTGAAAATATTTAAATTTTAAGTTAAATTTAATATTTAAGGTAGAAAAAAAATATTTTGTTTTCATAATTCATTCATATTTACTCATGTAATCTTATTCGGAGCTTTATATAAATACAATCAATATACATTCACAATACATCACAGTTGTCTTATGCACTGCTTGACTTCTATTTTGTATTTTTAACTTTCATTCTAATCTCAAAGCTTTAATAAATCTTGAATTTAATTCTGCATACATTGTTCTTGAATAAATCTAACGCAATCTGACTATAATGATTAGTTTGAACTATGCTTAACTTATTTACTCTATTTTATTAATATCCCTCTCTAGCTCCCTCTCTCTCTCTCTCTCTATCTCTCTCTCTCTCTCTGTTTCACTATTTTTATCTTCTTACTGTCTCTTTCAACTTCTTTAACTATTTCTAAGAACCAACTTACAGCTAATTTTACAATAAACTAACTAAATCAATTCTGATTTTAATTTTATTTTAGTACAAATTATAATATCCCAAAACAATGGAATAAATAATTCATAATCAACAGTCTAACTACAGTTTAATAGTCATACATACTTTTATATTCTATTGTTATTTATAAATATTATTTTTATTTTATTTATAACTAAGAGCAACGTTTTTATGAAAACAAATAAAACATTTAAAAAAAAATAATGCTTTCTATTTTAATTTTTGTTACTTATTTTTTAAATGAGCTTAAAGGATGTCCCCACACCGACGCGAAATTCGCTGACGACAGTTTTTTGTTTTTATTCTTAGCTCTGTTGCTTGTTAATTGCACTGTTAATTTGTACATCGTTGTCAAAAGAATAATAACTTTTTTTTTAATCGCAGCGAAAAGAAATCGCATGTTCGTTTACAGTCTAAAAATGCTTCATGGCTAAGATAAGGAGTGCGTTTGCGATTTTTTGTCGTTGATATACCAACGAAAATTATCCCAACACATTCTAGGTAATTTTCTAGATATAATACGCGCTCATTTACTTTCAGACTAAGAACGCACTTACTATTTTATCAAACTAGATTGTTAAATTATCGCGACTCAAATATTAGTTAACTGAAATTACACATAGGAGCGAACTTGTGATTTTAATAGTGAGACTACAAGAAACACAAACCATCATAGATTAAATCAAAGAAGTCGAATGCTAAGAAAGCACTCGCGATTTTTTTATAACATTGCAATTCTTTTTGTTTGCCTTTTTTGATTTCTTTAGGTCAGCAAAATCATTTCCCTGATCATAACCCTTTTTTAATCGCAGCGACAAAAAATCGCATGTTCGTTTACAGTCTAAAAGTGCATTATAGCTAAAACTAGGAGTGGATTTGCGTTTTTTTGTCATTGATATACAAACAAAAATTGTCCCAACACATTCTAGGTAATTTTCTAGATATAATACGCGCTCATTTACTTTCAGACTAAGAACGCACTTATTTTTTTATCAAACTAGATTGTAAAATTATTGCGACTCAAATATTAGGCAACTGAAATTTCACCTAGGAGCAAACTTGTGATATCAATCGCGAGACTACAAGAAACACAAATCTAAGAAAGCACTCGCGATTTTTTAATAACATTGCGATTCAAAAATCGTGATCTCAGGTATCCATGGTCTTGATGTTCTTCCTCGTGTATAAAAAAAAAAAAAATACAGATTTTCTTAACTAACGCGAAATATTCGCATACGACATCTTCTTGTTGCTACTAAGCATTGTGTATCTTTTTTGCCATTACGAATGTTTCGCTGTGAATTCACGGCTAGGTTACCGAACCTGCGATTTTCATACTTTTCGATTATGAGATTAGGAACTTGCGATGACAACCAACTAATTCCATGCAGATATTGACTTTTTTAATTTTGTTATAAGTGATCTATAGGGCAAGTTGCAAGTATTGGTTTCGTGTCAAAAAAATCGATGTTTGAGTCAAAATGTCCCTCGCGTCGGTCTGTTTGTCTGCCCGTCCGATGCACATCGAGCTAGAGCCTTAGCTTATAGACCAATATTCTCTTCAAATTTGGTGTGAAGTGTTTATAAAAGTTCTGCTATTTCCACACCATCACAAGAGCAAGTTGAATGCAAATTTGTTTAATCGCAGTGACCAAAATTCGCGATTTAATTACCAGTATAAGAGTAATTTTATATAAAGTTTTTTCTTTTTATAGCGTTGTGATTAAGAAATCGCGAACTAGGGACATTTCACTACTTACTTACTTAGCACCATGATGCCTCCGTGGGGTATTGGTCATCGGCTACCAGTACAGGCCATCTTGTTCTGTTTTTGGAAATGTGTTTGAGCTCACCTCTTTCGAAATTCTTTTTCGAATCTTCTGAGCAAAATTTTTCTTTGGCCTTCTAGTCTTCTATGTCTATGGGTAAAAGAATCCAACTGTCTTAATTACGTGCCTCGAAAAAGAGTCTTTAGTCTTCAGCACGCCACCACACCGCACGATAGGGTGTTACCAATCCACTGACACTTCCCTTTGCAAATAACGATGTCGATAGGATCTTGACTATAGTTCTGCGAAGGTTCTTGCAGATGCAGATGATTATCGATCGGCCAAAGAACCAATGTTGTTTCAAAGCAATCTATTTTAGCTTTTTTGTGACAGACATGGTCACTTTTCACGTTCTTCTAGTAGTAGAAACTAGAAACTATATGTTCGAACAGAGTCGCATCTTGAATTTCGTACTCTGGACGTTGCTCTTCCAAAATTTTGACAGAATACTAAAAAATGCTTTTGGTTTGCTAGTTCGCAAGTTAACATCTTCATCTGAACCATCACTGTCTTTTGAGGAAACGCTTCTTATAAGTACAGAAAGTTGATTAGCTCTTCAACCTGCTGTCCCGCATTATCAACTTGAGCAGAGTTACAAGAAAACTTGTCGATCTTCGTTTTCCATATGTTGATCTTCAGCCTGACTTTGTTTGCTTCACTTTCCCGATTACTCACCATGTGATAAATATCCATGATTTTGTGTGAAAACAAAGAAATATCTTTCGCGGTGTCGAGATGTTGCAGAAAGGAAAAAATCGTCCATCGGGTTCTTCGTGTTTCATGAAGGACATATCCAATCACTAGAAATAACGATGATTAAGATTTAGTCACCCAGGAGCCAGAACATTCTTAAGTGCAGTGTTGTCCTGTCCAACCTTAGCGTTTAGATCCTCCATCACTATAGTAATGTCTCCACTTATCGCATCTCGGAAAACCACGCTGAGATGGATTTAAAATTCGTCCCTTACGGCGTCCGTCACATCCTCAGTCGGGGCGTAGCACTGGATGATAGTGACGTTTCTTTTAATAACTCTGCGATCTATCTGTGTCAATATTCTGTCGTCGGTGGTTTTCCAAGTTATAAGATTTTGGATCCATCATCAGTTCTTCGCCCGCCGCCGCAATAGCGGAAGCTTCCAGTCGGATGTACAGAGAAAATAAAGTAAGTGCTTTCGAGGGTAATCCAGTCACAGTAACCCACTACGAGTAAATGAGAGACAGCTGCCTTTGGCGCATTAATGGTGCACCACCACACCACCGTGACATTCTTTTCGAAAATCGAAAGTCGGTCGGCGGTGGTCACCACCACCATCTTTTTTCAGTACACTGGCCAGTACAAAAATCCTTAGGTAGGTACTGATCTCAACCCTAAGTATGTCAGAATAGCTCAAGTAATGTCTCTGTCTTCTAGACACCGTTGATTTCTTCTATTGAGTTCATCCATAACCGACACCATACACAATCCTTATTCTGATGGGCTCGTCAAAGAATCAATCAGGCAGTCAATTTCGCAGAGCATTAAAGGATTGGTATTTTAGTTTCTTGTTTAACAATCGCACTTATAAGTTTAGCAAGTCAAGCGTGTATGGACGAGCCCAATGGTTAGCACTAAGAGGTCAAATCAGCACAATTGATGTGAAGTCACGTGTTGCGGCACTGGACATCGCCAATTTGATGCCAACCAGTGCTTCCGGGACTCTTAGCTTCAACAGAAAAAAGACCAACAACATCATGCAACTCAGCAAAAAGTCTCTATCTCTTGTCGTAAGCATCACCAGTCACCACCGCGACCGGTCAAAATGAACTGGTTAACTGGATTACCACAAGAAAAAGATGAAACTCAGTACAGATGACTTATGTAGATGTTGTGGTGACAAAGATAATACAATACATGAAGATACTTCTCACTACCTGTGTCACTGCCTTGCCTCATCTGAGAAAAAGACTCCTCGGAAGATACTTTTTTTTATAAATTTTTTAAAATTTATCAACGCTACCAAATGACCGCAAAATTCCTAAACCCTTTCAACCAGCTAACTAATAGGGTGCAAATCACCTCTCGACCCACGGTCAAAAGGCATTTAAATGGTACAGGATGACAATGATAGAACGAACGCAATCAACTGAACACATGGAATGGGAACAAACGGAGAATAGGCACCCCGATCCTGGCCCTGCGGTGAACAATATCAGAGTCAGTGAGTTGATGGGGCAGCCTCTATCTAAGATTGGATAAATCCTCTAGAAGAAAGTGACAGTGTCTACAGCTTATTTATCTAATCTGACAAAACAAAACATATTCACGCATCATATACACCAATCAAGGATCTATCATGGAGTCAGACGCTCGTACGGGCCTGGAGAAGGTATGATTTACCCAGTAGGAGTAAAGGATATGCTCACGCTTGATAATGCGTTAACCTCTCCTCAATCCGGTGATTATGTGCCAACAGACGCTATTTCAATAACTTGTAGTACCCTGCGATATTTGAAAATATAGCTTACTGAAACTTCATTGACGCGCTTAACGGGCTATGTCATAGGATTCATCATAGGTATCTTTATTTGGGGATCAAATCCTTAGGATATAAAGGGTGGTTACATTTTAAGAGCCGATGTTGATTTTGAATAATACACAAATTATTTAGGAAATTATTATCATTTGTTTTTATTATGATAATATTGGTATGGTTCACTTATGCATGGAACAAAATATCGGTCAAATGGCCACCGCGACCTCGGCGGCACACCTCCATCCGATGGTCCAAATTTTCGATGGCGCTGAGGCATAATTAAGGTTCTATGCCGTTAATGTGCCGAATTATCTCATCTTTTAGCTCTTGAATTGTTGCTGGCTTATCGAAGTACACCTTTTCTTTCAAATAACCCCAAAGAAAGAAGTCCAACGGTGTCAAATCACATGATCTTGGCGGCCAATTGACATCGCCACCACGTTAGATAACACGGCCATTGAATTTGTCTCGTAAAAGAACCATTGTTTCGTTAGCTGTGTGGCAAGTGGCACCGTCCTGTTGAAACCACATATCGTCCACATTCATATCTTCCAATTCGGGCCATAAAAAGTTCGTTATCATCTCACGATAGCGAACACCATTCACAGTAACTGCCTGACAGGCCTCATGATGCCGTCAGCTCATAAACCGCACCAAACAGTCACTCTTTGTGGATGCATTGGTTTTTCGACATTCACTCTTGGATTATCATTCGCCCAAATGCGGCAATTCTGCTTATTGACGAATCCACTGAGGTGAAAATGTGCCTCATCACTGAAGATGATTTCATTCGAAAATTGATCATCCACTGTTGCCATTTCTTGCCACCATTCTGACCATTGACGACGGTTGAAATGGTCAAGAGGCTTTAGCTCTTGAGTCAATTGCACCTTGTAAGCGTGTAAATGCAAGCCTTTATGCATAATGTTCATCAACGATGAGCGTGAGAGTTGCAATTGTTGGGCACGATGACGAGTTGAGGTGGACGGCTCTTCAGCGACACTATCGCGAACAGCAGCAATAATTTCTGCCGAACGAGCTGTACGAGCATGCACTGGTGTTTTCACATCTCCTACAGATCCAATTTGCTCAAATTCTTGCACAATTTTTCCGATTGTACGCACATTTGGACGATTAAATTTACCGAAAAAGTCACGAAGTGCACGATATGCATTTCGATTTGAAAGTCCATTTTCATAATAAGCCTGGATAACTTTAACGCGTTGCCCGATTGTGTATCTTTCCATGGTTCCAATTGAGTTAGTCTGAAAATGAGAAATGTCAGATGAAATGCAGAAAAAAACTTGACGTTTAGATGTGGTTCACATTCAACATCGGTCCTTTATATCAATATACATTGATCTAAGTCTGACGGTAACATGACCAACTGTAAGCTTACCTGAGGTACTCTCACGCTGAGAAATACACATTTTTTGCACAATTCCTGGTTAAATTCCAACGGCTAAACAAGCTGGGGATATTATACTATAAATAAGTGATGTCTTGATAACCACTGAAGCTCGTCGTCTATCATCCCAGAGCCGCCGCCGCCGTTAAGAACATTTTCCCTGATTAAATATTCGTCTATCATCACAGAGCCCCCACCAAAAACCTTTTCCCTAATTAAATTTTCAAATAGTTCGCAAATATTTCAATGACTTCGTAGGTTCCTAGAACTGGTCGAGTCTTAATAGGCTTTTGATGTACTAATTCCATCATCATTATCCTTTGCAGGACTGTTTTTTTGTTTGTATTTTGAGAAACTATCTTTGAATCATTGATTTTCCTCGTATCCTAAATATGTAGCACATGACATCATTCTTTCCAAAAAAATAAAATAAAACTCATTTCTACGTCATATATAATCACTTGAGAATCAACAGTTCCGAGAAATACCAAGATAAACAAGTTATAGGTAGGTATCGTATAGATAGATATGTTAATGTTTTCCTGGCTTACCATCAATATAAATTTCTTACAAACAAGACAAATTCTGTCGGAAGGAGTATCTTTTCCCCGAATGAGCTCTCGAACAGATGGCATTATTGTGTGTTCGAGGGAATAAAAATGACGAACATAATTAACTCTGGAAGAACACGTTTTCAAGAAAACACGCTTTGTATATGGATAGAATATAGAAGCAAGAAGTAGGTCGTCCCATCTTTAGCGAATAAATTATCTCAAGTAGAATAAACGAGACAGGACTTGCTTGTAAATCGAGGCGAGTAAGCAAAATAAAATTGAGGTAAAAAAAATAAGATTTTTTGTTTATAAAACTCGAATGAAAACACTTTCACCGTATATATAAAAATACAAACTTCGATGAAGATGAAGAAGCATAGACCAGCATCACTAGCAGCAGGCAACGTTGCAAATATAAAAAGAAGGCTTTACCCATTTAGGTAGGTATTTGCGAAAGATGCGATGCCGTTCGTTTGTGCTCCATATAAACCAGATCTGTGTTGTGAGTGTGTGTGTGTTGTGTATAACCATGTGGAAGCTTGCACGTTTGTTCATTGTGCCGATGAGCCACCAACCGCATCACATCCTGAAGAGTGTCATTGACATTGATGCTTAAAAGAAGGTCGAACTTTCATTTGTCAATGAAGAAGAAAACGGTCTTATAAAATTGCTATACAGTTACGTTTCACCATCATCATCATCCATCGTGTCGTGGGATCATTGCCGTCATGGCTTGGGTTGGCTTGGTTCTTGGTACATACTTGGTTTGGTTATAGGTTTAGGTAATGAAGCAGGCATATTTTTACTTTCCACCAAATGAAAGGGAACGTTTGTTAGGGCTTCGAATTGAAGGCATGACAACAATTTTGTTACAAAATGCTTTATACTAATTAGAGAACGGTTGAAATAGTATGCGGCGTTTGGTTTGTATAACTAAATTGTTGGTTATGTTCGTATAAGCACGGCTTCGCTCCTGAAAGGAACAGTATATGCCAGATATAGAACTCGGGGGAATAAATTGGTGGTCAATGACGATTCAAAGGACTACAATTATAAAAGATTGGTAGATTGTATGTTAGTTTGACTTTCTCCGATTTATTCAATGGATAATGAGAAAGAATGATTGTACACGAAGATAAAATATGGTAATGGTACACACGTGTTTAGGTATTAATCAAAATTAGAAATAATGAACACAATTTTTTGTATGGAATCAATCAAGCGATTTTGAAGGTATAGGTACAGTATTAACCCTCGTATTACGCCTCGAAATTGACTTATCCGCGTATTTGAGTCTTAGTCTAAAGGTCTTTGGTTAACTGAACGTAAGTGAACAAATAATTATTACTCAAAATATTAAGATAGCTGATTTTGGTAGCGTCAGACAAGACTTGGTCAGTACGAATGTTCCCTGATAGAGGTCCCTTGGGTGAGTAAAAAGTGAATAGGATGATGTGCAGTATTTTTTGTTCTTTAATGGAAAGTGTCTCATAAAATTGGTCTTCTCATAGGGGCGAACGGGCTCCTAACCTTCAGCACCTCATATACATACCTATGGGATATTCGCAAAAAAAGTATGCCATCTAAAAGGTCAGTAATTGGTCAAAAAGGTCAACTAGTTTCAGAACTATTTTTGGCACCTCATTTATGGGATATTCGCAAAAGAAGTGTACCATTCGAAAGGCCACCGACTTGTGATAAAAGGTCAGCTAGTTTCAGTAATTTGTCAGCCTAATGTTATTTTAAATGAATTTTTGAAGTCTTTTGTTTTTCAAGGCCGTATAAGACTTTAAGCATCTCATTTATGGGATATTCGCAACTAAAGTATACCAATTGAAAGGGAACCGACTCGTGATAAAAGGTTAGCTAGTTTCAGTAATTAGTCAGCCATAGGTTTTTTTTTTTTTGATGAAAACTCTTATACTGTAACCTTGAAACAATCTTTAAAAATTCATTAAAAAAAAACATATGGCTGACCAATTTAACTTGGAATGACTGACCAATAACTGAAACTAGCTGACCTTTTTATGTCGTTGGCCTTTGGAATGGTACACTTTTTTTGCGAATATTCCATAAAAGAGGTGCCAAAAATAGTTGGTGACCTTGCAAAACTTTGACCATTGGTTAAAAATTTTCTGGCCGACCAATTTCTGAAACTAGTTGACCTTTTTTGACCAATTACTGATCTTTTAGATGGCATACTTATTTTGCGAATATCCCATATATGAGGTGCTAAGGGTAAGGAGCCGGGCGAACGCAGGAAAACATTTCGGGGAGGGTCGGTTAAAAAATTTAAGAGGTCCATAAATATTATATTTTACCACGAAAAGTCGAAATCTTCCGTGAAGGGCATAAATGTTTCAACTGCGATTAAAATGAAAACAATTACAAAAATTATTCTAAAAAAAAAACAATTTCTCTGAATAAAAACATTACTTGCCAGTCTGAGACAGTACAAGATTTTAAGTTTTTTTTTGTTTTTTTTTTGGCGAAAAAATTTCAATCAGTTTATTATTAAGAAAGTCGAAAATAAAAAAAAACATTCTATTTTTAAGGTACAGGTAGTGTTAGGAGGTTTCTTTTTTTAGATCCTTAATCCCTCCGAGGGGCACAGGGCGTCAACTACCGAATAACGATATCAATAGGACTTTGGCCCGTTCTCTGGAGGAGCTTTTGATTGGAGATGATGTTCGGCCATAAAATCCTTAGGATGTTTCGAAGAAATCTATTTTTAAAAGTTTGTAGCTTCTTTGTGACAGAGGCAGCACTTTCCATGTACTACGCCCATATAGTAGTACTGACTCTACGCTCGAGCGGAACAGTCGGAGCTTGCTGGCTCTTCGTACTGCAGGTGTTGCTCCTCCCAACTTTAGACAGTATGCCGAAAGCAGCTTTGGCTTTGATGATTTGGTAGTTATCATCTTCATCCGAACGACCGCCGCGCCGGCCGTCTTTTGAGACAACACTTCCTAGTTACATGAAGTTGTTCAACCCGCTGTCCCCCAATGACAACTTCAGAAGAAGTTTCAGAAATATTTAGGATTTTCGTTTTCCCGGTGTTTATCCTCAAACCGACTTTATTTTCCTCACATTCTTGATAGCTCACCATATGATAAAGATCCATAATGTTTTGCGAGTGTAAACAAATATCGGCGTAATCAAGATGTTGCAGGAACGAAAACATCGTCCATCGAATTCCACGCGCTTGCTCGGCTAGAGCTGCATGAAGGACATCTCCTATAACCACCAGGAATAGCAGTGGAGATTGCAAACATCTTTGACGAACTCCGCTATGGATTTTGAAGTCCTCTGATACGTGATACCTTTCCGTTGTGTAAGACTTGACGCGATGCACCCTCGTAGGTAGCCCAGTGATGCGAGACTTTTCCAGTTGGCATGCCCAGCCCACACATATGAACTAAAATGCCCTTTTCGCCCACGCAGTTGTTGATAAATGCCCATAATGTTGCCAACGAAATTATTTATACAAATTCATCGTTTCGCACTGGTCTTATCCACACAGCAAATTTTAGATCCTCTTGCCAGGACATCTAGAATCGTTTCTTGCTTCCCTTTTCTTCGAACTAAATAGTAATTAAAAATTATGCATGTATTATTATCAATTTATCAGCTAGCGAAGCTCTTAAACAGAAAAAGACGAGCGATCCGCGCATCCGTGCAATGAAAAATAATCTACGCCTGACAACAAAATAACGAAAACAGTTGGCTTGACATTTTGTTGACGTTTGGGAAATTGAAAATGAGTGTATTCAGTAAATAAATTAAAATGAGTTGCTTCGAAAATTTGGTAGTTTGAGAAATATGGGTGAATGGATGCACTCAAATGCAAACATATTGTATAAAATGAAAAAAAGTATGCAGATATGGAAATGCTCTTTTTTTGTACTGAGAGTCATCAAGATGCTCTTCCGACCTTTTAGCTTATTGTTCAATGGAAGTTTGACGATCATCCCGTTCTTCCATTCAACTGGGAAACTTTCGTTCTTCCATGCCTGTGTTATTAAAGGATGTAGCAACTTCGCTGATGTTTGTGGATCTGCTTGGTAGAGCTCATGCCGTCCAAATCTACCACTTTGTTATTTTTGATGGATTTGATCGCTGATGTTATCTCGGCTAAACTGGGAGGGTAGGTGCGAATATGGGAACTTGTTTCTGCGAATAGCTCATTTGGATTAGGGGCTGGAACACCTCCGCTATCGGCTAGGTGTTTGAGTATGCTAGCAAAATGTTCCTTCCATCTCTTGAGATAATCCTCATCCCTAACCAGCAGGGTGCGGTCTCCATCCTTGACGAGGTGTTGTTTTCGGGAGTTAAAATTTCCAACCAATTTCTCGGTTATTATGTAGACGGTACGACTGTCGCACCTAGATGCTGCTTCCTCTCCCTGTTTTGCGAGGGCATTTATTCGACTCCTTTTGTCACGTCTGACACATCGCTGTATTTCTTTTCTTTTCCTACAGTACTGAAACTCGATGTTAAATCTTTCACCTACTGGGGCAGCCGCAAGTTGGGAACTTAGCGCATTCCTTTTTTCAATCTTACAATCTGCAGAAAGCCATGTGCTTTGGCTTCTCTGCCTTACACCCACAGACTCAATCATGGCAGTTGCAAAGGCCTTTTTCACATTGCTCCTGTTTTGGTCTGCATTTTCTGGTGTGGCAATTCTGATTTCTTCTGCTTCTGCGGCGCGGCAGTCTTTATATCTTTGGCGCACTGTAGGATACTTTAAATTCTTTAATTATGATTGTGACCTTTTATAAATTATAATAATTTCTTGTTTTGTAGGCTATAGCCTACAAAACAAGAAATTATTGCACTGTAGGATAGTTTCGACTGGGTTGTATTCAAAGTCTGCTTCCAATCCTTAAGAACTTTGGGCGAGTTCGTAATAGAAAAAATCTGCGGCACATCTGCACCGCTGAACAAAATTTTGTTTGTCGAAAACAGTGGATCATCAGCAAGCCTTTGGAGAGCCTTTTCTTGAACAATTTGCAAACGTTGATTGGGTGTTAGCCTAAAATACATGGCAACTTGACAAGACTCGGGCGCCATCTGTAAAAAATACCCTTTTTAAAAAAATACCTCTTCATTGATCACGCTTTATAAGACCATTTCCATGTAATTGAGGGGGCGGGAAGTAGTTAAATCAAATGCTTCACCAGCACTTTTAAATAAATAATAGCCAAGAAGGAATAAAAACATTAAAAACTCCACCAAATCATAATCTTTTCCATACATTAATCAATATTGATACTCCTACTGTGAGTTCTTTTTAAAAATCGAAAATTCTTGCAAGCTTAATTTTCTCTACGCAGCCTTAGAGCCTTATGGCATCGGGACGGCAGCACCTTCTGCAAATTAAAGAATTTGTTTTTCCGCACTCACACAGTCCGCTGGTCTCGTCATGCGAGACCGAGACTTTTCTCGTCTCGTAGCCAACCATAAATTTTAGTAAGTAAGGCAACGCCCGCCGCCGCTCTATCTTACGCGCTTTCTTTTCTCAACAATGACCTTTGGATTAAATATTCTAATCCACTAAATTGTTTCGCTGTCGTCAGCAATCTCAGTTTCTCGTATTCATTCACCAATATAGATATTTATACTCTTGAGTTAGTTGTGGAACTGCGCAACGTCCATCTAAATAAGCTCATTAAAATGTGAACTTGATATCATTGTTCAATGTGAAATCAATAACCGCGTAGAAAAACCCAATGCTGACTTTTCTGTTGTAAAGGCATTTCTAACCCACCTTTTCTATCAATAAGTGGTTCTTACATCGCGAACAAACCAAAAAACTTTCAGTTCTTATTTTAACTTTCCTTCAATGGAATAAACACCATACTTAAAATTACCAATAATGCTGCAAACTCTTAGATTTTCTTTGTCGCTGCAAGAAATTGCTCCTTCAGATATGTTTAGAATGTACAAAACATACATCGCCCACAAAGCTTAAGTACCTACCTCACCTTCCTACAATAACTCCATTATGTGGGCAAGGGCTTCACAATCATCTTTTTTCATGAATTCGCTAGAATACAAAATAAAGCATTAAAACTAATACGGGATAGTGTTTTAGTTTAAAAAATCAAAAATCTTCATTAATCTGACTTAATGTTTCCTGTTGTCCTTTCACTAATATCACTTTTTCTACAAAAAGTTTTTAACTTGGTTCTAGTGTATAACAGCCTGCATCCCTTCATTCCTTTAAACAATCTCATCTCACAATGTTACCATTGTCAGGAATGAACGTCATCGTCAATTAGCCCTTGAACCCTATTTCGTAGGTACGGTTAAATATAGAGAGTTCTTCTTAAGCCGAACAGCACTTATGTGGTCTACTTTACCAAACTCAATATTTCCTATTTTAATATGAGGGCGTACGCAGCCAAAATGATCATCAGTTTCTCCTCTTGTATTTGTATCCTCTTCAAGCTTTCAAAACTCACGCACTGTGCATAAATATTATCCAAAACCCTTTGAATGCGAGCTAATTATAAAAAAAAACTTACTCCAAAGGTAAACTTATCTTTCTCCCTTTTTCGGTTCAGAAACATTTATTGCGATGAACATTAAATTGCGTAATTGCGTAATATCTAAGAGCTTTTGTTATGTATTATTTAAAGACCAAAAGACTGAAGATATATATAAATCTACATAAAACGACGTTTATGCAATGATAACTATTTCTTCTAAAAATAAGTCATAATATTTAAGCGCCGAAAGTGGTGGGAGCCATCATTAGTCTGTTGATTATATTTGCCAAAAAAAATCATCTTTTTTTACATAACTTAAGCCCTGACCATAGCCAAAACAACTAAAGCGTAAAGAAACCGTGGAAATTCCCACAGAGATAGAAAAGTTTGTCTACCTTAACCATTGCCGTATCTGTAGGGACAGTTAACCAATTAGAAAAATGAGGCCAACAATTTAATCAAAAACCAAGAATTTTCAAACTTTTCTTTCAGGTGAAAAGAGATCAAAGCATTTACATGTTTAGGTTTTTTTTTATAGGAAAATGTGTGAGATGGGCTGCCAACAAATAATAATAATTGTTGTTGTTTAAACTTTACTTAGGGCCAGTTTCACAGCGACTACTTACCGGAATGAGTTGCACTTAAGTTAAGCATATTGGCACTTTTTGGTAGTTTTCGCAGTCTGAGTTAGTTGCACTTAATTGTTTAACTGGCGCTACTTAAGTTCAACTTATTCAGGTAAGTGTGCACCGCAAAAATTGGCTTTTTGTGTCCTATATTTCGCACTTAAGTGTTACTCCTGTTACTGTGAAACTGGCCCTTGGGAATCTATAATAACGGAAGGAATGTTTTATTTGCCTCAAAACTGTTTTTTCACTTTGCCTTACAATATCTTATATGTTGTTACTAAATGGGCTTCAGGTCAAATGAAACAAAAAATATTTTCTTTTTGTCACTACGTTTCGTCCATGTATATGGACATCATCAGGTGAACAAATGGATTCTATATTAGCATTGATAAAAAATGTTAAGAAATGTTGACAAAAAATTTTCACAATTCATTTATTACTTACAATAATTATTGTTACATTTATATTAAATAAATTATTTCTTATTATGCGTCTACACACTACAAAGATTAACTGACAAGTAACATGTCCGTCAAATAAACAGAAAAATTATATAAACATAAGCACATAGAGATCATATTGCAGAGCTTTTTCGTTTCCTCTTCTCCACCAAGTGTTTGTAGTGTGGGCTGTCGTCTTCCATATCGGTTCGTCTGTTCATTGCGTTATCAGCATTGATTATATGCAACGTTTCGATTATCATCCTTTTGTTTTGATTTTCTTCTCGCTGCATTATTTTGACGTTAGAGTGGTTGGGGGAGTGCTTTAAAGCTATGCAATGTGATGCCAGGGCTGTCTTCTGTATTGCACTACTCTTGATATCGGATTTATGTCCTGCTAGTCTGCTTTTAAGTTTTTGTTTGGTTGTTCCTATGTAGATTTGGTTACATTCTTCGTCCGGATTTCCATTACAATTAATTTTGTAAATTAAATATGAATGCTCCAATTTGTCTATTTTTGTTTTAAGGTTGTTGTAGAGTTGTGAAGTTGTGTTTTGTGGATTTGAAAGCTAGTTTGCATTTCTGTGTACCTAGGAATTTTGCATTTTTAAACCGATCTGCTATTTCTTTAACATACGCAAAGGATTTGTAAATTTTGTTTTTTCTTACTTCTCCTTCCGGTGGGTGGATAGTACGATGATCATATTGTGTTATTAATGTTTTTATTATTTGTTGCGGAAAGCCGTTTGTTTGTAATATTTCTTGGATTTTTATTTTGTTACTGCTGTGGTATTCTGTATCACTGATTGAAAGAACTCTATGAACAGGCGCGAACGCAGGAAAAAATTTCGGGGGGGGGGGGTTTAAACTGAAAACTCAAAAATTAATAGTAAAAGAGTGAAATTGTATGGAATTGGAGGAAGTTAAATTCATACATTTCGGGGGGGGGGGGGGGGTAATGATGAAGTTTTAGTGTCATTTGATGTAATATCACGTTTTACAAATATTCCACTGAAAATGGCATTAAAACTTATCAGTAAAAACTGAGTTAGAATTAAGGAACACACACTCATCTAAAAGCCCAAATTTCTCGAACTACTAAGGTTCTGCATAATTGAGAACAACTATTTGGTTTATGGCAACAAAACATATCAACAAAAAGATGGTATGCCGATGGGAAATCCAGCTTCACCCATCATAGCAGACATCATTCTCGAAGAACTCCTTAACAACTACCTGGAAAAACTACCAAACAAACCCAGGGTCTTGACAAAATATGTGGATGACATATTTGCCATAATAAAAGAGAAAGAAATTGAACAAACTCTAGATTCCCTCAACAGTTTCCATAGGAAAATACAATTTAAAGTTGAAATTGAATCAAATAATAAATTAGCCTACCTAGACACAGTAGTCATTCGCGAAGAAGGACAACCAAAAATGGATTGGTTTCAAAAACCAACTTCGTCCGGTAGATTAATCAACTTCTTTTCCCAGCATCCAAAACAAATAATTTTCAACACGGCCAAAAACTTGATACAAAGAATTCTTTCAATCAGTGATCCAGAATACCACAGCAGTAACAAAATAACAATCCAAGAAATATAACAAACAAACACCTTTCCGCAACAAATAATAAAAACATTAATAACACAATATGATCATCGTACTATCCACCCACCGGAAGAAGAAGTAAGAGAAAACAAAATTTACAAATCCCTTGCGTATGTTAAAGAAATAGCAGATCGGTTTAAAAATGCAAAACTCCTAGATACAGAGAAATACAAATAAGCTTTCAAATCCACAAACACAACTTCACAACTCTACACCAACCTTAAAACAAAAATAGACAAATTGGAGCATTCAAATTTAATTTACAACGAAGAATGTAACCAAATCGACATAGGAACAACCAATCAAAAACTTAAAAGCAGACTAGCAGGACATAAATCCAATATCAAGAGTAGTGCAATACAGAAGACAGCCCTGGCATCTCAATGCATAGCTTTAAAGCACTCCCCCAACCACTCTAACGTCAAAATAATGCAGCAAGAAGAAAATCAAAACAAAAGGATGATAATCGAAACGTTGCATATAATCAATGCTGATAACACAATGAACAGACGAACCGATATTGAAGTCGTCAGCCCACACTACAAACACTTGGTGGAGAAGAGGAAACGAAAAAGCTCTGCAATATGATCTCTATGTGCTTATGTTTATATAATTTTTCTGTTTATTTGACGGACATGTTACTTGTCAGTTAATCTTTGTAGTGTGTAGACGCATAATAAGAAATAATTTATTTAATATAAATGTAACAATAATTATTGTAAGTAATAACTGAATTGTGAAAATTTTTTGTAAACATTTCTTAACATTTTTTATCAATGCTAATATAGAATCCATTTGTTCACCTGATGATGTCCATATACATGGACGAAACGTAGTGACAAAAAGAAAATATTTTTTGTTTCATTTGACCTGAAGCCCATTTAGTAACAACATATATATTAACAAAAGGTCACCAACATCAAAAGTTACAACATCTTAGATAAGGTTAGGTTAGGTTAGAAGGGGGGTGAGGGGAGGGGTAGGGAGAGGTATATTAGGGAAGTTAATGTATGGGATGCCTCACTTAACAATCTTGAATTCAGAATGAATTTTACGATTTTTTTCAGTGGAAGGGTCAAGATCCATCGAAAACGTATTCTGTGATATGAGCCCTATTCCGGTTCTCCATACCGAAACCTCCTACATACATCAGATGACCTAATGTCCACTCTGCACATCTGGATTCCCATTAGGTTATGGCCCGTTATAATTCCAACTAATAGGGATAATTCAGGCCTCCTCATCTTTAGCATTCAGATTTTTCATCAAAATATATAGTTGTCCATAGAAATCCGACAAATTTCAATTGATGATCATCAGACATCCGTGGTCCCAATAAAAAATAGACCCAATGTATTTGAGGAGATCAATAAAATCATGTATTCTTAGAGGAAGTCGAGTCAATATTTCAGAAGCTACAGCAGAACCAATTCATCTCCCGCTGATTTGAATAGTTCGGCTGATGGAAGGCCATTCGCACCAGCAGCCTTGTACGACTTAATTTAAGATATCGCCAGCCGAACTGTTGGCCATCATCGTCTAAGTTGAACGGAGTGTTCTGCCTTCTAGCGGAATCTTGGCTGTCTTCGCCGTTAAGCAGTCTAGAGAAGTGTTCTTTCCAGATCATCAGCACTGATTGTGTATCTACTACCATGTTCCCACTCTCTTCTCGGCAGTTTTCTGTTCTATCTGTGTATCCTTGGGTGGATTGATTTTAAACTTTTTTGTTTACACGACTTATTTAATTAAAAAAAGGTTCAAGCCTTTAATAATACGATTCAAAAAGTTTTTTCTCATAAAAACTAGCAGGAATATACAGCCATCCGAAATTAACCATATTTTTTAAGTTTTGATCGTTTTTAGTTATTGACGCATAGATCGCAGTCAAAGGCCCACAGCATCTAAGGTCCGGCCCGAGATTTGTGATAAATGTTGTGCAACTTATATTTTTTTGCAAAGTTCACCTGTTCACTAAAGCAAAGCGTATTTATATCCATAAGATTGAAGAAGAATCCCGGAAGCGAAATTGTATAAATCTAACTGACCACATGACGAAATATTTCAGTTGGTATTTGAATTTGGTTTTCTAAAGTCTTTTGAAAGTGAGTGCGGGTGGTGTTTGTTTAACGTCAAGTCGCTATACGCTGAACAAAGTTTGTCATGTTGGATTTTGCGAAATTACTTACAATTTTACCTCTACTAGTTTTTATTATTTGTTTTGGGTTCTCCGGTCTTGTTAGTTCAAATTCTTTTGATGTATTTAACTACTGCATACGGGATGATGGTAACAATCATCAAGGATTGAAAGCTTGCATGGGAAGGACTGCCATTAGTTTTTTGCAGTCATTTGACGAACATGATAATTATACTATATTTGCCGACTTGATTGCTGAGAAGGATGAAGATGTTGCATCGCGTTCTATTGTTAATTTTTTGGACCAGGATCCTGTGGACTTTCGGTTAGTTTCATATTAGTAATTCTTTAAAATTGAAAATTAAAAAAGTGTGGAATGATTGGTATTGATGTCGATTTTTTGTTTAAGGACGAATATGTTGTATTTAATGTGAATGTTATTAATTCTTGTTGTCAAATTTGTTCTTACGAGTTTATTGGGAAGGCGGGTAAAAAATAAAAATCACCAGTACAGGTAATCCAGAGTTATATCACCAGATTTGTTTAGTTAAATCGGATTTAACTTTTACTTCACAATGAATAAGTGGGCCTTAGAGTGGTAAAGAAACACAAAAAATAATACAATTATCTTTGACAGTTCAACGAAAGCCTACTTGGTTTATCAGTATTGGGGTAAGGTACCTACACTTTTAAATTTTGCAAAAGGACAAAAAGGTTCAAGGTTCTAGATGATAAGCCCTTATGTTTGAATAAACAAAGTTCTTAAGTTTATGAGTTATGACTATTGACTATATCAAATAAAGTTCAATGTACCTACCACTTCAGACATGTTTACCATCCAGATGCCGAAATTCTCAAATAAATGAATAATAAATAACAACGTTTGATCTATATTTCTTTATTATTCGTCCCACCTCTTCACTCAACCGTAAAACTTTAGCATTTTACAAAGCTCAAAATCTGTGTTATTGGATGTTATGACTTATGAGTTAAATAAAAAAGGTGAAATACATTCCACGTGTTCTACTCTTGTTTGTCAAGTCCAGTTGGTAGAAATAACATTTTGAAGTCAAGGCAATGTTTTGTTGGTAGGTACAATGAGGTTTGTTAGCTTGGGCTTCTTCTGGCTGCTCGGTCGTGTAAAGGTAACACGTGCTTATAAAATATAAAGAGAATCTGTTCTATAAAATAATAAAATTATTTTCTTTTCTGGATCGATTTTTTAAGGTCAACGTTTTCTGTAAAAAGGTTGCCAATGGGAATATTTCTCAACAAGTCAATATAATAACACGTTCCTTCTGTGCAACGTTGAAGAAAAATAAGACCACATAAAATAAAGTCATACAACTGCATAAAAATACATGCTTAATCTGAATATGTGACATTTAATAAAATAAAATAAAATAAAATAAAATAAAATAAAATAAAATAAAATAAAATAAAATAAAATAAAATAGAATAGAATAAAATAAAATGAAGTAAAATAAAATAAAATAAAATGCAATAAATTAAATTAAAATAAATTGTGTTAAATTAAACAAAATGGGCGTCTGTCTTGCAATTCTCATAAAATGTAAAAAAGGCATTTAAATAGTATAGATGAGCGAATATTTTAAAATAAAATTATTGCGAGTTGCAAAACTTTTAATACTGAAAAGATAATAATTAATTAAAGTTATTAAGTTGATTGGGTTTCATTTAAATATCTTTCAGTTTTACTTGTACTAAAATACAAAATGTACTTATCTTATGAGTTTTGCAAATCACTAGCATCTATAAAAATTCAATTTGTGTTCGACTGCGACATAAAACACCCTTCGGCGTCATTCCCGTGCCGTAATTTCTATGATTTTTATTCAATTTGATCAAATACGGTATCATCTTCCAAAGTGGGTATTATAGACGCCTGTGAAGTTTAGTTTGGCTAGTATAGATTAATGAGACCAATATGGTTTGCATTTCTATTCCCAATGCATCAGTTCATGAAATAGTGGGTGTAATCGAGTCACCTGCTAATTTAACAGTGAACCAAGCGTGCCAGGAACTCGCAGTAAGGCTCCAAATTTGCATTTCAAGATTAGTCTGGGTCAGATACATCAACGGAAATTTTTTTTCAGAAAACCTTATATACGCTTTTATTTCCAAGTCACTTTAAGACGAGATTTTACAAGGAAAGGTTACAAAACTTGATAAATTTTTAAATACTTACAACCTAGTGACAATCATGGGGAAGAAAATAGTTGTCTACACGGAAAGGCTGTGGAGAATGATCTTATCTCTCGTCAGCTGTAGCGGTCAGCTGAGACCAGTTATCCGAAGTGAATCTTGGTCTTACACAATCTTCTGTCAACAAACTTTTGTCAACACTCTACTTGTAGCAAATCCTTGACGGATACTTCTCTTGTCAATGAAACCCATCTTTCAACTTCCTAATATTTGACAATGCATATTAAAGTTGAAACTGACCATTATCAAATAGCAGGTTGATGTTTTCTGACTGTAAATATCGTCGAAGGTGAATTAAAGATTTACAAGATTTCATTTTGGGGAAAAAGTAGGAAAACAAGATCAAAAGTCTCCATTCTATTTCTTATTCCTTCCGCAGCATATATTTGCTTGCTTTCAGTAACAATTGGGTTAAGCTTTTCAGAACATGAAAGGTTTGATATATCTTTCAGAAAACCGTGTCGGATATAAGGTTTTTGAACGTGGATTCTCCCCTCTCATAACGGGTTTGAACATCACCCAGAACTTATTGGATCGATATACTAGGAGATGGCATAACATTTATGTAGAAATAAAGTTTTTGTATAGGTTCGGAAAAATTGTTGATCCTGGGGCTGGTACGTAATGGTAGGGAAAGGGGGGTTATCATGGCAAGAATTTAGAAATAAAATTACGCATCTTTAAGTAATTACGCATCTTTAAGTAAAGTAGTAGCCCGTAGCGTAATGGTTAGTGCGTTCGACTGTCACGCTGGAGGTCTGGGATCGCTTTCCAGCCTCGTCCACCTAAAAATTAAAAAGTTTTTTTTTCAGGGCTACTGCCTCTTGCGAGGAATTGACAAATCCTCCAAGATTATCACTTGTCACGAATAAATGCTTCTCGTCTAGCCGTTCGGATTCGGCATAAAATTGTAGGTCCCTTCCATTCCTGTCGAAAGGCGCACACAGGAATGGTTGCGAGTTGTTAGTCACTAGGCCCTGGTTCTTCATGAGCCGTTGTGCCACCCGATTTATTTATTTTCTTATCTTTAAGTGAAGTGAATTAAAATAATTTAAAAAAAAAAGTGGCCTTATCTTGGAGTTGAGTTCACTGAAGCTTTTTGTTTCATTAAACACTTGTTTTTTAAGATCTAATAACTCTTAAAGTGTTCTGATTTAATTATTTGGAAATAAAACATAAAAATAACTGGTTTTGCGGACTTTTCCCTCCTAAAAAAATTGTTGGAATCTCATAGTTCATATAAGAAATAATTTTAATTACAACATGAACATTTTTAGTGTCACTTTTTTTCTAATTGAGCAATAGGATTCCAGTTAAAAGATTTAAAATAACAGCAAAATCGAAAATTAGTTTTTGAAAATTCTGTGTTGAGACAAGTTTTATCTAAAAATATGGATATCTTTATTAAAATTTTTTGAAATATGGATTTTTATTAAAATTATTATAATGTTTTGTTTTAGATTGGAAATATATTTTTTTTTTTAAATTTTGATATACAATATTATTTAAAATTTTTAAGAGCACCTGGATAGACAAAAAATTATTTTAATAGGTTCATCCAGTAATGAGAAAGTCAAAAATATGAAAAGTGGTTCTATGGAAAGTACTTACTGTTAATAAGAACACACACCAAATATTTTCCTAGTAGAAGAATGTACTAATTAATTTTGCTTTACAATAGATAATGCTAAAACTTTTTAGAAGCTTCACCATAAAAAAAATCCAATGCACCGTGTCCGAAAAAATCAAAAATGGTCCTGCTAGAGGTACTAAAAATACACATTTTTTGAAAAGAAAATACATATTACCAAAAAGTAGCTTATTTTGAGAAAGAAAATATTTTCCATTTTGGCTAAAATATTTTGTGTGGCAGGTGCCTACTAGATTTTGCCGATACGTAGCGATTGCCGTATTTTTTACGAAAATGCGCCGAATATTACAGTGTTGACAGAAGTCCAAAGTTTTTTTTAAGTTAATTTGTTGGTTGTTTTTGTATCTTTTGGCCATAACTTTTTTTTTAATACAAATACAAAAAAACTAAAAAAATATCGGCACTAGATTTTGCCGAGAAAAAGCGATGACCGTAATTTTTACGAAAATGCGGTGGTAACAGACGTCTATAGTTTTTTTTTAAGTTAATTTTTAAGTGTTTTTTGTATCTTTTTGCCATAACTGTTTTGTTAAGACAAATGAAAAAAAACTAAAAAATACTGGCACTACTTAGATTTTGCTTATTTTTATTTTAACGAACAACTATTACAACTTTCGTGTTTGTTCAAGCTTCAGCGGACACGTCATTGTCTGCAAAGTTCAGGATCATTATTTTTGATACTAAAATCAAAAAAAAAGTTCTACATTATCAAGTTTGAAGAATCGTTCTCTGTAATCATTATGTAATCTCAAATGGCCAATAACATTTCGAGTTCGATCCAAATCCATATAAATATCGTAAGTTAAAATTCATTTTGATCTACAAAACAATGGAGTTAGAGTGTTTTTCAACGACATAATTTTTTCAAGGTGCAAGATAGGTAATGTGTGTCTTCAGAAATAGATACCTATAGATCGCCACCATATCTTTCTGAATATTGTTTTTAAATAACATGAACCAGTATCTTTAAATATTTTTGTTAATTAATGTAATTGACGTTGTTATTTTTTTTTTTTTTTCTTGCCCAGGGGTATTATGGAAAGCGCGGGTGCTCTAATCAGTGAAAGATCGTTACAATGGCGTTTGGATAACATTTATCCGGGTTTAATGTTTAAAATTGGTGCGTCAGCCGATTCAAAAAGTGTTGCAGAGTTTGTCATGGATACCAAAATGGATGAAAGGTTCTATTCACCACCAGAACTATCTAGTGGTGAGTATAGAAACAATAAACAACTTTTTTTTTTCAAAAAAACACGGCATATTTTAAGGGTAAATCAAAATTCAATTGAAACTATGTGTCTTTTCAGCCAAAATTCTCACAAAACAATATCTCCTGCCAATGCTGTTGGGATTCAAATTTAATATTGCGGTATTGGTTCCAATAATATTTGGACTTATTGTTTTGTTTTTGAAGAAATCACTTTTTCTAGTCAAGGTCGCTATTTATATAAGCAGCGTTCTGGGAGTTAGTGGCGCAGCATCACTGGCAACATTATTTGGATATGGTGGTGGTGTTGGTGGCGGTGGTGTTGGTGGTGTTGTTGGAGGTGGATGGCCACCTTTTGTTTCCGGCCATGGTCCTGGCCCGGGCTTGTATCCAGCAAAGGATAGTGTAATTGGAAACTACCAATCGGATCCGGATATCTTCAGCCATGATGCTGATTACTCTCGCAAGGATCGCAAAGTAGTTTTCAACAGTGCACAGCAATTTGTTACGCATTCGACACAATTGCCAGATAGGTTTTATGATTATGAGAAGTCTGCAACACAAAACCCTCGTAGTTCGAGAATGATTAAGGCGAAAAAAGTAGACAATATTGATTTTAATGAAGAATGGAATGGAGATGGGTGGCATGTTGTGTCATAGTCAAGCGCATACCTACTTATTAATATTTTATTGTCGATTTGTAATTTAAGATTCTATTTTTGTTAAGCCTACGTCATAATTTTTGAGTTAAATTGTAAATATATATTTTGTATTGTACTCGGATGTTTTTTCTTATTTAAATAAATTAAAAGAAAAAAATTAATAGAAACACTTAAACAGCACAGGCTCAAAAAAAATTGTTAAGTGTTTTTTTCAATCCCGGATAGCTAAGAGTGGATGTGAGTTATAAGAACAATTCTGCTGAGGTTTATTCATAGAAATGGCTCGAAAAAGAAGAAATCCTTAATTTAAATAAAAAGGTGCAGGTGGAGTTCAGAATCAAAATTGGGGATAGAAGGCGTGGCTATGAAATGAATTATACACCTACATAAACGGGGTGATTCGTATAAGACGACTTAAGCGGGGTTTCACCCCGCTTACGTGTAGATAAGCAATTTCCTGGACAAAATGTAACTTTCAAAATATTAATAAATAAAGAAAAGAACCTTCTCATAAAAAACAAGATAAAGCTTATGAAATGATCATTTAGCTGGACTTTTACGATGGAAGCTAAATATAAAATAATGAATTTCTGACTTAAAAAAAAAGCATACCGTTGTAAATGTTACTGATATTTAATTGATAATATTTTATTTTTAGACTTTCTGCATGGCCCATTTAAGTTAACTACATTAATGTCATCCAGTATTGTGTGTTGAGTCGTATGAAGGCACGAGAATTTTAGCGTCCACTCGGGCGTATACTTTCTTACTTACTTAGATCCTTGACCCCTCTAAGGAGCACAGGGCGTCAACTACCGCTACACGCCATCTCGTTCGGTTTCTGGAAATGTATTTTAGCTCTCCCCAACTTTTACCGAGCTTTTGTGATTCCTTGTCGACTGTTCTGCGCCAAGATTTTCTCTGGCCTCCAGGTCTTCTGCCATCTTGGATGAGTGGATCCCACTCCATTGCATGTCTTGCAATAGAGTCTGCACCACGACGTAGGGTGTGACCAATCCACTGCCACTTTCTTTTCCTAATAACGATGTCAATAGGACTTTGGCCCGTTCTCCGAAGGAGTTCTTGGTTGGAGATGGTGTTCGGCCAAAAAATCCTTAGGATGTTTCGGAGACATCTATTTTCGAAAGTTTGTAGCTTCCTTGTGACAGTGGCGGTCACTTTCCATGTACTACACCCATATAGTAGCACTGACTCTACGTTCGACCGGAACAGTCGCAGCTTGGTCTTCGTACTGTAGACGTTGCTCCTCCAAACTTTAGGCAGCATGCCGAAAGCAGCTTTAGCTTTGCCGATTCGGCAGTTAACATCTTCATCCGTACCACCGCCGTCTTTTGAGACAACACTACCGAGGTACAGGAAGTTGTCCACCGCTTCAACCTGCTGTCCCGCAACGACAACTTGAGAAGAAGATTCAGAAATGTTGAGGATTTTTGTTTTCCCGGTGTTGATCCTCAAACCGACTTTGTTTGCCTCGCATTCCAGATTAGTCACCATATGGTGAAGATCCATAATGTTGTGCGAGAGCAAACAAATATCGTCAGCGTAATCAAGATGTTGCAGGAACGAAAACATCGTCCATCGAATTCCACGCGCTTGCTCGGCTAGAGCTGCATGAAGGACATCCCCTATAACCACCAGGAAAAGTAGTGGAGATAGCAAACATCTTTGACGAACTCCGCTATGGATATCGAAGTCCTCTGATACCATTCCGTTGTGTAAGACTTGACACGATGCACCCTCGTAGGTAGCCTTTATAACGGTGATAATCTTCTCGGGTACTCCTCTCCTACGTAAAGCTGACCAAATGAAATCTCGATTCAAACTATCGAAAGCCTTTTCGAAGTCGATGAAGAGCAAATGAAGAGGGGAACGGAACTCCACGCATTGTTCTATTATGATCCTCAAGGTGTTGATGTGATCAATGCAGGATGAGCCTGCACGAAATCCCATTTGCTCTTTGTCGAGAGTAGAATCGAGATGTTCTTTGATTCGTTCCAAGATTATTTTCGCCATTATCTTTGCCACCGCGGGGAGGACACAGATCCCTCTCCAGTTTCCGCAATCCGTAAGATTTCCCTTTTTTGGCAGTTTGACGATCATCCCTTTTTTCCATTCAATGGGGAAACTTTCGTTCTCCCATGCCTGTGCTATTAAGGGGTGTAGCAACTTCGCTGATGTTTGTGGATCTGCTTGGTAGAGCTCAGCGGGAATTCCGTCCAAACCTACCGCTTTGTTGTTCTTGAGGGATTTGATTGCTGATGTTATCTCGGCTAAACTGGGAGGGCAGGTGCGAATACGGGAACTAGTTTCTACGAATAGCTCATTTGGGTTAGGGGCTGGAACAACTCCGCTATCGCCTATGTGGTTGAGCACGCTAGCAAAATGTTCCTTCCATCTCCTGAGCTGATCCTCATCCGTAACTAGCAGGGTGCCGTCTACATCCTTGACGAGGTGTTGTTTCCGGGAGTTGTTGTTTCCAACCAATTCCTTGGTTATCTTGTAGACGGTACCACTGTCGCACCTAGATGCTGCTTCCTCTGCCTGTTCTGCGAGAACATGTACGCGCCTCCTTTTGTCACGTCTGACACTACGCTGCACTTCTTTCCTTTTCCTACGGTACTGAGACTCGATGTTAAATCTCTCACCTACTGAGGCAGCCGCAAGTTGGGATCTAATCGCGCTCCTTTCTTCAATCTTACTCCACGTATCTGCAGAAAGCCATGTGCTTTGGCTTCTCTGCCTTATACCCACAGACTCAGTTGCGGCAGTTGCAAGGCCTTTTTCACATTGCTCCAGTGTTGGTCTGCATTTTCTGGCGTGGCAATGCTGATGACTTCTGCTTCTGCGGCGAGGCGGTCCTTATATCTTTGGCGCACTGTAGGATCCCGTAATCTGTCGGTATTGTACCTGGGTGTACGCAGGAAGTTTTGCCGACTTCCATGTACTGAAGCAATTCGAAGACGAACGTAGGCAAGCATAAGATGGTGATCGCGAGCTTACCCTACATCAGCACCGCGTCTGTATCGGACGTCGAGAAGACAATTTTGAAAGCGCTTGCTAATAGCAAAGTGATCGATTAAGTTCGCTGTACATTGACGATCTGTGGATAACCAACTTATCTTGTGCGAGATCCTATGCTCGAACAGAGTACCTCCAATGACTAGCTGATTTGCGTTACAGAAGTCAACAAACCGCTCTCCATTGTCGTTCCGTTCCCCGATACCGTGGTTACCCAGAACGTGCTTCAACGCTGTGTTGTCCTGGCCAACCTTAGCATTAATATCTCCCATTACTATAGTGATGTCTCCATTCGGCGAGCTTCTGAAAACCGCGCTAAGTTGGCTGTAAAATTCGTCCTTACGGCGTCCGACGCTTCCTCAGTTGGGGCATAGCACTGGATGATGGTGATTTTTCTTAATTTACTCTGGAACCTGGCTGTCAATATCCTGTCGTTGATGGGTTTCCAGGTTATAAGACTTTGCCGCGCCTTTGGAGTCAACATTAAACCTACGCCGGAACATCGGGAGCTTCCAACTGGTTTTCCGGAATAAATAAAGAAAGTGCTTTTCGAAGGTGAATCCACCTGCCCTGCGCTCAACCATCTCACTTCACTCAGACCCAAGATGTCTAGGTTGTACCGTAGGAATTCGTTCTCAAGTTGGAGGAATCTGGCGTTGTTAGGGCCTTCTTCGCGGTTATCGAGAAGAGTTTTAACATTCCAGAATCCAATCTTTGTCCTTGTTCGATAGCCAAAAGTCGTCATCGTTTGATCATTCCTTATCCGAGGCTGTAGTTGCCGATTCGAAGCGGTTGAAATCTTTACATGTGGTAGGTTGCCAACCCGTCACACGACCCCCAGACCCGGAGGGCCGGATCCTTGTGTAGCCTTAGGACAGCAGGCCGGATAATCCGATACCAGTAGCCCACTACGGGGATATGAGTGCTGCCATTGACCCTTGAAGGGTTCATCCGCCTTCATCTCTTTTTCAGCACCCTGGCTAGTACTGAAATTCCTTACCGACCTCAGCTCTAAATATTTCAGAGTAGCTCACGTAAGGTCTCTGTCGTCCATACTGTTGGTGACACCGTTGATTCTGATGAATTCATCCGCCGCACACCTTCCTTCTGATGGGCTCGTCTAAGACTTCAGCCGACTTATACAGCCAGTCATTTCCGACAGAGTATTTATAGTGTTGCTATTTTTGTCTCTTGTTCAACACTCGCGCTTATTTGTTTGGCAAGTCAAGTCCGGATGGACGAGACCAGTACCCGATGGTTACCACTTGGAGGCAAAATAAGCACAATTGATGTGTAGTATTCGTTACATCACTGGACATCGCCGTGTTGACGCCACTCAGTGACTACCCGCGTCCTACAACATCCAACCATCAAACCATCGGGCGTATGCGTACTTTTTGTTATTAGGTAATTGTGAACTTTTTCCTTCAATTATTCTTTAGCACCTTAAAATTGTTGGGTATATTCAATTTAAATAGTGTTTCAAACGAAAACTGAAATTTTAGAAAACTATGCATAATGAAATGAATGACTGGATCGCACGAACTTAATGCTGTTGTTACAGCAAGAGTGTATAGCCAGACATTGACGGTAATCATATGGTTTGAAGATATTTTTATATCGTTACCGAAAAAATATGAAATATAAAACAAGAGTTAATAACAAGATCGTATAACAATTATATCTTTTTATTTAATATAAAATAAGGGACAAAATTCAAAATAAAAAAAAAAATTCTTTGATTTTATTTGTTTGTTAAAAAATGTATTACATTAAAAAATTTTATATGCACTATTTTTTGACTAACTCAGAAGTCCATTAATCCAAAACTATATGAAAAAAATAAACCAAACGTCATATTTGGGAACATGTTAAACATAAAAGCAGTTTAATCAAAAAATTTCAAAACTTTATTTCCGTTATTAGCAATTTTTTGTAGTATTATTAAAACTAATGTAGAGATTACCAGCCATATTAATAAAAACAGTTTTGAGTTCTCGTGTAAGCATGGATTAAGAGAAATGGCTCGTGAATTAAAACTTGTATATTCTTTTCTAATTTAACCCTTCTGTAAACCACCTTCCTTGTTGGCTTAGCTAGCTCGTAAGTGGCAGAAATTTTGCTTCTAATCCATGAGTTAATGATAACTCGGCGGTAGCTCTGTTTGTTCATATAGGGGTACATGTACAAAGTTTAATGAAAATAGTTTGAGCCGATTTAGAGAAAACTGGATAAAACTGAAAACGTTGTTTGGAAACTACCCTTTCTAGATACGCTACTGAAAACGTTGTTTGGAAACTACCCTTTCTAGATACGCTAAAAACCAAGTAAATAAACTGCATGACTCGATCGCACAAAATTGCTCTCGAAGCTAACAACTTTAGCGTTTCTAGAAGTTGACAATATGTTATTAGTTCAATAACATCATCATGTCATAAAAATAAAGTTTAAAAAAAAGTTTAAATACAAATTATTAAATAATTTTTTATAAATCTATTATTTAAATAGCTTAAAATACCGTTTTACATAGCTATAATTACCAAAATACTTTAGGGTAAAAGCGGGTGAGATGGCGCACCTTTAATATCTTCTACATTTCTTGTCCAAACAAAACTTTACAACCCTTTTTGTATTCATTTTCTCATTTGAAATCGACGTAGGCAGTGTTCGTCGACTCTACTGTGATGAAAAAAAAATTAAAAAAATGTGGCAACAACAAAAAGTAGTTTTTTTTTCCGAAAAAATGTTGTCTACCTTTTTTATTCTTTGTTTTCTTTCCGAGCCAATTTTTGCTTTGATGCCTATGATACATTAAAACATACAACAATGTATTGACTGTGACCTGTTTTTGAAAAGTTTGCAAAAATTCTACCTGTTTTCTTATGTGCCTATGGGAATGACAAAAAGCGGTAAATGGCGAAGTTTTCTGAGGGTGAAATGACGTATTCCACATCACACTTTTCACTTTGGTGCACTGTGGCCGCACACCATCTCACCCCCCCAATGATTTTTTTTATAATTCAAACTTTGTTTTTCTCTATTATAAATTTTCTGAAAAACAGTTTGCAGTAGTTTTTCATTAGTTCACTGACATCGTTCCTATGTCCTTTTAAGAAATTAAATTTTTTGTGGGGCCAACAGTATAAACCTTAGAAGGAACGTAATTCTAGCTGGGCATTTTGGCCACAAGTTTCTTTTTAAGGCTGCATTGATGGGCCGGATGATTTCGGTGAAAATAATTGTGTGGGATGCGCAGAGGAATAAAATTCCACCAAGAAAAAGATGATTGGTTGCAGTATATAATGCGCCATAAATGGGCCATTGATTGTGGCAAAATAAATACAAAGTAAATTATGCGCCATCTCACCCACCACGTTATACCATCTCACCCACCCCATAGGGGGAGATGGTTTTCTTAATGTTGTTTTATTTTTTTAATTAAAAATTGGAGGCTGCGTAACAAAACTTTGTAAATATAGTATAAAATAACTTATTTAATAAAGAATATTTATGTGAAATAAAAAAAGTAAATGTTGTATATTTTCGAAGTTATTGGACAAATAAAAAAGGTATACCATCTCACCCGCTTTTACTGTATAATAGCATTTAAAAAAATTAAATAAATTATTACTATAAATTTCTATAAATTTATTATTTTAATGGCTTTGAGAGTAAGAGCCCAAAATCAAGTATGCGATCTGATTTGTTTGATAAATATGAATTCATGACAAAAAAAAAAAAAAAATCGTTGGAGCGGTTTTCTTTTAAATTAATTTTGTATACTATATAAAATTTTTCGCTCATTTTCAAAAATAAAATCTAGTATGCAAACATTTAGGTACAGCCGTATGCATAAACGAATTATAGCGAGTGCATAGCGCTATCCACTCTTTATAATGCCTCTGAACGCAAAAACCTTATTCATAAACTTATGCAAAGTTGAATAGAGGCAACATAAGCTAAATGCGTTTGGAGGTTGTATAGAGCCTGCCCCTTTTGATCTGGCTGTTATATATAAGGCCTTTATCCGTCCAAAACTCGAGTACAATTCCCATGTTTGGGTAGGTGCTCCATTAACGCACTTGTGAGTTGTGTCTTTTGGATAGGATACAAAGAAGAGCTATGAAAATGATAGGTGACAGAAATATAACGGAAGCATTTGCAACTCTCGAGCACCGCCGCAATGTTTTATGTCTTTCGTTGTTTTACCGTTATTTTCATAAGCAGTGCTCTACTGAAATAGCCAGTTTCATTCCTCCCCTAAAAGGATTTAACCGTAATACTCGTACTTTCAGGAATGCACCTTGAGCCCAACTTCGGACGTACTGTCAAGTATAGAGATTCTTTTTTTAGCCGAACTACCCGAATGTGGAATGCTTTACCCGGCTCTATTTTTCCCTTCCATTTCGATATTCAAAGGTTCAAAACCAATGCGCATCGGTATCTCCTCTTTAATCCTTCCCTGTTTTCCTAACGCTCGCACTGTGTTGATTTTAACAATTTAAGGGTATCAAAAATCCCTTGAGTACTACAAAACAAAAAAAATAAGGGTTGTTTAGTATCAGATTGTCACTTTGACTCACACACCACAATAATGTAGATAGATATTAGGGGGGCGCTTGTTTTTGCAATCCTTGAGTTGTTGCAGTCTCACTTTCAAAATATTTAATAAAATTAAATACAACAATAAATTATGGTGGTCTCGTTAATTTATTGTACATTTTGATTGCGATATTGTTAAAAAAAAAATAAAGAATATTTTTTTGTACACTCTATTTTATAGAGGCTGCTTAATAAATGTGCAAAATTTAAAGATTTTCCATCAAATCCTACAACTTTTGCCAATGCTCGACGGCATATGTGATTTCAATAAAAATATACAAAGAATCACCTTCATCACTTTCACGGGAAAATACAAATGAAATTTAAGCATAACAGAATAAGCACCACCCTTTTATTTTTCTCCTCAACCAAAAATTTACAATGTGAGTGAATGAAATAATTCTTGGAATAAATCAAAAACGACGATTTTTTTTTATTAAAATATTATTAATTTTATTTGCGAACACAAAAAAAGAACAAAGCAACTGGATGATTATAATAATATTAAGAGAAATTAATACAAATAAAAAACAAAAAGAATCGCCAGCAGAATTATTTTTATTGACTCTTCTTGCAGCACACACACACAGCTGGTTCTTGTTTGTTAGCTTTGAAAGTAAAACGTAATAGATTTCTCCTTTATGGTACTATTTTTGACACAAGCTTATTTTATAACTATAATGGGTTGATAGATGTTTTATGCATAACAATTTATGCAACGTTGTAAATCCTTATGCAGTACATCAGCGGATTCTAATGAATAAGGCTGTATGTATTTAATAAAATAAAATCTCACACAAAATAAAAAACAATTATAAGCCCGTTTTCAAGATACTGAATTTTCAAAAAAAAAATCAATATATTTTTAAAAATATATAATATATCACAAATTCTTGGAGCCGTTTTCGAGAAAAAAAAATTTCTTAACGGTTTTTCAACATTTTATGGAAGGTACCTACTGTTACTTTTTAATTTAGAAAGATTACTTTTTCAAGCATTCTATAAAATAATATAAAACTATCTTACACCTACTTTTGAAAATATTGACTAAGTCGTTTTCAAAATATTTAGTTTTCACAAATAACAATTGATTTTTTTTTTTTATTTAATTTAATTTAATTAAAATAATTAATTTGGTTCACAGTAATGTTTATATTTTTAGAAGATTAACCATGCAAAAAATTAAAATTTTCAACTTAACTGTTTTCGAGAAAATCAGAAACCAAAAAAATTATTGTACTGCTACTGGAGGTACCCAAAATATTTAATTTATGAAAATAAAAAAATATTAAAAAGGAGCGTTTAATTTAATAAAACTTAATTTATCTGATTTTTTTTTAACAAAATCCTCGGACCCGTTTTTGAGAAAAAATTATTTTCTTTTTTGGCGAAAAAAGAACTTACCGTACCGTTATTTTGGTCCTAAAATAAAATTTAAAAAAACGTCTGGGCATATTAGTCAAAAAACACTATATACCAGGTTTGAAGAAAATTATTTGAATTTCGATTTTTTTTACGAATCCATAACTTACCATAAGTACCTACATCGCAAGTAAAAAATAATTTCATGTTTTGTAATTTTATTTTACTATCCATGTTTTTAATAATACTTGTTTTGAACACTTCATTATTAAATAATTAATATATATCATCACTAACTCAAAAAAATACCCCAATTTGGGGCCTTATTTAATTTTTTCTTTTGGGGCCTTATTTCCTGGGGCCTATTATTTCTCGGAGCCGTATATAGAGCGATCTTGATAGTCGCTGGTGAAAATTTTTGAATTAAATATTCTTTCTGCCACAACTTTCAGGGGGAGGCGGGACTAAGAAATTTAAACATTTCAATAATAGACAACAACTTTCAAATATGATTGAATGATGGCTTTATGATTATGATGGATTAAAAACTCTCTTAAAAACCCGATTTTTTCGGGATTTAATTTTTCGCTCGGGAAATATGCGATTTTGGAGCGACAATATTTGGAACAAAATAGGCATTCTATTACCGATTTGTCAAGCCATATGCTGGATTTACATGTATCTTCATCTGCAAATATAAAGAAAAGTAGAGCGGGACAGAAGTATGTCTAAAACCCGAGCGAGTGGAAGAGAACCATCATCAGTGAACATTTCCGTCTTTATATCTGCATTATGGTATGGTACTTCCTATATTATCTGCGTGTATGAAGATCTTCTGCATTTTTATAATGTCTCTCTATCCGACAGAAGTACAAAGTAAGTTTTGGGTATTCATGCGACGTCGTAAAAAAACTAGATAAGTTTGCGATTTGGTTAAATTTATCATTTGGTAAATGAACTGTCCAATTTTGTATGGGCAATGGCTTACACAATTTGGTTAAAATTATCCAAGGATTTTGATGAGAAAAATATAACCAAATTTATTTGTTTAAAATTATTCAAACGTCATTGTGACTTTTAGAACTAGGGCGTTTTCAGAAATACAATATACATAATAAGATATCTCACGCAGAGAACTCAAGAAAACTGACCGTGTTCTATAACTATCGAAACGCGATTAGTTGACGATAAAAGTTGTGACTTTAAACGTAGTTTATGCAAAAAAAAATATAATAAGAATGTCTACATTTAATCAACGATTAGGAAAGCTACTTTTCGTATAATATTAAGGTAGAATTATAAAGGTTCTCCCCAACCAATGCGAACCATTCGTTGATGACGACGAAACTTATATTCATAAACCATCTTTTATCTGAAACTTCTAATCCATTAAACTGTTTCGCAGATGACAGTACCATCAGCTTCTCATATTCGTTTACAGATTCGCACCCATGTCCTTTGGATGTGGAACTTGAACGGCAGCGTATGATAAATAAGCTCATTAAATTCTGATCTAAACCGCATTGTCCAATGGTGAAATAAAAACCGCGTAGAGTTTAATGCTTCAAAAACTCAATGCTGCCTCCTGTCATTAAAGCGAAACCCACCTCCAATGCCGCTTTCCATGGACGGCACTTGCATCGAGGAAACCGAACAGCTCCCAGTTCTCGGTATGTGTGTCACAGACCACCTAATGTGGAATGACCACATATTTGACGTCGCGAAAAACGCTGCTGAGTGCTTAAATTTTCTTGCTTGAGTATAATTCACATATATGGGCAGGTGCTCAACTCATCTAAGCTCGTTGGACCGAATACAAAAAAGAGCCCTAAAAATGATAGGTGATCGAACAATAACGTCAACAATAGCACCCCTCGAACACCGCCGCAATGTCACCTGTCTCTTACTGTTCTATCGCTTTTTTATAAACAGTGTTCAAGTGAAATAGGCAGTTGCATTCCTCCCCTTAAACAATTCAACCGTAATACTCGCGCTTTTAGGAATGCTCATCAGTTTACCCTTGAGCCCAATTTCGGACGTACCGTTAATACCGTTAAGTATAGGGATTCTTTCTTCAGTCGCACAACAAGAATGTGGAATGCTTTACCTGACCCTATTTTTCCCCCCCATTTTGATATTCAGAACTTCGAAACCAATGTGTATCGGTATCTCCTTTAAAATCCTTCCTTATTTTCCTAAGGCTCGCACTGTGCTGGTCATAATTAAGGGTAGTAAGAACCCCTTTAGTGCGCGGTATGTTTTAAAAAAAAAAAAAAAAAAAAACTACATCAACAACGTATTATTATTGTTGTGTTATTTTTCGTCAACGAATGATTCGCATTGGTTTGGGTGATCCTTAATAGTCGGGAGCTGAAGATTCAGAATTAAGCCATTATTCACTGTCTCTTTTTTCGTTCCTGCATCAACAAATGTCAGTTTCACTTCTATGAGGTGCACTCGGGGGCGCTCTTCACTAGCGAAAGCAGTATTTAACGCAAATCAAGAAACCAAAATTATGGGCGCACTTGGTATATGATTTTTTTTTTGTAGTCGTCCATTTTCGTCCGACCACTACCGTGAGCCTACGACTATTTAAGTTCCATCCTGTATGTCCCCTTTCACACAAGAAAACTCAGTTGCCGGCAATTTTTAGTTTGTTGACGAGAACGGCGTAAGAGGAGAGACAAAATTCTCCCCTCACACCTTTCTCGTCTACAAACTATCTTGTTTCTGGCAACTAAGTTTCCTTGTGTGAAAGAGGTCTGTCTTACACATTTTTTTTATCGTTGATAGACATTCGGCTCCGAGTTCCCGTTGGTTCGGGAGAGGTTTTTCATTGCAAAATAACTTCGAAATCTAAACACTTCTAATGTTTCACACCCCAAATCTGTCAAATAAACGAACAGTTGATTCAATTACACATCATTTAACCAAATGAATTAAAAGTTCGTTCATGCAAACTTTTGTGTAAACTTATCACTTTACACAATTTATAAACTTACGACGTTGCATGCATACCCTTATTTTGTATCCCCCTTTTTGGATAAGTCAGACGAAGATACATGTAAATCCACCAATAGAATGTCAAATTAAATTAAAGAATTTTTGTAAAGATGATGTATTGGAAAACCTTTAAGAAATCAATTTTTTTTTAGATAAAATTATTTGCTCGGGGAAAAGTTGATGTTAGGGCTTTTGGGTGACATTTGGTACAAAATATTCTATGTACGTCAAAATTTAGTTTATTACCTATCTGTTAAGGTATGAATTGTCAAATTCCATTGAAGAATGGCTACCATGATGGTGGATTAAAAAACCTCTAAAAACACGATTTTTTTAGAAGTATTATAGAACCATATTTGTCTCGTGTGTTGTGTTGCTGTGTGGCTTAGGAAATATATGGAATAACAGCGACACACGGCTCCACAACACAACACACGAGACATGAGTGGTTCCGACTTAAAAGCTTCTCCACTGGCTTTAAACTGGCTTCGAAAAAGGCAAGCCAGTTGAGACGAGCGAGTTGCTCAAGTTTGTGTCTGTTGGTAAGAAAATGTGAGTGTGTTGCCACTGGCTAGCTACCTACTTCGTGCCTGATCGGGAAACTATTGATTGCCCAGAGCATGGTCTGGGACAGTAGCGCAACAATCAGTCACGATGAAGTGCTTGTTTTACCTCCTCGTGGTGGTACCCGGGCAACTATTTGTGTATCCCAATATACATAAATAGGCCAAAATAACAAGTGCGAAGACCAAGCTACGACTGTTCCGCTCCAATGTTGAATCCGTTCTGCTTTACGGGTGCAGCACTTGGAAAGTCACTGACACTGTCACTAGAAAGCTGGAAACGTTCGTTTATAGAGATGTGTACGAAACATCTTGAGGATTTTCTGCAGCAACCGTATATCCAATACCAAACTTCATGCAAGAACGTGTCAGGAGCCCAAAGACTCCATTATACGAAGAAGAAAGTGGAAGTGGAAAAATTAATCGATTTTCTAATCCACTTCACTCACGGAAGGACCGGATTTATTTCGACTGATTTTTATTTCATGAGATTAGATTTCGATTTGGAGTTGTGCTAAAATGGTGTTGAGTTTACAGAAGAAGGATTTTGGTCAAATCATCAAATAAAATTTAATACCCACACATAAAATAAGTCCATATTTTTTAAACAAATATGCAAAAAAAAACAGTTTAACAAATTATGACTCGACTCTACTCTCTAAGTAGGATTGATTTAGTTGATTGGTAATGAGATTTGTTCATTACCACTTAACAAAAATACACAAAGGTTCGAATTAGCTTCGAGGTCCAGTTCGCTTCAACACCACACAAAGTGAACGCAGTAAATAACATACGTAACACCTTTTTTAGTCTCCTCATAATAAATATTATACCTTAATAGTGTCTTGTTTTTAAACATTATACTTTACCTAATGTAAATAGTCCTCTTATTTTTAAAGATTTTAATTTATACCAAAAAGTTTAAACTCTTCATGTTTTTTTAATTCAGAATAATTTCGGGAGGGGCTTCAGCTCCTCAAGCCTCCCCCCTGGCTATGTGGCTGGTCATCTACATTGTATGTTTTAGTTCTATACAGTGGTTGTCTCTCAAATAAATACAAAATCAGCTCAAAATAGTTCATTCAAAATTTAAAAATCTATATAACATAACTTATAAACGAATTCAAAGAAATTTAATAAAATCACTGTGAACTTGATGTCAAAGTAATTAATTAACATTGAATTTCTTATGGGTAGGAGAAACTTTGGCTTAAGAACAAAGAGTCAACCAGCCATATACTAAGTACCTATCCCAATTAGTGCTAATGCTATATTCAGATTTTAACGGAAAACCTCTAATGACATCTTAAGCTACTCTACAGAATATTTCGAACGCTTCGATGAACACCCAATTCCAAGCAAAGAACAATATTTTCTCTAGAAGGTAAAAAGTGTGCTCCTAAACTTATGGTACCTAACCTATACTGGTTTTTCTTTTTGATTCGTATAGATATTCTATTGATAGTGAATTTGAATTATGTAACTTTGTTAAGAAGGGAAACTGTGAATATGCCAGACGAAATAAGAAACTAAGAATAATTATTATTTCACTGAAAAGTCTGCGACGATTTTTGAGGGTGATATGAAAATGCTTTTCAGCTCCAGTAAACAATTTTTAGTTGGTGTAGTCTTTTGATTAAACTTAAAGCCATTTGTTTTACCAAACCCAGATAGTATAGCTATATAAATAATTGTTGAGCTTAGAAAACATTTAGTTCTTAATTACCCTCGCGTTACTAAGCACATTTAGATCAAAATGCACCGCTTTCTTAATAAACTCACTTTTTCTATCTTACTTATTGTGACAGCAGTTTCAGGTAAAACATCAGAAACCTCCTTAACAGCACATTCGGTCGGTCGAAGTTTAGCTAAATGTCTAGGTGATCCCACAATTGGGAAGTGTCTTCAAAATGAAGCTCTTAAAACCTTGGATATCCTTTTGAGTGATAATTCCACTTGGCAGTATAGTGATTTTATTGAATTTGAAAAAGATCAAAATTTTACGGCTTATGATCAGAAAAAATCAGGAAGGTTCGAAAATGATAGTAGATCCCCTGGTGATGTTATTGCTGAGAAATTACTTCAGCTAGCACAGGCTCGGTCTATTCGAATGACAATGAACCCAAAGTCATTACTAGAAGGTAGTGGTAGAGCGGATAACTTGGATTTCGAGGAAGAAGGTGGTGAAAAATCAAGAAAAAAGCAGAAAATTTGGTACTTAAATCATTCACTTAAAGGACGCAAGAAGAAGGACAAAAACAAAGGAGTGGCTATGATGGGCGGATTGGCTATGATTGCGATGATTGCTCAGATGTTTCTAGGCAAGGTGCTGCTGCTTGCGGGTGCTGCTTTTGTGATGTCTAAAATTGCACTTATAGTGTCGATTTTGGTGAGTTGTTCTTTAATATGTTGTGCTCATTTATAAATTGTGTCTTAAAAGTGGTGATAGTTCGTGAATGCCTTACAGTCTCAGCTCATTTGTGTTTTTGTTTTAGATAAGTTTTTTTTTATTTGCAAGAATGGTATAAAATTGTTATTTTCATCTAAAATTTTTTTGACTCCTGTGAATAAAACTTCTCAGTCAGCAATAAGATGAAATCACATTTCTATACATACAAAGGAAGAATAAGAAGTGAGATCAATATTTAAAATTTTGGTGAAAATTGTTTTTCAAATTTTTGAGAATGGAAGAAAACCTCCAGGCTAAGTTGTGCATTACGAAGTCCGACGTATTGCGATTGTTTCCAATGAAAATTACTTTATTATTACTATTTAAGTTGTTAGTCATTAGACCTTTGTTATTCACGAGCTGTTGCGCCAAGGTATTTATTTATTTATTGACAATAATTCATCAGTCTGGCAGCGATACCGCGGACCAAACACCAGTAAAATATCTTTTAAAAATACACTTTCAAAATGCATTTTTGTGATGCTTGGTCCGCAGATTCGCTGCCAGACCGATGGATCCTAGTCAGTATAGGTACAAGGCTTAAGTGATGTAAATTTAAAGCGTTATAAAGCTGTTTTGGAGGGTTTATTTTTGTTGTTGCATTTTGAAAGTTAATTTTAGTGGTAAACGGAAAGAATTCTTGGATCAGATCAAGAAAAATAAGCTAAAGATCAGGAAAAATGAATCCAGTTTTGGACCTTGGCTTTGAAATTACTAAATTAAGACTTTTTGTTTGCAATATTAAAAAATGAGTGAAATGAAGATATTGACACTGAAAAATTGTTTTTCAACACTTTCCACTAGTTGATCAATTAGCTGGTAGGTAAGGTACCTTCCATATCAATGTTAGTTACCTTCCATACAAACCACTAAGAAAATCTTAATTTTCTCGAAAACGTTTCAAGAATAATGATAAAAAACCGTGTGTACATATATGTCCATTCTACTTTTTAAATCGACAATGCTTTGCTTCCGTTCGTAGAACCAATTTTTATATTTGGGACTTTTTCACTATTGGATTTTTATATTCAGGTGCTCTTAAAAAGTTTAAACAATATTGCAAAATCAAAATTTTCAAAAAAAAAAAAATGTTTCCGATTTAAAAAAAAAACAAAAAATATTTTTTTTTTTTTGAAAAATTTATTTTTTAAAAACGGGTTGATGATTGTTTTTTTTTTTAATTAAATTTATATATAAATAGGAGTACATACATAATTTCTTTATTCATGTTCCAATTTTTGTTCTTAAACATTTTTTTCAAAATTTTATATATAAATACTATTTTTTTTTTAATCTTTTGCAATGATTTTAAATTTTGTTTTTCATGAGCTCAAACTACTAATGCTATGGGTTTAAGCAATTCAAACAAATTAATTTTATGTTTTTGAATTTTTTTTTTTTAATGTCCATGTTTTTGGATAAAAACTTAAATTGTGAAATTTCAAAATTGTATTTTAATTCGTGGTGCCTGGCAGACGTTGTTCTGCCCTTTCCAGTAGGTAGATAATACATAAATATTTCCAACATTCCCAACAAAACTCGTCGGCTATACATTTCTCATTATATCCTTTCAAAATAAAAAGAATTTTAAAAATCGGAGTTGTGGATTCTGAAAAACCCGCGTGCACAATGGGCCCAAATAGGTTTTGCGTCTCAAAAAGTCCTATCTTTTGTTCCAATTGAGATTTTGAACGTATATTCTTTAAGGTATTGCGTTTTAAGAAAAAATTGCTATTCTAACATGTTTTTATTATTTCTTCGTTAAGGATATAAGAATATTAGTTAGCCATCACTATATCTACACAATCAATGTCTATAGCTAGTTCGTGCGACCCAGTCGTGCATATTTTTTAAAATGCAAACGCAACTTGTTTCTTGAGTTGAAAGCCGTGTTCATCCTGCGAATTTTATCCCACTTTAGCTATTACGTACTCTTTTGTTACGAATGGTTGTAAAATGCAGCTACAGTACACTTTTATTTAATCCAGACTTACTCGCAGGGTCATAATTAATTATTTTAAAAACTTTCAAATCATTCTACGTAGTTGTTTAGATGTCCTGTGTACTTTTTTTTTAGCTTTTTTCACAATAAATTAACTTTTAATTATCTAATACTGCAACTCTTACTGCAAATTAAGTACTTATTGAGATGATAATGTTGGTACGCCTTCTTAAAAATACATTAAAATATTTTTTCTAGATCAATTTAATGTCTACCAACTTAAACTGCATCTATAACTGCGGCGCCCGGCAGACATAAATATTTCAAGCATTCCCTACATAAAAAACTCAGATGAAAAATGTTTTGTTAGACTTTTGACTTTTATACACTTTCCCATAATTATTCAATTGTAGGTATTTATAAAGTAAAACGCTAAGCCACATTATAGTCTTAACCCAAAAGACCAAGTTACTGCAATCCAACGTAATTTTCAAATTTTCTCGAAAACGATAAAACGGATTTTGGTGTTTGTAATAAACCCGCGTGTTTATTTTTTGGCTTTAAGTTTACAAAGCTAATTTGTGATGAGTGTCATGTTAGCAAAACAACATTCACGAATCGAAAAATGGTTAATTGGATAATTTGCCGTTAATTTGTTCAAATTTGTCGTTCAATGTTTTCTATGTTTTTTGTGTTGCTTTGCTAACTTGATATCAAGTAAGCAAAGCACCCCCTCAGAAAAGTACTAAAAACTCCTTACAATGAATGATTTATAGGTTAATAATTTGCCGTTAATTAGTTGTGACATTTTTAATTTTGTCGTGCTATGTTTTCTATGTTTTTTTTTTTTTTTTGCTTATTTCCAAATTCGATGTCAAGTTAGCAAAACAACATTCCCAAATCGAAAAATGGTTTATTGGATAATTTGCCGTTAATTTGTTGTTATGACAACTTCGAATTTGACGTTAAATGTTTTCTATGTTTGTGTTGCTTTGCTAACTTAATATCAAGTTAGCAAAGCACCCCCTCAGAAAAATACTTAGAACTCTTTACAGTGAATGATTTATAGGTTAAAATAATTTGCCGTTAATAAGTCGTTAATTAGTTGTGACATTTTCAAATTTGTCGTGCTATGTTTTCTATGTTTTTTTGCTAATTTAAAAAAACTTTGTTTACCACGTTTGTATAAAAAAAAATACACAAATATTTCTTTTTTTATTGAAATGGTCAATGGACTTTTTTGTATACTTATTTAGGTATATACCCCCATATATCGTAATTAGCTTTGGTTGATTTTTTCATTATTTTGCAATTCAGTAGTTCTAAGTTATTCTTCAAATATTACATTTGAAATGTGTATAAATATTTTTTTTTACGAAAAAATACAACAGAAATTTTTTTTTTATTTTTAACTTTTTTTTCAAATATGTTAGTATTAAATAAAAAAAATGAAATTGCTGCAATTTCAACTCCCGACCAATTTGTGTTAAGCCTATAAACATAAGTTACCACTATTATTCTGAAATGTCAGTATCAATTATTGTTAAATGCAACTGCATCTGCGTCTAAAACCGCTACGCCTTGTTGCGAAAAAAAATATTTGGCCTTGAGTCTGTCCTCTAAAAACCTACAAAGAACCGCCAATTCACATTTTTGTTTTAATTTGATTCGATTTTGATCAAGTTACCCCTTCCGGAATGCATTTTTGCTCCTGGTTGACAAATTGCCAGATTGATTTCAACCAAACTTTACAGGAACACGCTCGGACTTACATCAAAAAAAAGATATCCTTAAAAATTTGGGTTCAATTAGTTGGGTACTTTCGGAGTCTATAACATATTTACAAACATACAAAAATCCTTTTTTACATATAAGAAGAAGATGAGAAGATAAACATCGTTAATACGTCAATATTATGAGCAAGTTCGTGCGATCCAGTCATGCATTTTATTTTTAATACGACCAATCTCAAACTTGAAAAACTGTAGTGGCAAGCTGTAGTGCCAGTAACGGATCTTTGATTTATCTGTGGGGGGGGCTTGTAGCTCCATTTAAAGACATTTATTTTAAATAATAATCTGTGTTTCCAAAAATTTAATAAGTTATTTTCTCGTAATGATTGGCAATGCATTATAATATCTAAAATGTTTTGAAGAAGTTTGATGCAAGATTATTGACAGCCAATCCGAAGGATGATACTAGTACAGTCATCCCCTCTTAATTGCACCTCGCTTAATTGAACATTCCGGTTAGTTGACCGATAAAATTGCGTTTGAATATTTCCCATATAAGTAGAATAGCTCTTCAAATGGTTTATTGAATGCCGCCTAATTGAATTACTCGCTTAATTGATCTAAAACCCGTTACCAAGATTTAAAAAAAATCAGTTTTTGTTTAATTAATTGTCGAGCCTAGGAGTTTTAAACCTGTTTTTATTGTTTGTAAAATCACTGTTGGACTTTACATCAGTTTAAAAAATAAGCAACGAGAATTCCTTGGATATAGGATAAGTTTCAACGGTTATTTATTGTTGCCGCGATCCCTCTGTTTTCCAATTATCTACTTGCATTTAGCCCTAATCTCGTGTTTTCACCACACTCCCTTTGAAATTATCTGGAATAAGCTAAGTTTTTTTCGGAAATGAGTTATTGTTTATTCGTTAAATAACTTAGCCCCAGCCACGATTTTTTGTCCAATTGCCTTCGAGCATAAGGACCAATCTCGATCTTTCCTCTACTTGCTTTATTTAGGGAATTATTTGTCTTTATATATTTAACATGCTGGTATGAAGCAGAATTTGGGCTTTGGGCTTCTCCTCGACCTTTTATTTTATATAACACTTGGAAGTGTATTGCTTTCTACCAATCAAATCATTTTATGAATCAGCTGTAGAGGGGGGGGGGCTTAAGCCCCTGTATAGCCTCCTGGATCCGCCACTAGGTAGTGTTTTCCTTGCTTATAGTATAATGGGTGAATTTTCCAAACTTCCAATTCCATTCTTTTATACTATTTTAAGAATTTATTGTATTAACGTTGTTTGAAATTCTTGTATTAGTAATTTATAAAAGTTATGAATAATTATAAAGTACAAAAACATCAATAAATATTTATTTATAATGTTAAAACTAGCTATAAATGCCACACTAATCCATCTATTTTTCAGACCAGTCTAAAATCGAAACTAAGTGGGGGTGGTAGCACTGATCACGTAGTGACAATAGATTCTGGAGGCGGTCATGGCGGTGGACATAGTGGCTGGCATCGCAGTTTGCCCTACATAACACCATCTCCCCCGATTCACTTCGCCGCTGCAGCCGAGGAAGAACATCACCATGAAATACCCCAAGTTTCCGAATACTATTCGCATGATACAAGTTCTCAAAAAGACGACTACAAATTCATATAATTTACAATAAAATTATTATTTATTAATTCTACAGTTTTAAGGTATACATAAATTAAATAAATTATTTAAAATAAAAACAAACTACCTATTTATATGTAAATCTTTGGTTCTGTGTTTTTTTATTTTGTGTATGTAGTTTTATTTATATATTTTAAATCCTCGGAGGGACATGGGCCCTGTACGCCTTGTCCTGCATAATCATTTCATCGTCTATGCTTCGATGGTAGGAGCCGCTTTCATGGCCACCACCCTCGTATTCACCATGGCTGGATGAGTAAGTGTGACTCTGTTGGACTTGTGGATGTTTGACGATCTCGTAGGTGGTCTTCTCGTGACCTTCGCCCGAAACGAGTTTCTTCAATCCAATGATAGCGCTTATGATGAGAGCAATCTTCCCCACAATAAGCGCCTTTCCTGCTAGAATTGCAATCGAGTGGTAGGCCATTTTTAAAATTCCAGCCTTGAGAAGGACTGCAGCAATAAACGGTCCCAGGTACTTCTTGTCGTCTTTCTTTTTTCGAGCATCTCCGCTGAAAAGGACCTGGCTAGTGCGTTGCCCGAAGGACAATAATCGGGGAATGTTCACTTGCACTTGTCGGCTTTGCAGAAGACTTATCACACGCGCGAACAAGATTCTATCTAAGCTCTTCGAGGACAGCTGCTCGAGATCACTATTGCTCAAATGAAGATCACCCCGAGATCTTGCTTCACTCTCGTTATAGTCCGGCTTCCTTACGATGGTGATACCCTCAAGAAGCTTGATATTGTGCACCTTCAGGGCTCGTCCAAATAGCTTAGCACCCTGAACCTTGAGACATCGAAATATGTCATCACTGGTTTCGCACTGATCGTAGATGTGTTTGATCGCCCTAGATATTCCATTTTCCAGCAGGGATGCCCGTCCGGTTGATGATGGCGCTGGTGTTGTGGCAGTCATTGTATCCTCTTGGCCACCCAGCACACATCCGATTAGAATCACCACAATAAGTTGCCTCAGTCTTGTATCCATAATTGTTATCCTGATCTCGAAGTTTCGCGTCGAACTCTTCTAATCAAACTGATCGCCATCAAGTGTAGCAAATCAATTTTATACTACATGCATGTTGTATCTCTCGTCTCGGATGCAACGCTATCCAGAGCGTGCAAAGCGGAGCAGTGCAGTTGGCAGAATATTGCAATGCGGTCGATTCGAGCTTGGATTACAAGCTTCGCTAGGCCCAATCTCTGGCTTGGCATTGAGGGTAATCAAATAGGAAAAACTATTCTCATATAAACCGGCAAACAAAATTCAATTCTCTCGTTGTGGAGTTATATTGGAGCTCTGATGGAGGTAGGTACTATAGGTGCTATAGCAGTTTGTTTTATAAGTCAACTTCTTTTTGTCTTTTTTACTTGCACTTGCATGAGCTTCATTGAGCGAAACCGATGAATTCTTAATTAAAACTTTAAATATAGGGAGAGAAGTTCGTTATAGAGCTAGGATAGAGGTGTCGGACTTGCGAATGGATCTATGGAAAAGGGGTTAGTGATGGTAAAAGTTATAGGAGTAGGTGTATACATTTAGACTTTCTTTTAAGTGCATTTCTCATTTATTGTCTTGTGACTTGTGATTAGCACGCAATTGTTGTTGAATTTCATTAGACCATAAAAAAAGTGTGAAAGTCACCTGGTGCTTGGCGCTATTTATATTTTAAGTCACCATTGGCTATCAGTTAGTGTTTTAATGTTGTACTGAATTGATATTTGCAGGAAGGGTATAGTGTTTTTTTTTTTCTTAAATCAGAAAAATATTGTTTGAAATTATTGATATGCTGCAGCTGCATACAAAAATATTTCAAATTGGTTTGTCTACTAATGAAAAAGTCGAAAATATGAAAATTGATTCTATGGCAAGTACCTACTACTCTTAATTAAAATACAAAAAAAAAAAATATTTTAGTATTTGAAAGTATATCGTACTGTTTCTTAATATTATCCAAAGCTTTTTATCAAAATTTTGTATCCGTTTTTGAGAAAAATATAATTTTTCTTAACGGCTTCAGAACATTTGTATGGAAACTATCGTTATTTTATAGATTTGAAAACGTGTTTGTTAATAGCCCAGTCAATTATTACAAAAAAGTGCTAAATTCGCAAAGCGCGATATAGTTCTGCATTTTTGATATGTTGTTGTGACATGTTAGAGTAGTCTGTAGCTAAGCTTGCAACTTCGTAAAACCTGTGCTCGCTGCAGGAAAAATGCAACAGTGAAAAGATCACTTAAGTCACAGAATTTAACAATTTTTGACCTATCTTTTTGAGTGCTTTTAGTACAGGCAACGGGGAGTCAAATAAGGGCAATCTCAAAAAAGTTTTTGACGCCTGAAAAGTTTGAATGCAGTTGTGAAGAGGGGTTGCGTATTAGCATAAATATCGATTTGCGAGATTTTTGGTCTTGTGGGGCGTGCGCCATCTTGGAGAGAATAAAAAAAAAATAATTTTGAGTTTGAAAAACAACTTGATTTAAAAAGTTGATTTAAGAATAGGTTTTTGGCTCTCAAAAAAGCTATAACATGATATTTTGACTGTTGCCGTCAGGTATTTATTTTAGAAAATTGCCCCTTCTGCCTAAACGAGGGGAAATAGACCCCCCTCCCTCTACGATTTTTTTCTTATCTTAACTCAACCTAAACGCCCTAGCCTTTTGTTACACCTTTAATTAAAGACTTTTTTTAATAAAAGTAATAGTTTGGGAGTTATCCGACAACTAAGCCCGTTAGGCCTTATTTTGTACTCGTTTTTCATTAATAACTTTTGAATTATCTACACCAGAAAAATAATTTATATACCAATTTGTAGGAAATTTAAATTAAAAGAAAAAAGTTTATAATATTTTTTTCATAAAAAAACACAGGAAGTGAGGAAAAACTCAAATTATCAAAAGAAGTCATTTTTTCAAGATGGCGGACGCCCCACAAGACCGAAAATCTCACAAATCGAGATTTATGCCAAAAAGCAACCTCTCTTCAAGACTGCATTCAAACTTTTCAGACGTCAAAACTTTTTTCAGATTTTTCCCATTGACTGTACTATTTTAGTTATAAAGGAAAATGTCTGATGGGTGATTTTACGGTTTTTTTTTCTGTTTCATTTTTCCTGCAGCGGGCATAGGTTTTCCGACGTTGTAAATTTAGCTACAGACTACTATAACATGCCCAAAAAACATATCAAAAATGCAGAACTACATCAAGCTTTGCGAATTTATTGTCGAATTTTACTGGGCTATAAATATTTAAGAAAATAATAAAAATCTTTAAAACAAGTTAAGAAAATTAGCAAAGTCGCTTTCAAAATTAAAAAAAAAAAAAACAAAAATAAAAATTTTAGATAACTGTTATGCTGAAACTTTGTAGAAGCTGCACTATAAAAAAAAATTAAAAAATATGGTTGTACGTGGAGGTACCACAAATAACAATTTGTTCAAAAAAAAAAAAATGTACTAAAAAGTAGCATTTCCCTATTTTAATTATTTGTATTTTTTTCTAAGAAATACGTAATTTTTGAGAAAAATAATGTTTTCCCTCTTGGCTTCAAAAAATTGTATCGCGGGTACCATTACTTTTGGTCCTTCTAAAAAGTCATAACAACGTTTTGGGTGAAGCTGAAGATCGCTGCATTTTCCTTTTTTTTCTCTTTGAGATTTAATCCCGTTTTATTGTTTTTAATTAGTTTTTACACTTTTAAAATTAAGTTTTTTTTTGACGAGCAGATAGACCACACTAAAAAAAAATGTTACCGGGTAGAGCATTTATATTCCATAGATTTTTTTTTATTATTAAACGTTTTTAAAAATGAAACTTAAAAAATAAAAACGACGAGATACCCTCTGAGTTCTGGAAAAAGATGGGAGACATCGGGTCTAGATGGCTCATGATTCTCATCTTCAAACTTATCTGCGGCGACCAAATGCCTTATCAGTGGAGGGAAAGTTACCTTCTCCCAATCGACAAGGGGAAGGGTGATACACGAAATTGCGACAGCTACCGTACGATCAAGCTGATGTCACACAACATGGAGATCGTTGAGCGGACATTGGATCGACCAGTGCGGGTTTGTTTCGGGTAAATCACCCACAGATGCTATTCAGAGTATAAGAATCAGAATGGAAAAATATCGGGATTCCTCGAGAGATTTGTATATTGTATTGGTTTGTTTTTGAAAAAGCATTCGACAGACAACCACGAGATCTGATATGGTTTGCACTTAGGCAACGAGGAGTTCCGGAAGTTAACGTGCGAATGGACATGGACATGCCCCGCAGAAATCACCGAAGAGTTCCCAATTAGAGTAGGTGTGCACCAGGGAAGCGTTTTGAGTCCGTTGCTCTTTATTACTGTCCTTGACTTTCTGCTTGAGAATAAGGTGACGGACCCCAAAGTGAATCAGTTATTCTTGCTGACGATGGAGCCATCATAAGTAAAGCTCCTGTGTCCTTGCAACTAGCACTTGATCTATGGGTGGATGTTCTGCAGGGAAATACATACCGCATTAGCGCGAAAAAGACCGAATAGAATACATATGTTTTTTCATCCACACCGGATGAAACAAATGCAACGAAACCTGCATTTAGTTGGCCTCATACATGGAACAATCCAAAACCGGGAGGCCTGTCGAGGTTTTCTGATGTCAACCCGGCGAACCCCACAAGTGGATCCTTAAGTGAAGCAGTTGAGTTGGAGAGTTGTGCTCCCCCTCGAGATCATGATAATAAATTAAGAAGACATTTGATTCACAAAAACAAAAATATGTAGGTATAGAAGGTTAATATTGGAACTTTGATTATATTCAGTTCATTTCTAAGGCGTGACAAAAAGCTTGAGCGTGTAGGTTTAGTCGAGACAAGAAAAAAATCGTATGAGTGGGGGTGTCTATTCACTATTCCCCTCGTTAAAAAAATGATTTAAAACAGAAAACAAATTATTAGAAAATAATGGCAAAACTTACAATGCCTTGATTAACCATTTTGCAAAGCCAGAAGTCCCTTCTTTTATAATCGTTTTAATTTAATTTGTTTTACTGAACAGTTTTTGAAATTAAAAAAAAAAAAAAAAAGATAAAAAGATAAAAAATATGTACACACAATTTTTTTTTTTTTTTTTTTTTCAAAATTTTACGTTATTAAGTACTAATTTTGTTTTCCAAATACATTGCTTTAGACAATTTTTAGTCAAATCTTCTTCACCCTCTAACTATCGACCAATTGCACTTACGTCCCTTCTCTCCAAGGTCATGGAAGCGCTGATTAATTTCCAGCTCAAGAAATATCTCGAGGAACGAAAGCTTCTTAATGACCGGCAGTACGGCTTTCGTAGCAATAGGTCCACTGGTGATCTGATGGTATATCTCACCGAACAGTGGAACAAATCTTTACATAGTTTTGGAGAAAGTAAGATTATTGCGCTTGATATTTCTAAAGCGTTTGATAGAGTTTGGCACCAAGCTCTCTTATCGAAAATGCGCGCATTTGGTTTCGATGAACCTCTTCTTCGTTGGATTAGAAATTACCTTTCGGACCGTTCAATACAAGTCGTATTGGACGGTTTCAAGTCTGAAATCCACAAAATAAATGCTGATGTACCCCAGGGCTCCGTTTTGTCTACGACTCTCTTCCTTATTTTTACAAATGATCTTCAGCGTATGGTAAGCTCATTAAATTCTGATCTCGACAACATTGTCCAATGGGGAATCAAAAACCGCGTAGAATTTAATGCTTCTAAAACTCAATGTTGTCTCCTATCGTTAAAGCAAAACCCACCCCCAATGCCTCTTTCCATGGGCGGCACTTGCATCGAGGAAACCGAACAGCTCTCAGTTCTCCGTATGTGTGTCACAGACCGCCTTTTGTGGAATGACCACATATTTGATTCGCCAAAAACGCTGCTAAGTGTTTAGGTTTTCTCCGTAGATGCAAGAAGTTTTTTTCCCCTTCTGATCTGGCTGTGATCTACAAAGCCTTTATTCGTCCAAAACTTGAGAACAATTCTCATGTTTGGGCAGGAGCTCCAAAAACTCACTTGAGTTTGTTGGACAGAATTCAAAAGAGAGCTTTAAAGCTGATAGGCGAAAGATCTATAACAGAAACAATTATATCTCTCGAACACCGCCGTAATGTTCCGTGTCTTTCTCTATTTTATCGCTATTATTATAATCAGTGTTCTAGTGAAATAGCCAGTTGCATTCCTACCCTTAAAAAATTCAACCGTAATACTCGCGCTTCTAGGAATGCCCATCGAGCCCAACTTCGGACGTACTGTAATGTACAGAGATTCTTTCTTCAGTCGCACCACACGAATGTGGAATGCTTTACCTGACTCGACTTTCCCCTCCCATTTCGATGTGCAAACGTTCAAAACCAATGTGCATCGGTATCTCCTTCTAAATCCTCTCCTACTAACCTAATCGCTCGTGCTGTGTTAAAAACATTTTAAGGGTAGCCATAACCCCTTTTGCGCGCGTGGAATAAAAAAAAAAAAAAAAAAAACGCTGAAAACCGGATGGTACTAGAAATTGTCCAATATCATTTATACTTTTCGGGGTCTGCAACTCTAAAAGCGATCTTCAAGTCCTGTGAAGTTAGCAAAAGAATTGTTTAAAATTGAATAAAAAATGAGAGTTCCCGGTAGCAAACAAAGAGTTTTAGAGTTCCTCATACTTTTCTTCAATAGTTCTGGCGAATAAAGTGTTAAAAATAGAAAAAAAGTTTTTTTTTGATAACTTCACGCAGCAAGGACTTTTTCGAGAAAAAGAGTTCTGAGAATGTTTTTTCAACTTAAAATCAAGAGTTCTAGAGTTCCTGATGGGTTTTAGAAAGAGTTCTGCAAAATTGGAAAAGTTACGGCAAATTAAGGTTCCAATTGACTTAGAACCAAAAATATTCAAAATCCAAAAAAATAAAACAAGGAGTTCTGATTAGAGTTCCTGATAGCAAAAAAAGACCTATGAACATTTTATTACCACCTTCTTTTTCTAAAACTTATTTTTCAAAAATTATGCGCAAATTAAGGTAGGTACCCATTGACTTAGAACACCTTGACTTAGGCACCTTAATTTGCGCATTACTTTTGAAAAATAAGTTTTAGAAAAAAAAGTTGATAATAAAATGTTCAGAACCATTTGTTTACTTATCGGGAACTCTAATCAGAACTCCTTTTTTTGGATTTTGAACATTTTGGCTCTAAGTCAATGGGAACCTTAATTTGCCCTAACTTTTCTAATTTTGCAGAACTCTTTCTTCAACCCATCAGGAACTCTAGAACTCTTGATTTTAAGTTAAAAAAACATGATCAGAAATCTTTTTCTCGAAAAAGTCCTTGCTGCGTGAAGTTAGCAAAAAAAAACTTTTTTTTTCTCTAGAACTCTTTTCTCTAGAACTCTTTGTTTGCTAAGGGGAACTCTCATTTTCATTCAATTTTAAACAATTCTTTTGCTAACTTCACAGGACTCGACCTTCAACTTCATCATGTTGATATATTTCTCAAAGAACATAAGGTAGCAATTTTGAAGATAATCCATTCAGCCGTTAAAAGGTTTTAGTTGCGCGGACAGACATATAATTGTGAAACCCACTTTTTTTCGCGATCTCTGTTAGGGATAATTAATTTCTCGAATTCGATTTTTCTTAAGAATTCATAACATGCCATTACAGAGGGTGATTCACTTAAGGTGTGACAAAAAGATTTATTTGTAATATCTTGAACATTAAAAATCCTAAAATCATCTGGTTTTCAGTATTTGATTAAAAATTAATAAGATCAATTACGAAAAAAAAATATTTGAAACATTTAAAAACAAAAAATAATAACTGTCAAAAGGAGAATGAAAAAAAACCCGCGTCGATTAAAATAAAAAATTGAATTGTAAGAGGTTTGATTGCAGATATCAAAAATATGAAATTATTTTCTTTAAAAGCAATCCCCGGCCCCCGGGACTGGCTGTGACAATTTTTTTTTTTTTTTTAAACAATGTGTTTTTTCATGTCTACAAAGTTTGTAAGGGTTACTGGAGGTATAGAAATCCATAAAAGATTCGAAACACAAAGTTCAAACAAAAAATTGTTACAAGTGTGGCGGACACTATATTTTCTTTTTAAATTTATGGTAGCAATATATTAAATATATTGCGGAAAACATATACACCTGTGTTATTAAAATTATCGTTTATTGAATGAATAATGATGAAAATAAATCAAAACAATAGGAAAATATGAAATACGTAACGGAAAAACATTAACGTTGATGAAAGTCAAAGAAACATGACTTTGTGGTTGAATTGCAGAGATTCAATTTACATTTGGTACAAAATGCCTGTGTTTCTGCCTTACAACCCGGGTTTTTAAACAGGTTTTTGCCCTTGCGGGCGTGCAATTCGCACCAATGGCCCACGTTGTCATATCGAACCTCTGCAGTCGGAAAATAATACTTTTTTGGCTTGCGGGGTGGTGGTACTGGTGAAGAAGTTGGACGGCCTCTTTGTTTAATTCGAAATCATGCACAATTATTCCGCAACTGTAGTGCGGAAATTTGGCAACTCGATTCTGACACCCTTGGGCAACATATGGAAAAGAATGTAAGCGTTAACCATCACCACATGCAACAGGTGGAAAAATATGCGGTTCGTCCATTTTCGAGTTTTCATATGAATATGATAGCGACCAAAAAGACCATCCATGAGATGGACACCACCCATATGTCGATTGTATTCGTTTATTATAAATGGGCAGTCAATTTCTATTTGTTGTTTTTTTTCTCTCCCATCACGAAGATATGCAGAGTGGTGCAACAAGCTCTCAAGAGATAAATGGTTTGATACCTACATAAGTCGAAAACTTTTGTTGTCCATCCACAAAACGCTGCTAATAACTATGCCGTAAGCGTTAGCTTACGAATCTCTCAGCATCATTTTTCATTGTATTCAGAGCCCCAATGAATCTGGCCGCGCTTGAACAACCTGGGCCAGCTTCCTCTTCTAGTAGTTCGTTGTCATTGAGGTCGCGTTTACGTTTTCTATGACGTGAAGGAGCAATATTGGGCTCAGATTTACTAGCAGAACTTGCTACGGCATTATCTTTGGCTTTCGACAGCAAAGCAGCGACAGAAGCAACGGACGTTGAAGGGAATGATGCTAGTGCTGAACTCGGCTCTTGATGACTAATGTCTAAGGCACTGATGTCCAGACTTGCATTTGCTGCATCCATCAAAATTTGACTTGCATTCATCAAAGATAAAACAATGATCGATCAAGAGTTCATCTTCAGAACAAATAAAATCTGGATCGTCAACATTGTCGTCATTGTCGAAATCATCGTCACCTTCAGTGTCTTCAGAACTTGCATTCAATTCAATCAGCTATTTCTTCATCTGTCATCTTCGACAGGTTCCTCAAAGATCTACTTGACATTGATGCCTAACAAAAGCACAATCAGTTATGGGGAACTTACAAGAAAAAATTTACTCTCAACTGCCTGAAACCGCCTCTAGACGGGGTCAAGAAAACTCTGATAGTTTACAAAAAAACTTCACGGCACAAAACTTTTTTCACGATCGATAAAAAACACTTTTATCTACTTAGCTGTTATTTTTCCAATTCTATCTGACAGCAATTATTATTTTTTTTATATATATGAAAATCGTGTTTGCAAAAAAATATTTATTTTCGTGCTTGCGAGGGTATTTTTGACTTTGAACAAACTAAGCTTGCAAACTAAATGCACTACAGCGCAGCGTTGTAATTAACAGCTATGAATAGAATACAATTTAAACTATAGGTAAAGCTTATCAGATTTCACAAGAGATCAAACGGTTACCTTTTAATACTTGTAAGCTGTACCCCGCCTAGAGGCGGTTGTAGGCATTAGAGGGTTAACAGTAGCAAGGAAAAGGGATGCCCAACTTTGATAAGCATAACAGAATACGAATAATTTAAATTGTACTTAATCCGTACGCAATATTTTTCCAACTGTTATCCGTTGTAATTTTGTAACTTTGTCTTTCAAAAACTTATCTTCGTAAATATTGTTCTTTAGAAACATTGAATATTGCACATTCATAGTAAGTATCAAATAATCACATAACGTCCTCAAAAATATTCCCCCAAAGTGCCAACATTGCGAATAATGAGTTTCTTGTGATTTAAAAGCGACATGTGGGGTAAAATACATAGAGATAGATTTATACAAGCGGCACATGGGTCATGTAGCGACAATTTACTTTTTATAATGGACGCTGATTCAAATTCTTACGATTTAAGTATTTCATTCATTATTTTTCTAATAAAACTCTTGTGTAACAATAAAGGTGATAACCACGATTTTGTGAACAAAGACTGAGTCTGCCCGAAGAAACACTTTATTTTAAAAAATTAAGAATTGTCATGGACATTCCTGGGGATAACATTTTAAGAAAACAATTTCCACATTTGTTATTATCTAAAATAGATGGCCTTTCAATCCATATTTGATTCGTCTTAATCGACTCTGGGTTTCTGGTCCATACATTTTTGGGCATTCTCCTTTGTATGGGATATGATTGGCACAAATTGCATAAAATTCCCCAATGAATATGCTTGGGAAAAGTGATTTGGTAAAATCAACCAAACGTCATTGTCAATTTTACTAAATTACAAAAAAAAACTCTAACCTTGTTCCGTAACCATCGAATTGCGATGATTTGCAATAAATAGAAGGTAGCAATTTTGAAGAAAGTCCATTGCACGACTATTATGGTGTATGTTATATTTTTATCGTTCCGAGACATTCAGCTCCGATTTCGCGTTGGTTCGGGAGAAATTCTCCATTTAAAAATAACTTCGAAATCTGAACGCGTCTAATTTTTGACTTTAAACGAACAGCTGGTTTGATAACACAGCATTTAACCATGATACAACAAAACAAGATATGGCCTTGCGCATATTGGGGTTGGGTTGTCAAAATTACGTGACGTCACAAGGGCCACCACAGAATTTGATATTTATAATATTTCGCGCTTTGTTTGTTTTGCTATAGGTTAATTTGTGAAATTTTATTTTTCAATTATTTGTTAAATAAATTATTTTAACTTTAGATATTTAAGCGTTTTAAAATAAATAAAATTCAATTTTTAGTGCTGAGAAGAAGTTTTTAAGTTTTTAAGGTTTTATTGTTATTTTAAACCTAATGGATTTGGCAGTTTGTTGGATGTTCAATATTAATCCTTGGTTTGGGATTTTGATTTTTTGAATTGAATTTGATTTTAAATTAAAATAAACTGGTCAGAAGAAGATATAGCAAAGTCAATAACTTTATGTCCAACAAGTCCTCGAGCTTATAAGTTCCTAAGGCGTAAAAACTTCCCCCTTCCTGGTGTTCGAACGCTTCAGGCATGGGTTCAAAGGATTGACTTAACACTAGGGGTCCTGATGCCTGTATCAAAAAAATGAAAGCGGCAAATACTTTGACCCAAAATCAGCAAATATGCGTCCCTAGCTTCTGAGAGGTAAGGATTTTAAGTGCAAAAAACAAAAGTAATATATGTAATATATGGACGAAGGAGGTCTTTCCAAACCGTCTGAAGACATGATGAAGCTTGCAGCTTTGGAAATCCTATTCAATGCCCTCAATGGAGAAGGCGATGGCTTATACATTTGTGCTCAGTACATTAAGCACGTGATGCAAATGCAAATATCTGAGAAGGGCAACATTTTTTGCGACGACAAAATTAAGTCCCTTTTTTTCCGATCACGGATGTATTTTAGAATACGAAAACTGAATACTGAAATAACAGAAAACAAAAATTCGAGAAAAAGAAAATACAAAAAAAAATATAAATTAAAACCCATTGAAAATAAAAACAATTTTTTGCACAATCTTTTATTGATTTCAACAATTAATAAATTATTAGAGGCACACACTAAATTGTCCTCGATGCAAACAAAACACTTTGAGAAAATTGTCTAGAAATTGCAATTAGCTTATGTTTCCGAATAATTAATTGTTTTTTGTGATTCAAACAATATTTTTATATTGTATCTTTGTTTTACGGAACACACGTAATTAGGGCGTTAAGGCCATATTTTAGGTCAAACCTTGCACTTCATTCCGACGGGATCATTTTTGGTACTCTAATAGTCCACATCCTAAGTTTACTTTTAAGGAGTGTTTCCACGGTGGCAACACTGGCAGACCGGAGATATAAGGGTTGCCTTCTAACCATATTTTAACACGAAATTTCACAAAAAAACATTTCTACCAACTTTCATCAACATATCAGTTTTGCGAGGGGTTTACTGGTAATAGTAATTCACTTTTCGCTTTCACTCAAAAAAACACCCTTTCACCCTAGATATTTGTATGGACTCTTTTGATTCTTATTTCTTACCAGAAATGAGACATGTGTGCCAAGAAATTTGGTAATATGTATAATATAAGAAATTCTACGTCGGCTCTTATCTTAAATTTTTATGAATATTTATTTTATAACCATTATATTCTGACAAATAAAAACCATTATCCACAAAGGGTATTTTGCTCCCCCCACGTACAAGGGTGGGGGAGGGGTAAAAAATGAACATGTCCCTATGGCTTAAAGTATTCTAAATCCAACGAAACATTCCACGATATCAACCAATGTCTGGTTCCAGATTTATAGGCTAATTTATGTGTTTACGTGTTAAAACATGGTCAGAAGGCAACCCTTATATATCCGGTCTGCCAGTGTTGCCACCGTGGCAATACCCTTAAAAGTAAATTTAGGATGTGGACTATTAGAGGTACTAAAGCTCATCCCGTCCGAATGAAGTGCAAGGTTGGCTCCCTTAACGCCCTAACTAACGTGATTTGTTTTTGTTTAATAAATTTATTATTTCACTTTTGTCTTTTCAGATAACATTTGTTTACATTTAAATGCGTACTCTCCATATTTTGGTTTCTGTTTTAAGTCAACATACTTAGATAATTGACCCTCTTGCCTAACCGAGTTGTAATAGACTCTTACACCGATACTACGTCCACTGGGTCTTCAACTATATTATTATTCAATGGTAGAGCGGGCAAAACGGAGACAACGAAGCCCTTTCACGAAATTATATTATTCCAAATTGCGGCATACCAATTTACCAATTTGAATAATAATGGCATACTCGTAGGTCAAACAGAAATTTTGATTGACTAATTAAATGAACTGACTGATAATAATATTGAACTTTAGATTCTTGTAGGTATTTGCCAAGGGCATATCTATTGTTATTGTTATTATTATCTAGGCAGAAGACTAATGAGTAAATTAATTGATTATACCACTTAAACCCCAACAAGGAAACCTCTCAGGATATTGATGTTATGACTACAAGGAAATTTCTTAGGAAATTGATGTTAATCACAAAGATAATATTGGAGATAATTTGAAGCAGGTTATTCTCGTATAAGAGCTATGTAGTTCAGACGTTTGTGAAGTTGCCAGGGCAAATTTTCAGAGTCCTTTGAATCTAGCAAAAGAATTGCTTAAAATTGAATAAAAATGAGAGTTCCCGGCAGCAAACAAAGATTTCTAGAGTTCCTCATACTTTTTTTCAATAGTTCTGGCGAATAAAGTGTTAAAAATAGAAAAAAAGTTTTTCTTTGATAACTTCACGCAGCAAGGACTTTTACAAGAAAAAGAGTTTTGAGCATGTTTTTCAACTTAAAATCAAGAGTTCTAGAGTTCCTGATGGGTTTTAGAAAGAGTTCTGCAAAATTGGATAAGTAAGGGCAAATTAAGTTTCCCATTGACTTAGAATCAAACATTTTCGAAATCCAAAAAAAAGGAGTTCTTGATTTTAAGTTGAAAAACATGCTCAGAACTCTTTTTCTCGAAAAAGTCCTTGATAGGAAAAAAAACTTTTTGTTCTATTTTTAACACATTATTTGCCAGAACTATTGAAATAAAGTATAAGAAACTCTAGAACTCTTTGTTTGCTACCGGGAACTCTCATTTTTTATTCAATCTTAAACAATTCTTTTGCTAACTTCACAGGACTAATTTTCAGGTAGTAGTTGGCAATTTTCTTGGCATTTTTATTAAGTAAGGCTCGGAATTTGCAGTTATTTTTTGCGTTTCAAGAAATACAAGGTTCAAATTTTAAAGTCCTTTATTCGAAAAAAAATTGCTACTGTCCAAGTATATCTGCAGAACCCAGCGTGCTAGAGATTTGTGGGGTAAGGCTCCACATTTGCAGTTTATTTTGCATTTCAAGAATATGCTAGTTTCAAAATTTGAACTACTCAACTTTTAAACAAATTCAGACTGCCTTGTTACTTCGCAGAGTGGTGTAAGCAATTCACATAGTGTAAGTTAAGAATATCCTTCGCGAGGATATTAAAAAAAATGCGAACGCCAACCACTGAGGGGCTGGCCCATCGGTTCGACTTACTTATAGATATGGGTATTTAATAATTATGTAAGAACAAAGAGTGATAAAGAAAAGTACTACTTAGGGCGAAGGTCCAATTAGAACTAACTACAACGGAATGCAAGTTTCCCATAGGCAACCATTCGTCCCACGGTGCAGGTAAGGTAATTGGTCTCATCACGGTGCAAACCGCTGACTCGCCAAATACACCAATGCGAGTTAATGTATATAGGTTGACGGCATGTGGCGTAATCCGATATTATTGCACTTGAACTGTGGGAACAGGTTCAGTCGTGAAGATGTTGACTCAGCGAACCTGATATAATTCGCTACCTTACTATTAGGTCAATGCCCGAGTGCATTGTGATAACTTGTACCTCGATAACCGGGACATTCTGTTTGCCACCTCGGCACTTTTTTTGTCACCACACCGTTTTTCTTGCCACCCCGTCCTTTTTTTCTGTCACCCTGTCCTTTTTATGCCACCCCTGTGTTTTACTGGGGTTAAAACTTTTTCTTGAACCAATCTATCTATTTCGTTAGACACAGCGTCCTTAATGCGAAACGGAACAGTATACGCTTTGTGAAAGATTGATTGACATTAATTTAAATGAATTTCTGCTTTGTATCCAACAATCATCTGGTTTGTGTCATTAGAAACTAAATTTGGATAGCATTCTATTATTCTACCACCTGGAATAGTAGATTTCCAGTGTGGTAATAATGAAGAAAAGCATGTCCTTCCAAATAATGGCTTAAAATATGCACCGTCTACAACAATCAACTCCAGCTCTCTCGTTATACCAGCCAACTCAACCACAGCAACAACTTTTCCTAAAACTGACAACTTGTGCCCTGAAATAGTACTTAAATCAATATAACAATTTTTTAATTTTAAATGAATAAACTTAGCTCTATAATCATTTTTTATTTAGGAAACATCACTTGCTCTTGTATCCAGCTTCATTCTCAGCAACACATCTTCCCCCTTAACCACCAGCTCCACAGCATCATCTCCAGGAATTGCATGTATAGGTACTATGCACCTGCTTATATTGATGACGTCTTTTCGATTTTTTCTGATCGTTCTTATTAATAAAAATACAGATATTTGCCATCTGGCCTTTTTACCACACTTGAAGCACGGCACGATAGAGATTTAACTGGACACTCATTATCATGATGAAACTTTCCACAGTGAGAACAATTCCTCGTTAGCTGGCTTTTATGAGACTCATTACTTCTACTGCGAACACGTGCTTCATTGTTTCTCGACGTTTTGTGTTTAATCACATTCACATATTTTTCGACTGGCTGCATCGATCGCTGTTCTTTCTCTGACATTTCCATCGCCAGAGCCTTCTCACAACTTTTCTTAAATGATGCTGTTTCAACTGCAAGCAGCGCTTGTTGGATTCTCTCATTACGAAGTCCTACGATAAATTTGTCTGTCAGAGCATCTTCCAAAGCCAGATTTTTTATTTTTCCTGCATCAGCAACAGAATCCAGAACGAAAGCACCAAACTTACAGGTTTCAGCCAGATTTCGAAGTTTGATAATAAAATCACTGACTGACTCTCCTTCTTCCTGATTTGCCCTTTGAAATTTTAAACGTTCCGCTCTTTTATTTAACTTTGGAGCGTAGTGTTGTTACAATAAACGAATTAACACATCAAACGATTTGGTACTGGGTAAGACAGGCGCAGTCATTGACTTTAGAACTTTGTACACCTCCGAGCCCACGAGGGTGATGAACACAGGTGTTTGTCGCTCTGCTGCAATTCCATTTGCAATAAAATATTGCTGTACCCGATCTGTGTAAGCATCAAAATCTTCACCGGGTACGTAATTCACTTATGTTTTTCATTGCACTCTTCATTACGACTAACTTAATTCTAATTCTTAACCTACGTTCAAGCTAAATTCACCACACAGGATATGAGTTGGTTCATTTAACGAAAGAGAAACAATCAGGGTTGTCTGATATGATTATGAACACAACAATTCCATGAAGCTTTTTTGTATATACATATATAAATATGTATGTACTAGTACATGCAACTAGTGGGTATATTTTGCTGCGGGATTTATTTATGCTCTGTTCATATTTCTTAATAATGTAATTAATAGGTGTAATAGGTGTAGGTAGATGGGTAAAACGATAAAAAAAGGTTCGATAATTATTAATTCTGTTTATTTTGCCAGCATTTAATATTAAGTGCTGAAGTAAAAACAAAAAAGGGGTAGTTAAAATTATTCATTGAGCAAAAGACACGTTTTTTTGTCAACAATTCTGCCTTAGAATAAAATAACTCTCGGCAAGCATAATAATTAATCAAACTAAGTAAACCAAAATAGGAAGGGTCTTGGGCTTTGGTTGTATTTGTTTTCATAAAGTGGTCATTAGTGTTGATTGATTTACTACCAGAAAAGTGCTTACCTCTAGCAGATGAGTTACATCGATTATACGAAATACATTATAATGCAGGTAACTTTCCTGGATAAGTATCAACATAATCTTATGTATTATATTATTGTAATTTATAACTATCAGTAGATACCTATAACAGGTATCTACTGATAGTTAAATAGTTTTTAGTTTTAGTTTTATTCGTCAAACAGAGTTTCTCTTACAGACTAGCATAACAATTTAATGATAAAAGTTACAATTAAAAAAAAAAAAAATGGAAAAAGCATACAGTAATTTCAAAAAAAAAAAAAAAAAAAGAATATAACACATACAAGAAAAATAAATAATAAAAAAAATCATTAACTAAAACAAAGATTAGAAAATTAAAGATTTGATAACAAACTTACAAGTTTATTTTTAAAGGTCTCTCTAGTACAATCTTCAAAAAAAATCTAAATAATTACAAATTGCGTTTGCCTGTTTGATGCATCGTGATATTGGTTCATTGCAAGCATAGTTAGTACGATGAAAGCTCACGAATAGTAAAACGGTAACACGAGTATCTCTTGATATGAAAGCTTAATTGCTCTAACAGAAATGAACATTTAACGCAAAAAGTAAGCATGTCACGAACAAACATAATTGAGAAATATTTTCTGCGCAGCGCGAGCGTATGCAATCCCATCAATAAACACCTTGCATTATAGCAGGGAATCTCACAATTCCAATTAAATTTAAGGATAGCATACCTTGAGAATCGTCGTTGAACTCTTTCAATTCTTTCAACTGCAGTAGTATAAAATGGATTCCAGATTACAGAGCAATATTCCAAGACAGATCGAACTAACGAGAAATAAAGCGTTTTAAGTGTAAAAATATCAGAAAACTCACGAGCATTTCTCTTAATAAAGCCTAGCATAGAATTTGCTTTACTAATAATAAGATCTATATGAGGACTAAACGATAATTTTTCATCAAGCATAATGCCTAGGTCTTTCTTTTGCGAAACTCTTTCTAAGATAACATCTTTCAAATTCTAACTATAATTAATCATAACTTTTTTTCTAGAACATGTAAGCATAGGACATTGAGCCACATTTAGTTGGAGAGAATTTGATTCGCACCATTGAGATAGTCGTACAAGATCATCCTGAAGAAATAAGCAATCAGAAAAAGAACCCATTTTCCTATAAAGCTTTAAGTCATCAGCATAAAGAAGGCATTGCGAATGAACAAAAATCTCAGTTATATCATTAATAAATAAAAGGAACAGCAATGGTCTGATATGGCTACCCTGAGGGACTCCAGATGGAACATGAAAAGGGTCAGAAAAAATTTCATCAATTTCAACATTCTGTACTCGGTCAGTCAAATAATATTTGATCCACTCGAGTATATTAGAATGAAAACCTAGGCAAGCCAGTTTATGGGGTAGAATCTTGTGGTTTACCCTATCAAAAGCTTTGGCGAAGTCCGTGAAAATGATGTCAGATGATGTCGATATAAAATGATTGACAAGAATAGACAAATTGGTAGCAGTTGATCTTCCAGCTATAAAATCGTGTTGAAAAATGATATGTTTTCCCGAACCACAAAAAGAAATTTATCACAAATAATTTTTTCAAATATCTTCGGGATAACAGAGATTTTGCAAATTGGTCTGTAGTTAGATATGTTTTGGCTGGATCCTGCCTTAAATATAGGCGTTAGGAATGAAGTTTTCCATTCACTTAAGAAGTTACCGTTTTCAATCGAAAGATTAAATATTATTGCAAGCGGTTTGGCAAGTGAATCCGCTGCATTCCTGAGAAATAATGGTGAAAAACCATTTGGTCCCATAGATTTTGAACCATCAATTTGCTTCAAGTCACGAAGACTTCTTCTGTATTTATCCGAAGGCAACCTAAACTAAACCTTTCAGATACACTAGCAAGATTTTGATTATGTGAATCATGAGTATAAACAGATTAGAAATATTTAGCAAAAAGATTACAAATCTCAGAGATATCGCTTGTAGTAGTAACTGAATGGCTCATACAACTTGGAAAACTTGTAGTTTTGCGTTTGCAGTTTAAAAATTTTAAGAACTGTCCACTATCACTTTTGATTTTCATTTCCGTTGACGATATGTTATCATTATATAATAAAAGATTCAGAGATTCGAATTTTCGTTGAAGGTTAGATACGTACTCCGCCGTTCAAGATCATATTTTCTACACTTGTATTTTTTATATGCTTTATTTTTCTGATTTTTAAGTCGCGCAAGCCTTTTATTAAACCAAACAGGATTTGAATTGCATAATATTTTTTCTTTGGAACAAATCTTTCGATTGTATTCTTCATGACACACTTTAATTTATTGTAACCCACGTTTAAATCAGGCTGATTCATCATATCATCCCAAGAAAATGAGTTTAAATACGCGTTGATTGCATCAAAATCGGCATCCTTAAAACAATGTACATATTTCGAATTTTCTAATTTACTTTTCTTTAAATAATTATAAAAACTTAGATCGGCCTCTAGGCTACAGTGATGTTTTGAGTTCTTAAGCACTGGTAGCAAACACTTTTCAACCGTAACATTAAATTGTTTATCAACAAAAACAAGATCAAGTATACGATCTAGATCATTACAACAGCTTAGCTTGAATAATATCAAATTGGCTTAAAAAATCAACTACCAGTGCTTCGACCTCACTTATTATATTGAAAGGAACTAAATAGTTCTCATCTGGATCAAATATCCAGTTAATTTCACCTAAATTAAAATCAGCAGAGTAAAATACATGTTGTGAATCAGAAAGATTTTCAAGAATATCTTTACAATTATTAAGATGAATATGTCATATAAATTTTGGGAACTCTTAGGCGGAATATAACTTCAAATAATAAAAAGTTCTATTTTATTACAAAAAGAAACATTAATTATTAATTGATCAACATCAAAACCAGATTGACTGGATACGGAGTCGGATACCAAGTCGACAAGCTTGCAATTTAAACTAGATCGAATAGCTATCAAGACTCCTCCTCCTCGTTCCAATCCAGTTTTCTGTGAACATCTGTCTTTTCATGTTTCCGTAAATATAATAGTATCATAAACTTCACTTGACAGAGCTAAAAATACCTGTTTTATTTTAGTTCTTAAACCTCCAACGTTTTGATAATAAATAGATAAATAATATAGATTTGATGTTATCTGGGCAGCAGCTACATCTTGAATTGTGGATATGGATTCTGGCCAGTCAATATTATTCAACGCTAAGTATCTACTAACGTTTTCGAGGCAGTTTTGTAGTTTTTTGGATAATCCAGGAAGTGTTTAACCCTCATTGCATAAGGCCATATAGATGAATCACTCAAAAGATACACGAAGTATTCAGCAGGCCCAAACAATTTAAAGTTGACAAATTTTACATCCGTTATAGCTTAAAGCATTTCATAACATTTGCAGGAATGCCGTCTTAGAAACTATATACTGAATGATATCATTGGGCTCAGTATTAGGGTGAAATCTAGATATATGGATCCATTTCGATGCGTATACCACATTCAATGAAGAATTAAAATCGGCACCCACCAAGGCAGGATCATTCTTACGATGTGAATTAGACCCAGCATCATTAAAAATTAATTTGGAGGCAGCGAATTTAGCAGCAGCTAATTTAGCAGCAGCATGAGAATTTGAAGGATGGTCATTTTCATAATCAAAAGACAAACCAGCAAGATCAGCAGCCTTAGTCACAACAACCATACGAATATCAGCAAGGTTATTACTAGCAACTAAATTTGCATCCGGAGGCCCACTCGCAACCATACCAATAGAGTCATCAGTGACAATCGCAGCAACACCAACATCAGCTGTATCCGCAACACTATAGCACCACCACGATCAGCACTTTCAGCAACACCAACGTCAGCATCATTCGCTGCATTAGCACCATCAGTACCATCATGTTCATCGACAACATCAGCAAAAGCTAAAAGCATTTATCTCAGTATTAAGTCAATAGCTCGTAATTGGGAAAATTTATTAATTAGGTATTTGTATAATTAGAATCATTAAAATGTTATGTTGTTATTAGTTGATTAAAAAAATTTATCAAACTGTCAATTTGTCCACCTTAAAACTAAAATGTTTTTTTCAGGGCTACTGCCTCTTGTGAGGAATTGACAAATCCTCCAAGAGCATCAGTTGTCATGAATAAGTGCTTCTCGTCTAGCCGTTCGGATTCGGCATTAAATTGTAGGTCCCCACAATTGCCATTCCTGGAATGGTTGAGTGTTGTAAGTCACGGGCTACTGCGCCACCCAATTTATTTTTATTTTATCTGTAAGGACTGTGAATTTTGAAGAATTTTTGACTTAATAAGCGCTTGGGGCTTAACTCTTAAACCGAAAAATCTTGGCTGAGTCAAAATCCCAAAGAGAATATTGGCCAAAATATGAGTTCGAGGCTAAACAGTAGTACTAAATGAAAGAATAAACACGAATTTGCTCTGTGGTAACAGGCTATTACGTGTGAAAGTATGACTAATTATTTGTTAAAAGTCTGTTAAGAAAACAAAGGCATAACTAGATAGTCCAGAGCAATTATTAATTGACACGGCAGTTTGTACAACCCCCATTTTTTTTTTTTTAATCGATAGATAGACCAGCTACCTCTGAGGCCTATGCCCTACGCATTGCGCCACCGAGGTCACCTGATCATGCCCATCCAATGTAAGGTTTTGTCTTTATAAATTGCATATTGAGACAACTAGCATTTTTACTAGCCGCACAGGTTCGATTCCAATTGACGGCACTAATTTATAAATTAAAATTGAACATAAAGACTAAGCACCACTGAAAGAAATCTGATGATTGGTGTGGCAGCCATGAAATTGCAATAATTCCAGCCAAATACAATGGTGGTAGCCCACTCAAGTGGTTGTTGAAAATTCAAACATTCAATAAAATAAATAAAAAAGTTATTAATATTTTTCTATACAAAAAAAAATGATTTATACCAGATCTAATTTTTTTTGTTAAATCTGAGATCTTGGCTGAATGTCTTGATTTGGGCTCGCTTTAGTTAGATTTTCTCTTTACTAAAACTATTTTTAAGATTTAATTTTAGTTTTTCCCGAGTACCGAATATTGGAAATTTATTTAAGGCTCCATACGCAAATTAATTTCTCAGGTATGTCATTTTGTTTTGGAGTCGGTAATATTTAACTGCACAATTAAGAAAAAGTTCAAAGCGCGATTCAGTGAAGTTTTCTTACCAGATCAACTTTCTCCCGCGACTCCAGAATTATAATTTCTCCGAATCCAGAATTATAATCCAATGGCTCTTCCAATTCCAATCCAACGATGGGGCTGGTTCTGGTGACAACGTGGGTCTGTCAGTTGCACTTCCCGACAATGCCAAAAACTCGACGTAATTCTATGCTACTAACATTTCCAGATGCTGTTTCACACCTTTTGCCTAATGCTGGCTGATAAAAGAGATTGTATGCCTTTTTTTTAAATAAGCAATCTTGCCAAATTCAAACGGTTGACAGAAAATGAAATACGTGTTAATTTTTGTCACTGTCCACTTATTTTAACATTCACTGAATCGCACTTTGAACTTTTTCTTAATTATGCAGTTGAATATTACAAACTCCAAAAAAAAATGATATACCTGACAAATTTATTTGCGTATGGAACCTTAAAAAATTTCCAATATTCGGTACTCGGGAAAAATTAATTGCCGTTTTACATTAGAAAGCGAAAAACTAAAATTAAATCTTAAAAACAGTTTTGGCGAAGAGAAAATCAAACTATAGCGAGCCCAAATCAAGATTTTCAGCCAAGATCTCAGATTTAAAAAAATGAGTTCTGGTATAAAAAATTTTTTTTTATAGAAAAATATTCATAACTTTTTTATTTATTGAAATACAGACAAAAGTTGTAATCAAAACTGTTCGAAAATTTGGGCCCAAAAAACTTGTCGTAGAAAGTTTTTCAATTTTTTGATTGAAAATGACCTAAATGATGGAAATTACTAAATTTTGTTTTTTTTGTGTTGTCCTGTAACTAACGGGTGATTTTTTAGCTGGTTTGTTTTGGCAACACTGGTTTTGACAGCTGACGTGTGTTTAGTACCTTGTGTCACTGTCAAACAGCTTCAGTTTGGTTTGCAATTTAACCATGGATCGTCTTACAAATGAACAACGCTTGCAAATCATTGAATTTTACTATCAAAATTCGTGCTCGGTTCGAAATGTACATCGCGCGCTGCTTCCATTTTATGGTCGGCATTCTCGATCTTCTGAGCAGTCTATTCGGAAGATTGTGACCCAATTTCGCACAAATTTACTTTGTTGGACATTAAACCACCAACACGTTTACGTACTGTGCGTAGTGAAGAAAATATTGCGGCCGTATCAGCTAGTGTGACAGAAGACCGCGAAATGTCGATTCGGCGCCGTTCCCAGCAGTTAGGCCTTTGTTACAGCACTACGTGGAAAATTTTGCGGAAGGATTTGGGCGTAAAGCCTTTTCAGATACAGCTGGTGCAAGAACTTAAGCCAGCCGACCTACCACAACGCCGAATTTTTGGTGAATGGGCTTTTGGAAAGCTGGCCGAGGATCCGCTTTTTTATCGAAAAATTGTGTTCAGCGATGAGGCTCATTTTTGGTTGAATGGGTACGTAAATAAGCAAAATTGCCGCATTTGGAGTGAAGATCAGCCAGAAGCATTGCAACAGCTACCAATGCATCCCGAAAAAGCCACTGTTTGGTGCGGTTTATGGGCCGGCGGCATTATTGGGCCATATTTCTTCAAAGATGATGCGAATCGCAGCGTTACTGTCAATGGTGAACGCTACCGAGCGATGATAACAAACTTTTCTTTGCCCGAAATGGAAGTTCTTGACTTGCATGATATGTGGTTTCAACAAGACGGTGCCACATGCCACACAGCACGCGAAACAATGGCGCAATTGCGAGGCGAGTTTGGTGAACAGTTAATTTCACGTTTCGGGCCGGTCAATTGGCCGCCTAGATCGTAAGATTTGACACCATTAGACTATTTTTTGTGGGGGTATGTCAAGGCTAATGTCTATAGGGACAAGCCCGCTTCGATTGACGCACTGGAAGCCAATATCCATGCATTCATTCGTGAGATACCGGCCGATATGTGTGAAAGAGTATGCCAAAATTGGACTCAGCGGATGGGCTACCTGAGACGCAGCCACGGTCAACATTTGCATGAACTTATCTTTAAACATTAAATTGCAAGGTTCAAACTATCGATTCAAATAAATATTTCATTCATTTTTTTGAATTTTTGTGTTTTTTTTTTTTTTAAAAGTTCTAAGCCTCTTAAAAAATCACCCATTATAATCAATAACGAAAAACTTTTTAACACTAAAATAGGAAATTTTATTCTACGCATTTTATATTTTACAAGTTTTTTTTGTAGGACTAATATGAACCGAGATATTCAGTAAAAAGTAAAATCCAAGATGGCGGCAAAACGGTAAGTGTTACGAATGCAAAAACTGAGATTTATCATATTCGATCAACTCTCTATCGAATAAAAAAAAAATTTGGGGGTGGTGCTGGGTACCCCATGTAAAATTTTATTTTTATAATTGTACTGGACTAATAGGCTTAACGTCATAATTCATCAACTTCTTTTGCAAAAAGTAAAAAAGTGGAACAAAATCTATAGATACTAAAGAAATATGCTTGCGAAATAAAAAAAAACTGTCAAAAATTGTGTTAATGAAATGTTAAATTCCTTTTTCTGTTATGTTCCTATAGCTTCATTTTTATCAAAAATTCCTTAAATTAACGCAGTTTTGTGTTAATCACTATGGACATTATATGCAAGTTGAATCAAAATCTTTAAACTATTTCTCAGAAAATTAAAAAAATGAAAAAAAAACACGATGACATTGAAAAAAAATCAAAATTCTCTTCTTAGCAAATACCTATGTATATTTTTTCAGTATACGGACATACTTGCTTTTAAATTTTGTATTTATAATGTTAATTTGCATATTATAATAATTTTATTATTTAAAATGTTTGTCTCAAATTCGCACAACTTGTATAGATAATATTAATTAAATTAATGTTTGGTATTCGATGACTTTCCTGATATTCAACTTTCGTTAAACCCATCACATATTTGGACGTGGGACCGTTCAGCCAGCCATCCATTCTATGCAAGATTGCTCTCAAACATCCGAAAGCAAGGAGGAATGAAGTTTTCCCTCAATTATAGTTTTCTTTTCAAATTGACATCATACCACTATTTTAGCATCTTCATTTCACTCTGAGGCTATCGGCCGGCTATGCAAATGTTCAACAACAGAAAGCATGCCCATTTTTCCTATAGCCTGATGGTAAAATGTTAAAATCGAGGACGGTAATTGAAAGTTTAAACAACATCTTTAGATTGGATTATAAATTCCATGTCATTTATTTGCACAGGCATACAAAAAACAAAAAAACTTATCGCGCCGAACATCTAAACATCGGTGCTGTGCATTGAATCAGTCTATTAAGGGACCTTATCTTTTTTCGTCGTCATCGCCCGTAATACATACCAAGAGAGATGAGTATCACTGCAAATAATTGCATTTTAGCTGAAATTATCTGCCAAGAAGTGCTGGTATTCCTTCGATTAAGGCTAATTACACAAATGCGGCAAGCAGTAGCGGATCTCGGATTTGGCTGTTGGGGGGGGGGGTTGGGAGATCCAGTTTAATACATTAACGGCCAATTTCTTGACAAAGTTCTAAAATCAATTTAAAACTCGATCTAGTAATTCTCGGTTTATTTTTGGAACTCATTTTTTAAAATATCTAGGACTCGAACATTTCTTCATTTTAAATCATTTCCCTAAAACTCGGTCTAAAATCATTATTGAGTTTTATATCAATAGATCTCGGTTTAGTGAAACTAAGTTCTTACGTGTTTTTTTACAATTTTCGTAGCATGTTTTGACACAAATTTCTGATATTCTATTGACAAATTTAAAAAAATATCTATCAGTTCTGTTTTGGCGGCAACCTTGGCACATAATTCTGTTATTCATTTTAAATAAATTAGTCATTTTTGTTATTATAGTTTAGTTTGTTGTTATTTTCTTATTTTCGGTATTTTAAAAATCTGCTGTTTGTGTGATTGTGTTATTATGCGTGTGCTAATTTTTGAATGTGTGCAAGAAAATTTTTTAAGACCGAGAAGTCTCAAATATTAAGTGTGCATGTGCCAGGTGCACCCAAAGTCCAAACTTTCGGAATATAGAATACAGAAGAAGTCTGGGGATATGTAATTTATGAATATACGTTTAGGTTTTAAGACTTGGTAAGCAAAAATGATTTACGTTTGATGCAGTTTGCACAAAGAACTTAATTGTCAAGTCGAACAAAGAAAGAAGTTCAAAAATCAAAATACCTAATCAAAACCCACCAAACAATTATTTTAGGTAAGCCATCACGGAAATAATACCAAAGAATATATTTCAGCTAATTTAAGAATGTATTTCAAAATAATAGACAAATTCATGTCGGGGTAGTAGATATCCTTCTAAACGTGCCTCAGGTGCATATTTAGAGTGGCGAGTTGCAAGATGTTATCCTTAAATTTAGAAATGTGTGGCGTAATGTCATGGCTTCAGGTGATGCATTTAAAATGATTGCCCTCACAAATTTAATTTTAAAAAATATAGTGGTATACATGCACTGTCACCTTAAGTACTACTACCTCCAATATAATCTTCAAGTTCATCGAGCTTGACTGTATTAATTAAAAACAATATTTGCATTGCAACCCGCCACAGCATATAAAGTTATATAATAGAAATCGTATTTTGACATTTTCCTTTTTATTTTTACAATAGCCGTGTCATTTATGTGGCCTCGATGCAGAACCGCTAAACTCTGATTTTAGCATTTTTCAGGAGAGAAGTTTGAAGTTTTTAGACAAATTTTAAAATTACAAACTGCTCTAGAAAATTATTGGCAAATCTGACGATATTAAAAATATAATGAAATTAAAGGTAATTAACCAACATTTTGATGAAAAAAACTATCCAGCATTGCAATTAAGAGCGCGGGATGCAAAACAATTTAGTTGTTTTGGCTCGAGAGAAAAATCGAATGGTATCAAAAAGTCAATTTTTACTAAACTCGACTTTAGCCTTTCTACCTCCTGGGCACAGATTTGTGCATTTATATCGGCTTCTATCCCCGCTTTAAAATGTTTTCAATGTTCAGTTCAGTTAGGTACAATCTGTCGTATTAAACATTTAAAATATTTTTAAGCGGAGATAGATTTATACCCGTTTTTCAGTTTTCTTCAAAACTTCCAAAACTTTTTGAAATAATGTAAGTTTTAAGGGAATTATTTGCTGAGCCCCGACCACGTTTTTTTTTAATCCAATTCTTGTCAAGCCCTAGTCCCGACCTGCTTTTTTTCGTCGCAATTTTCTGTCCTTGTCAATTATTTGTAGCCCGACCTTGGTTTTTTGTACAATTCCTTAGACCCAACCTTATACATTTGGGACTTAGAAAAAGAAAAAACATAACAACATTACATGTTAATTGCTTAGCCCCTCCCTCGTTATTTTGCCTGACTCCCATCAAACTTCACTACTTAGCAACGCAGACGAATATAAGACTCTTCAGGTTGTAATGTATTGATTTTTATATTTCAATCAATTTTAAGATTTGTCTGTGGGGGGGGCTTTAGCCCCTATAGCTACCCCCTGGATCCGCCACTGGCGGCAAGCACTAGTGCATTTTTGGTATCTTATCTTGTATAGTAAGGAGCGACAAAAATTGCGATTTTTTTTTTTGTAATTTTTATAATTAATTTTATGGTTAAAATCATTTCGCAAATCTCAATCAACATTATTTATCAAAATAAAATAATGCAAACTTTCTTATAGCTTCTGAATTAACTTACAATAAACATCATTTCGCAAAAGATCTCTCATAGATTTGAAATCACATTTAATATAAGGCAACAAAATAGGGGGCAGCGCTTACGGTGTAAGCGAATTTTACTCGCGCAAACGAAGTGGTTCCGATACTAGCGAAGTAAGCGAATTTATTTATGAAGATTATGTATTGTGAACGAAACATTTATCAGCTGGATTGTCCTGTTAAATAGTTGCATATATCAATCAAATAACTTGAATTCACTTTGTTCGCGCGAGTAAAATAGAAATAAACCATTGAAAATTATACTCGCTTAGATTCGCTGAGTAGTTCGCACTAATAAATTTTAAGCACCCGAACCATGAATGAGTTTAGCGAACTTTGCGAATTCGCACGATTGATATTCGCTTACATTCACTGGGACCGCAACCACAGCAAAATAATAAAATGCGATACACAAATTGCACTATGCGGAGCGAGTCAATTACATTGCGAATTGAAAACTGTCCAAACAATTAAATGCCAATCGACAACACAACAGGAATTTTGAAATGAAAATTTTTTAGGTGGCGAAATGTTGTTGTCGTTATTAAGGATTGTTTTGCGTTGCGAATGTGTCGCTCTTATTTCGTATTAATTGTTTTTAAAAACACATATATTTTTAGCTTGTGAACCTATAATAGTATCCCTTGGTGTAAATACTTTCGTTAGGCGTACTCTGTTTCTGTGACATGCATTCGTGTAGAAAATCTAAATGAATGTCATGGAGTCCAATCCTCTCGTAGTTGGCTTGCTGAAACTGGAATATTCAGTTGTAGCTGGAGAAGCCGCTTCTAGTCTCTTAGTCAATCATTTTTATGTGCAATTCAATGTACGTAATGCTGAAATCAAGTTGAAGGTGCATTATTCATTGTCAATTTTACTCTTACGGTTGTTGTAGAAACTAATGGTATTTTGTAAACCGGGGCTACTGCAAGGCAGGTACGTATTTAGAGGAGGGGCTCGAGGGGCTGAAAGCCCCCTCCGAATGGATCTTAAAAAAAAAGTTAGTAAGAATTTAATTAAAGCAAATTTCAGAGGCCTGTAAAATGTGAAAATTATTGAAAATACAGAAATGAAAGTTTCTAGTAACTGTAATTATTTCTCAAAGAACTGATACTTCGCTGAGGAGCAATTTAATGCGTCTCGACAACTTAATCCAATTTCTTCTGGCGAATTAAGAATAAGACCACTTTTAAAATAATGGCTTATTATGTAGATAAGTCTTGATAAAGAGGTTTAAGCTATTTGCTTACTATATGGGCCTCAAAAAGCATTGACCCTTTTACACGATGAGAAGAATAAAAAGTCCCTATAGGAATTTATACTTTTTCTTTTATTATAATTATAATACATTTTGTTTTGTTATTGGTTTCAAAGTCACGGAATCATTAAATATTAAAGTTACCTTTTTTTAATTAAAAAATGCCCGTATGACTTAGTTTAGGAAGCGTTATGCACATTGCAAGGCCAAGCACTATTTGCTATGATCTGAGTTTATTGATGGGATATTGATAGAAATCATCGCATCTATACTTCTGCTAAAAGGAAAACACATATTCTACAAACACATATTTAACAAAATTTGGAGCCAACAACAGTTCAACCAAATATATGTAAGTGCACATGAATAAGTAAAAAAAACCTTTAATAACCAAAATTAAAACCAATCCTCAATATTTTATACCATTCAAAATTTGTACAGCTGGAATTAAAAAAAAAAAAAAATCACTATATGGCAGTTCAGTGACATTGCACAAAAAAATCCAATCTTTACTAAATTTCAAGGAACGTACAGTTTTGTTGGTTCTGGCCTCAAAAATGTCTTGTATGAAACCAATATTTGATGTAATATAGAGACATTAAAAATAATAAAATCGAAAAAAATATAAAGCTAGGTACCTACACAGTTTTAAAAATATTAGTTTACAAAATTACTTATGTTACACATAGCTACGTGCCTGCTGCAAGGCTAAAATTAACAGTGAAAATGTAATTGCTTTAGAATTCAAAGGTTTACCAGTAACATTTTGTTGTTATAGGGTGTGTCATTTTTGTATACCATCCAAATATGTACATTTGATCAAAGAGCTCGGTAGAGGACAGCAGAGTTGTAAAGACTGCAGTCAGTTAAGATAAGACTACATTCAGAAAAGTCCCAGTCAATTGACTAAATCAATAATTGAATTCAAGTTAAAACGTATATGGACTTAATGACTTTAATTTAAAAAAAACTACAGTCATTTTAATTAATTCATTTATTTATTAACAGCATAATATTTACATTTTGGTTATTACCGCACAATTTACAAACAGAGTTATGATAATGATATCTTGCTACTGAAAAAATGTTTGAATGTTTAAGAAACAATTAATAAATGATTGTGGAAAGAAGTAGCTATTTGAAAGGAAAAGCTGATAAAACTTCTCATTCGATGAATAAAAAATATATCACGAATTTTTAAGTTAAAACTACTATTACAGTTATTTTAAATTATGGAATACTAAGTAAACAATGAAGATGTATATTAGGGTGTTCGTTTTTTTCCCACACTCATTTTTTGGGATAGCACACCCCGCCAGTCGAAAGTTTATAAAGAAAAAAATATTGACCAACAAAATTTTTTTCCGAACTATAAAAGTTATTCTAAATTTTGTTGGGAATTCTGATTGATTTTTTGGCCTTTTAAGAAACTGCATTTAAAAATGTATTACAAAATTTAAAGTATAATTTATTTCGATTTTTTAAGTTAATAAATACTTTAATATAATATATTTTTCTCTCTCGATTTTCAGCAGTTTTTGCTTTTTTTATTGATTATCATTAAGTAATAAGTTTTTTTTAAAAAGATACATTAAAAAAATAATGAAAACAAATTAGAAATAATTTATTTCGATTTTTAAAAATATTAGATAATCTTATTTTTTTAAGTATTTAATTTTTTTTTTCTTATCAAATAAAGTTTTTTTTTGAATGATTTGAATTGACCAATATCTTGTTTAAAAACCGCATTAAAAATTAATAAATAAAAACTTTATTTCATAAGAAAAAAGATTAAATACTTAAAAAAATAAAAAAATTTAATATTTTGAAAAATCGTAATAAATTATTTTGTATTTGTTTTCATTATTTTTTTTTAATGCGGTTTTTTAAAACACTTGCCCCCATATTAATAAACGAAGCTATCAAAACTCGTGGATTAGGAGTAAGATTACTGCCACTTACGAGCTAGCTAAACCACCAAGGAAGGTATATTTATTTGTCCTAGTTAATCCTTCGCTAAACTACTTTCCTTGGTGGTTTAGCTAGCTCACAAGTGGCTCCTTACTCCTGATCCGCGAGTTAAAGATAAGTAAAAAAAACTACAAAAACTGCTGAATATATATATAATAATATAATATAATATAATATAATTGAGTTTGTACACATAGAGGAACCACGTCAGAGTTAAGCTATCACCAATCTAGGTGGCGCCCTTATTTGTATCTAGAACAAGAACCAGTGAGAATCAATACAAGAACCATTTGCTCCTTAAGATAGACTATTTCCACCTTAAGGTAGACTATTTGTGGAAATTGTGAGGAAATAGTAGTAGAATAGGAGTTCTTGTTCTAGGTGCAAATAAGGGCGCCACCTAGATTGGTGATACCTTAACTTTGACGTGGTTCCTCTATGTGTATAAACTCAATCATAATATTAAAGTATTTATTAAATTAAAAAATCGAAATAAATTATAATTTAAATTTGTCAATACATTTTTAAATGCAGTTTTTAAAGGACCAATAAATCAATCAGAACTCCCAAAAAAAAAAATTTAGAATAACTTTTATAGTTCCAGAGAAAAAAATAAAATGTGAAGAGTGTAAAATTCCCATATAAAATTGTATGGAAAAAGTTTGATATACATATATTCTACGTAATGTATCTCAATTAGATTACACAAGAATAAAATGTTGGGTTTATAACCCATATTTTACCCCTTTGATCTCAACAAAAAAATAACACACACCTTGAAAAAATATATTTGCATGGATCTTTTTTCCAAAAAATAAAACATTTCTACCAACTTTCATCAACATACCAGTTTTGGGAGGGGTTTATAGTAATATCACCCTAGAGACTGTTTTGATTCTTATTTCTTATGACAAATGAACCATGTGTTCCAAATTTCATCACGACACCGTTGAAACTCGTTTATGTTATGCTGGTTGCACTAAAATTTCAGTCACCAGTTTATAAAATTGACATAACTCTTTCCAGGGGTGTTGCACTAAAAAGTACATTCACTGAGGAAAAAAAATGCGATCTAAAAGTAAATACGACCGTATTTGATCTTAAGTATTTTAAATGAAGTGGCGCATTTTTATTTTTACGTTGAAATAATATTAATTTGAATATGCGACGTAATTTTAAGAGATTCAACCTAGTTTCAAAGTAAAACATGTTTAATTGGTTCATTGAAATCAACTTTTGTTCATTTTCATTCCGTTCAACGTTGTTTTAAAGTGAAAGGTCATCGTTTTTACATTGAGATCCACATTTAAAGTGCGCTCAACCTTGTTTCTAAGTGAAACGTATTCATTTTTACATTTAAATCCACATTTTACATTGCGATCCACTTTTGTGGCATTTAAAGGTCATCAACGTAGTTTCAAAGTGTTGCATAGTAAGTAAACCTTAATTTGTTTGTATTTGTAAGCTTAATATAAAGAATTTCGAGAGCGCGTTCGAGGTAGCTCCCTTACATTTGTTAACAAATTAAACGCGCATTTAAAATTCACTGTCATATAATCGAAAAACAATATTTAATTACTTTTCCTATATTTATTACTATGAAATACTCATAGCATTAAACGATTCACTTTAAGGCGTCACAAATAAATGATTCACCACAAAAATGAAATGCATCGAGCATGAATATACATTTGTCTTTGTCTTACATAAATTTAAACAAAGAAGCGTGGCATGGGTAGCCATTTTGAATCAATACCTAACCAAGCTAAGTTCAATCTACGTTGACTCGAAGTAGATAAATGTTGTTTTTAAAGATGTATGAATTTGACTTAACTTTGAATCCACTTTAAATCAACATATAAACGTAGTAAAATCTAGTTCGTTTTTAAGTATGAAATCATAGGCTTCGGATATGTTGTAGAGTGTGACATTCTGCGTCGTCACCAATCTTATTATTTTATATCGTATTTATATCTTATAAATACGTACAATGTACATAATTACCATTACCTTATGAGTTATGACAAACAAATTAAACCTTACCCCTTAAGGATATTTTGAACCCCTAGTTCGCAAAGGTGGGGGAGGGGCCAACAAAATAATATAGTCCTATGGCTTCAAGTATTTTAGATCCAAGGAGACATTTCGCATCATCGTCCGATTTCTAATTCTCGATTCGAAGGCGAATTCATGTGGAATTTCGTTGTTATATGCTGGTAAAGAGGTAACCCTCATATCGTCGATCTGCCAGTGATGCCAGCGTGGCGACAATTTTTAAAAGCAAAGTAAGGACGCGGAATGTTAGTTTAATTTAATTTTCATTCCATCAAGACGAAGTGCAAGGTTGATGCCCCTAACGACCTTACTATATAATGTTATAATTTTGATGAAACTTTTTCTTTTGAATTCTTTTCAACACGAACTTGAGTATCAAAATTAGCTATTATCCTAATCATCAGAAACGCCACTAAGCAGATACATACTAATATACTCAATTTTAACGAAGTAAACAATAATTATGTACATGGATATTGGATATCCCTTTTTTGAAACTTAAGTTATTTTATAATTGAAATAATAATTATATAATTACCTTACCACAATATTTGAACTACATTTTAATTAAATAATTAGATTTATGTATAAAAATCTCTATAATTGACAGTACGTGCGAAATTGGATTCAAGCGTAAACTGATGAATGAGGCTTCCTAGAATCTTGAATATTATGATTGAATATGGAATATAAATGAATGCAACCCATGTCTATTTAAATGGATAAGTTTTTTTTAAACATTGGTAGTGCTCTGTCTTTTACATTACTTGCCTGATTTTTTTTAATAGTTTGTTTATGTATGTTAAAAAAATAAAAATAAGAAAACTCCATTTAAAAATACCTGTCACATACTTTAATCCTTAAAATCTGAATAATTTTGACTTAAATTGATTAAATCATTTTCACATGTGTATTTGGTTTTTAATTTAAATTTCAAACAAATCATTCAGTTTCCATTTAAATTGATAAAATAACTTTTAAATGAATTCCTTTTCCGAATTCATTTCCGAGTAAGTAGGTTAACGAATATAAAAGCTATTTTTGTATCATCTTGTTTTTTTTTGTCCCTAAATACATTTCAAAAAAATTACAATATACAAATTTTTTGTAAATTTCAGGACTACTGAAATAAAGCAGCAGCTAATTTAATTGAAATATCGATTCATTTACAGCATCTCATCACTTGAACTCATAAGCTAAACTATTCAATACGATTTTTTTTTATAGTTTGTTAATTTCATCTGCCATGAAGATGAAGAAATTTAAATATTAAAATTGATTCTGTTTTAAGTGGAGTGAATGAATATAATTCAAGTAAGAAGTACAAGTGACCTCTTTTTAATTGAAATATATTCATTCACACCACTTAAAACAGAAGTAATTTTGATATTTAAACTTCTTCATCTTCTTATTATAAAAAACCTGACCACGGGTAATTATATTCTGGGTGCACGCATTTAAACAAATTCCCCTAGAATAAAAAATTCACAGTCGGTAAACATGACCAAGTATAGCAGTAGCCCGAAGCGTAGTGGTTAGTGCGTTGGACTGTCACGCTGAAGGGTCGGGTTCGCATCCCAGCCTCGTCCACCTAAAAACTAAAAAGTTTTTTTTTTAGGGCTACTGCCTCTTGCGAGGAATTGACAAATCCTCCAAGAGTATCACTTGTCATGAATAAGTGGGCTTCTCGTCTAGCCGTTAGAAATCGACATAAAATTGTAGGTCCCTTCCATTCCTGTCGACACGCGCACACAGGAATGGTTGCGAGTTGTTAGTCACTAGGCCCTGGTTCTTCACGAGCCGTTGCGCCAACCATTTTATTTATTTATTTATAAACATCGACCAAAATTTGTGTCTTAGTAGGGTATGACAGACTGACTTAAGAGCCCACTGTCATATCTGGGCGAAACACATTAATTTCTGGAGTTAAGGTCACTTGTACTTTTAAATTGATTAAAACGGTGCCGTTACATTTGGCCATGCGTCATATGGTCATATTTCAAAATATGGCCATATGACACATTTTGCAAGTGTCAAATGTCCATATTCGAAAACATGGCCATTTGACGCTTTTTCAAAGTGTCGTATGGCCATATTTCTTTGTGACTCTTGGGCATATGGTTTAATGTTCGAATACCCACTTATGTGGGTCAAAACTCAATAAATAAATTGTGGACCTTTCACCCTCCCGTGCTAAATGGAAATTATGTGTAAATTATTTTTTGAAATGTTCTTTAAAAACAAAATAAAAATTTTTCAAAACAACTCTTTGAAAACGTTTACAAGTATTGCGCGAACTTTTTAAAAATACTTGTAAACATTTAAAAAAAATTGTTTTGAAAGAATACTTTCTTTAAAAACAAAATAAATTTTCCAAAATAACTTTTTGAATACGTTAACAAGTATTTTTAAAAAATTCACTTGCTAACGTATTCAAAAAGTTATTTTGGAAAATTTAAATTTCGATTTTAAAGATAGTTCCCAGAACATTTTAAAAATTACTTTACATACATAAAATTTCAAAAACAAAAATAAAATTTTTGAAACCACTTTTTGAAAACGTATACCAGTACTTTTTAAAAATTCGGGCGAATTTTTAAAAAATAATTGTATACGGGCGAATTTTTAAAAAAGAATACTTGTATACGTTTTCAGAAATTTTAATTTTGTTTCTGAATTTTATGTTAAGTATTTTTTTAAATGTTCTAGGAACTATGTTTAAAAACAAAGTTAAAATTTTTTAAAACAACTTTTTGAAAACATTTTATAAGTTTTTTGTTTAAATTCGCGGGTGCTTCTAGCAAAAGAATAATTTGAATGTGACATATAGCCATAATGGCTCATAGTCCTGGCCATTTCACTCAGTTTTTAAAAATACTGCATGATTTAATTGCATATATCACCATATACCTAGGTACTTTACCTATAGGTACATAGGTATAGGACTATCTGCTTAGGTTCAAAAATTACTAAATGCATACATAAGATGTATATGCGGATATGGATAAAAGAGAATGTTCTTTTTTATGCGCAACTTATAAATGTTTGCACAGAGTGCGAGTGGTTAGAAAATTGGAAAATGATTTAGAATGAGATACCGATGAACATTGGTTTTGAATGTCTGAATACTGTTATAAGAGGGAAACATTATATAGCCATATAATGTATTCCACATTCTTGTGGTACGACTCAAGAAAGAATCTCTATACTTAATAGTACGTCCTAATTTGGGCTCGATGGTAAACTGATGGTAATTCCTAGAACACCGACTATTACGGTTGAATTTTGTATAGTGCATGCAGCATAGAGTTAAAAATATAATTATCTATTCTATGCGGTTTACGGGTTTCCCACAATTTATTATCAAACCCATTTTATTCCATTTTTGTGCCGGTTTTTACATTTTTTTTTAAAGAAACACGTTTATAAGTAACATTTTTTCGTTTTTAATATGAAAGTCCAATTTGTTCTTTGAAAAATAGCTAATATTTTTTTTTTTTAAACAAAATACATTAAAATTTTTTAAAAAAATCCAGAAAATTTGAATATTTTTTTGAATAAAAACGAATTATGTAAAACCGATTCATATACTGAAGCTGATTAGCAAATATTTCTTATATTAGCATATTACACTTTTTAAATAATAAACCTATTAATGTTTGAATTTTGAACACATATTTTTTGGTAAAATTTACTATTTAAAAGATGAAACGTCCTTAAAAAACTTTTATTTTTGACATTTTACAGTATTAAAATAGTAATATATTGCAACTAATGATTCGTATGGAAAAAAACGTCATAATCTTATTTGTACTGAATATCATGACGTATAAATTGAATGTAATTTTTTTTTTTGTAGTAAATATTTGCCATTTCAGAGTTAAGAGGGAAAAAACAGAAATTTTGTCCTTTTTGAAAATTTAAAATTAATTATATCTTTAAAATGTTTGTTTTAAAGAAAAAAATTATAATTTTGTCTGGTAGGGGGTCAGTCAATGTACAAAATTTGCATTTATATGTCTTCGTAACCCTTTAAGAGTTTTACGTGAAAAAAAGAGCTTTATCAACATTTAAGGTTTTTTGAAATGTCGATATCTTCTTAACGGTGAGTCGTAGGAAAAAAATGGTCAAAACTTTTTTTTTGGCGGACAGCATGATCTACAAGTTTAGTATTATTTAATAATTTTCGATAGCACTTACCGTTTCGGACTTATATGTGAAAACCCGATATTTTGGCATTCAACCTTTAATAACTATTGGTGCGTGTGCGTTTTGGCAATGAACTTTTGCGACTATATTTTTCATGCTAAAATAAAGATAATTGCATTTAAAAATATTTGGATTTTTTGGGGCAGAAATAATTCAATTTTCCTTGCTTAACAGTGCACTTTTCAAACACATCTGCCGCGGTGTTAGCCTCTACTTTTTTGCCTGCCATTTTGGATTTTGCTCTCTATATAGGTACATGAGTATTAAAATCAAAAATCGGTATCCATGTTCCCTATGATTTTTTTTTACCAAAATTTGACATCTTTAATGACGTCTGCCTGCGACTTAGCCTCTCGCAAACCTTCTGCCATTTTGTTTCACGTTTCTTGACGATGGATAGAACATATTTACGTTAACAGAATCCATGTACACTATAATTTTGTTTCACCAAAATTTAACAAATTTGAAACCCCACCCACCCCATTAAGCATCTGAATCACGCTGGCAGACGTGCATATTTGTGCTCATCTTCTCTGAATGATTCTCTTCAGTAAAAATAAATCGCGTACCGATGACTCACTTTTTTTTGTAGACAGCTCTTAGACTAATCGACAGACATGCAAATGGAGGGTGTGGAGTACAAAATATGTGGGACTCTCTGAAGCCAAAGCAGTTATGACTAGGAAAAAACCGGCTTTCAAAGCTTGGTCAACTTGCCCTTCTCATAACATCGATGAAAAAGCACGCCTTGGAGTGGTTTACAGACGTTACAAGAGAGAAGCAAAGAAAATGTGTGTCCAACTTCAAGCAGGGAGTACGAAAAGCATGCATTGGGAGCTGGACGAAATATCTGCACCGGCTGCTGATGCAAACCAAGCTATTCAGGAACTGCGACATGCCAACATTAACCAGGGCGCAACTAATTTCAAAATCGCGGCACAGAGAAGGAAAAATGCTCAGGAGATTCGTTCACCAAAATTCATTAACAACGCTCAGGGCCAACTCCTTGTGGATGACGACAAAATTCTTCACAGATAGCAAGAGTATTGTGAAGGACTTTTAAATGAACAGTTTCCGAGGATTTACTTTCCAATAGCTGCATCTAACAATGAAGAAGTCACCGACATCACAGTCGAAGAAGTTAGTGATGCGGTGAAAAACTCCAAAAAGGGAAAAGCGATTGGGCCAGACGAGTTACCCTCTGAGTTCTGGAAAAAGATGGGAGACATCGGGTCTAGATGGCTCATGATTCTCATCTCCAAACTTATCTGCGGCGACCGAATGCCTAATGAGTGGAGGGAAAGTTTCCTTCTTCCAATCTACAAGGGGAAGGGTGATACACGAAATTGCGACAGCTACCGTTCGATCAAGCTGATGTCACACACCCAAGAAGATCGTTGAGCGGATATTGGATCGACCAGTGCGGGTTTGTTTCGGGTAAATCAATCACAGATGCTATTCAGAGTATAAGAATCAGAATGGAAAAATATCGGGATTCCTCGAGAGATTTGCATATTGTATTGGTTGATTTTGAAGAAGACTTCGACAGACAACCACGAGATCAGATATGGGTTGCACTTAGGCAACGAGGAGTAGGGCTGGCTACGAGACGAGAAAAGTCTTTCGATCGGTCTCGATCTCGGTCTCGCATGACGAGACCGAGACGATACGAAACGAGACTGGCTTTTAAGCAACCGAAACGAGACTGTATATTTGAACCGAAATTTACAAAGAGTCTAATAAATTAAAAAAATCCAATTTCAGTTAAATATTTATTTTCTTTTGCACGTATTCAAACTAATAATCGAAAATATTTCGTTCTAAAATCAACAGGTTGTCCAGAAATCGTATTTTTTGGAGATGAGACCGAGACGAGACTTAATTATACGAACCCGACACGAGACCGAGACGAGACTGAAAATTTTCGATTTAAACGAGACCGAGACGAGACTTACAAAACTTTCGCAGAGTCTCGTCTCGTGGCCAGCCCTAACGAGGAGTTCCGGAAGTCTACGTGCGGATGGTCATGTACATGTACGAGCAATTTAAAACAAAGGTAAGATGCCCCGCAGAAATCACCGAAGAGTGCCCAATTAGAGTAGGTGTACACCAGGGAAGCGTCTTGAGTCCTTTGCTCTTTATTACTGTCCTTGAATTTCTGCTTGAGAATAAGGTGACGGACCCCAAAGTGAATCAGTTATTCTTGCTGACGATGGAGCCATCATAAGTAAGGCTCCTGTGTCCTGGCAACGAGCACTTAATGTATGAGTGGATGCTCTGCAGGGAAATGCATACCGCATTAGCGCGAAAAAGACTGAGTACCTATGCTGTCCATTTTCTGATCCACACAGGCCTATTTCGGACATCTATTTGAAGGGAACAGTGCTTCCCAAGTGCGAAAAGTTTAAATATCTTCGATCAATGATTAATAGCGAAGTATCTTGTGATGAAATCAAACATCGCGTAAGCGTAGGGTGGATGAAGTGGCGAGAAAGCTCTGACATCTTCTGTGATCGAAAAATGCCCCCTAAGCAGAAGGAAAGCTCTACACGGCAGTTGTTCGTCCAGCGCTCACATACGGTTCACAGTGTTGGACAATGTACAAGAAGTATGAGAGTATATGGACGGCAGCTGAATTGAAGATGCTTCGCATGACGGCAGGAGTGACAAAGTGTGATCGAATAAGAAGCACGAGAATCCGCAGTTGAGTGGGACAGTTGTGGTCCCCCTTGAGATCATGACAATCGCCAGTTAAATGAAGAAAAAGAAGAAAAAAAAGTTAAAATAGATACAATTCATACTTACATACAAATGGACTATTACTTTTTTCAGGTTTTCGTGTTCTCTTAGCTTAAATGTCATTAGATTCACCATTAAAAAGTATACCTTGAAATCATGTGCCATGCATAGATTGTGGCAGTCATTTTTTTCTTTTAATGCACAACCATCTCCCCCCTCTCCCCCTTAAAAAATCACTTTTTCATACAAGATATTTTAACACATACCTATTTTATATTTTTCTTTTGATTCTTCATGCATATGGTAAATTATACTTTTTCACCAACTTTCATGAGGGTAGGGATTTTTTCATTTTATATGTCCTATTTTACCTCTTCATACTAATAAACGAGTAAAAAAAATTGTTAAAGATTCGATTGGAAATAGTGTTGCAAAAGGGAAGTCGTATAACAACACGCATTAAAATTAACGTTTTCCCTTTTATTGTATCGCCCAACAACTGCCTTCGCGTTTAACAACCTTTTCCTAATTTGAAATAACCTACCACATAATTTAGTTACTCTATGTGCCATTATATAGAAGTATAGAACCTATTAAGAACAATTTCACTTTGAATCACGACAAAAGTCTAAACATGAATTACCTAAAGGCACGATAAAATATAAAAAAAATACACAACAAGTTGCCCCAGAAGAATAATAATTATTGTGAGAATTCGTGAGAATTGTCACCATTATTTGTACCGATTCTTATACAAATGGTTTCATTAGAGTATGTACCAGTACGAGTACCTACCTACATTGTTTTAACAAAACAACTTTTTAATGCGTGCTCCCAGTGAAATTAATGCATCAAATTATGTTTTTTATTCCATCAAACGAAATAAATGGACTTTTGCTTTATAATACAATCAGACCCAAACCGAAAAAAAGAAGTACCTACTCATATAGTTGGTTTGTTTAGACCTTAGTTATATTTTTTTTTTTCATTTATAGATTCAGTTTTAGCGAAATTTAAATTGCAAAACTTTCCATCTTTTATACAGCCGTATTCACACAATGCGTGTGGGACATTCCACCATACGACAGACACGGTTAGGAATAACGCGCTGCACAGTAGGAGAGAATATAATAACAAAGTGGACATTTTTTTGAGTTTAAACCGCACCAAATGCTCAAGAGCTCATATAGCGGATACTCAATAGCTAACATATATTTTTTTTTTTTCAAACTGAGGACTTGAAAATTTGGAACTAGAATTTCTTGAAACGCAGACTATAAACTGCAAATTCGGAGCCTTACTTCAAGTCTCTAGCATTCTTAGTTCTCGAAATACCCTCCTGACTTCACTGTGAAGATAGCCGGGCAGCATGAATTTTTTTTTTTCAAATAAAGGATTTCAAAATCTGGACCTAAAATTTCTTGAAATGCAAAATAAACTACAAATTTGGAGCCTTACTTCAAGCCTCTGCTATGCTTGGTTCTTGAGATACACAATACCCGTGTTTTATTGGAAAAGTTATCCATAGTAGCTATCCATAGTAGGATTTTACATGAATAACAAATACAACATCGACAGTATATATACTGCCGATAAAAGTTGAAGTAGAATCATACTGCGGATAGTTTTCCGAGTCTCGAATGGATTTTTGGTGATTTCATTCTCAAATGTTGGTTACTATTAGTTTTTTCGTGAAGTTAATTTTGACTGCTTCTGATTCTCACAAATACTATATTATTGTTTTAATATTCTGACAGGTGTTCATTCAGTTAAACCAATTTTGAAATACAAAAACCAGGCTACTGCGGATGCGTGTTTTTGGTAATTGTCTACTGTACTATTTATAGAATGCCAAAAAAACACGGGTAATGTGATCACTGTGAAACTAGCAGGTCACTCGATTACACCCACAATTTGATGAACTGCGAAATCGGTAATAGTAATGCAAAGTAAAGGCAAAAGAACTGCAAATTATTGAGTTGGTCCGTTAATATAGATGAAAGTTGCCTAGCCAACTTCACATACATCAATAGCTAACTAAGTGGACCGCGGTGATAAATGTAGATTGATAACGATATTTCACTGAAGTGCTTTATGGTACACAACATTTCCCGTTCTATTATCGGGCGCGTACAAGTACAAGGTGGGGAGGTTTTCTGACACATGAGCACGCCACATACAATTGACCATTGACAATTGAACATCGGAATTCCTGACTGATGCGACGCACATCCAGCGATTGTCCTTGCGAATCATAAATTGTGAAGCAAAAGAGAAACGCACGGGAAACTGAAGACGAATCTTCGCCTTTGAATCGTCAAAGCTTGGATGACATTTGATTTGAGATTCTTCACAATCAAACGCGGTTCGTTACAAAGTTTCAAGGTCCGTCAAGCAGCGTCGTCCACAACGGAAATTCAAAATTCTAATGATGCAGGAATTATGAGCTATTAAGGGGCTCATTTCACTCAAACGCGTGGACGACCCAGCTTGACATCAAGCTGCGTCGTCCACACCTATAAATACAAACAATTTCAAAGTTCCAATGATGCAAGAATTAGGCCCTTTTTAGGGGCTCATACATTACCCCAATCCGGGCGGAGCACTTTAATGCCTTCTCACTGAAACCCGTAGACGACGCGACGCAGCTTGACAGACCTAAAGTTTCTGTGCCTTGATTTTGTGCAACAAAATTATAACTGAGCCAACTTTAAATTTCAAATTGTGGCAATTGCGGTAAGCCCGAAATATCCAAATATTCAAAAAATTTCGTGGAGTTGTTATCCATCACGGATTTAATGGATCTGTATGAATGTAACTCATCAGCGATTTCATTTTTAATGACAAAAATCTGTTCTTCGCAACCAAAATCGCTCAGCCAATCATTGTTAACATAATTCTTGTTAGCGATATTTGGGAAAACATTCTTGATGACCTCTTCTGGCGTCCACGTCGTTGTAAAGTGCCAAAATTCGGTGGAAATTAGACCTGGCCGGTGACTGAATGGACTGAAATCACGACATTGCCCATCGACAACAATTGCCTGCCTGGAAAACTTTGCAGCGTCAACTTGAGAGCAGAATTACCAGAAATGTTCGAGATCTTCAGTTTTCCGGTATTGATACCCAGTCGGGCTTTATTTACTTCACTTTTCAGATTGCTCACTTTATCTGGTGAAGAATCACGATGTTGTGTGAAAGCAAGCAAAAATACCTTCCATGTAGTCCTTCATCTGATTCTTCATGCTTGCTTGGTAAGGGCTGCATGTATAGGACACCTCTAATAACCACTAAAAATAACAATGGTGACAGTTAACAGCCCTTTCAAACTCCTTAGACATTTTACTGCTGCGCAAGACTAGAGAAGCCTAATAATACCGACAAGCTTCTCAGGTATAACCTCTCCTGTGTAAGACTTACCAAATAAAATATCGATTAAAACTATCGAAAGTCTTTTTTCTAATCGTTAAGGAGTAAATAAAGATGGAAACGGATGAGCCAACCCAATAATCCCGCTCGCTTCCAATCGAAAGTAGAATTCAGATGCTGTTTGATTCGTTCCTAGATTACTTTTGCCAATATCTTAACCAGCGCTGCTCTGGCATGGCGCAGATAACTCACCTGTTGCGGCCGCAATCCCTGATTAATGCTTCTTTTGGTACCTAGTTCATCATCCCTTTTTTCCATTTGACGGGAAAACTTTTGTCTTCGCATGTTTTGCGGTTGTTTGTGCAGCTACTTGATAAAGCTTGGTATACCATTTTAGCCTACCGTGGAAGTTTAAATTCAATGGGCCTTACCAATAATCATATTTAGTAACTACTTAAATATTTCAATAAATTAACCTTATTTGTATTGATCACAAATAATGTACTTTTTATGGAATGTTTAATTTTTTGAAGTCAATACCATATTTGATTCACTATTTAGAGTTAACATTAATATTAAGGTCGTACCATGTACAGATAATTAGTAACATTCCATACCATTATGGTCCATTTTACAGAATTATTTAAGTCCACACTAAATTTGATTATTGGTAAGGCACAATGTTTCGACTTTTGGTAGCTGCTATATTGGAACCAAATATATCCGTATGTAATGTATGTATATTAAATAATGCAATTTCGTTTTTCTTATTTCTTTTAGTTTCGATAAAAAAAAACTCCTCTAATAACTTGTTGTCTCTTTTCCAATCAAAACTGCCCCACTGTGTATGTTTACCTATGTTGTGCTCATCATCCTGGAGAAATTAAAAAGTCAGACGCGCCAAACCGACAAAAAAGTTCACGAGCGAGGAGATTTTTCATCTTTTTTTGCTCGACGATGACGAACGAAGTTGCGATTGTGTTGTTTATGTTGGAGCAAAGCTGAAATCTAAAAACCGCCTGCCTGTTTTTTGTTTTGTTTTGAATTCTTCCGAAGAAAATGAAATCGAAAATAAATTTGACCTCAACTTCTTACTACAGCTCGCGAAGAGCTTGCAATTGCACCCGAAGTACCAACAAGCAAAGATTTTTAGTTCTCATCATCTATGTAGGAAGGTAGGTAAGGTACCTGCTTGATTTTCCATTTAAGCATTTCACTGGAGGCAAGAAGCAAGATGCATCGCTGAATCTACTTCTCCTTGGAGCTGGCTTGCTTTTGGATGCATTGTCATTATCATTATCGTTAGCGATATTCAGAGCCAAAGTTGCTTGCTGTTGTTTGATTCAGTTTGAGAATTATTATAAGTACGTTATCTCTACCTACCTACCTTCACGGGGCGATGCTGGTAATTGTTCATCGAGATGTGAAGACCTGAGACGGAAAGAAGACAATGGTTTGCTATAGCCTGAAAATAGGAAATACCTAGAATTATCGCCCTTAATCTAATAACTAACAACACTGACGATTGTTGGGTAGGGTAATGATGGAATCATACAACTTTTACCACTTTCCTAAAGATTCTTGGATATTGCCATTAAAGTGGTGCTGACTCTTATACTTATACATACAAATATGTAGGTATATGAGGAAGCTAAGACGGAGATTAATAATAGATAGCTGCCAAGGAAACTTAATTAATTGCACTGATAAAAACTTCAACTGAGGTAGGGTGTCCATGTCTAGTAAATAATGGATACCCTTGCAACCAGTTACAGCTGGCCTTAATACTTTTCAGAAAAAAAAAATTTCCTTGTAGTTTATACCTACTAGAAACCTATACCGGTACCTATGAATTAAAATGTTCGTAAATATAGAAATAATTCTTTTCAAGATGTAGGTAGGGTATATACCTTTATAGAAGGGATATATATATATCATAAATTCGAGATTTCGACTAATGAGCATTTTCTATAAGCATATTTGTTGAACAAAATTAATAATTTTTAAATTTCTGTCGATTTTGATGAAGACGACCTAGAAGGTGACGACGATGTAGTGGTTCAGTACAATACTTTCGAGCAGAATAGAGGAAACATGCGGATGATCTTGTTTGAGACGAATAAGAATGACGAAGAAACGGCCACCATCGACACTTCCAAAAAGATTTAATTAACTTGACTTGTAGACTAGGCCTCCTAGGTGAAACAAAAAAACGCGCCGACGACAGTATAAATCGAATGTAACTTATTTGCAGTGAAAAAATCTACCTTTCATTGAAAAGAGTTCAATAGTACAGTGAGATCCATTATGTGTGTATCTTAGCCGAGTGAGATTTCTTTTTTTACTATACAAACCGTCCAATTAAAACAAAACCAAGTGAAACCTTCCATACAAATAAATTAATAAAACAACCGATTTTATAGTGGAAAAATATAGAAAAAAACCACTCTTTATTCAAGCACAAGCACATCCTTCTTCTATAACCAGCAATTGAATTTAAATTCTGTAACTTAACGTTAACCGAGCGCAATCTTTCGTTTAGTTTTATATAAGTTTTATATACAATCCTTACGTAAACCTTCTACATCAACTGCATAGTACCAATTCAGTTACCAATCATGCAGTTCGATACAATGTGCATAGAAAAACTATCACTTGATTACTTACTTTAGATGGCGCTCATAGCCCAGGATGGGCTTCGGCCTCAACTAACAAGCCCCTCTAGCCAGATTTGTGCCTAGCTAGCCACTTCCAGTTGCGCACATCGAGTTGGTTGATGTCGTTCTCCACTTGTGCGCGCCACCTGTTATGGGTTCTTCCTCTGCTGTATACACCATCGGGGTTGGATTCGAAGACTCGTCGGGCAGGTGCATTGCTGTCCATTCGCGAAATGCTTCACGTGTCCCAGCCATCTCAGCCGCTGTATTTTCTACTTCTTGACCAGGTCAATGTCGCTGTTTAGCCCGTTTAGCTCGTCGTTCAATCTTCTCCTCCACACTCCTCCTACGATACACACCGGACCGAAAATCGCACGAAGAATCTTCCTCGCAAAGCACCCTAGCAGACTTTCATCCGATTTTTTTAGTGTCCATGTCCATGCTTCTGTCCCATAGAGCAGGACCTGGTCTTGTATAAAGTCTCCTTGGTTCTCTGAGCGAGGGCCTTACTACTTATTGGCTCACTGAGAGAGGGCCTTTTACTACTTAATTGCCTTCTTAGACCGAAGAAACAGCGGTTGGCAAGAGTAATTCTTCGTCTGATCTCTGCACTGATTTCATTTTGCGAGGTAATAGTGGAGCCCAGGAACACAAAGTCCTTGACAATTTCGAAGTCATATCTGTCTGATGTTTAGATTCCTCTCTACTATCGATGACATCATATACTAAGTCTTGTCCTCATTAACAATCTCATTTAGCTGCCTCCGATTCTATGATCCCAAATGCGATTGCCAAAGCTCGCTTCGTTCTGCCGATAATGTCTATGTCGTCTACGTACGCAAGCAATTGAACGGACTTTTGATAAACTGTACCGCTGGTGTTGACTTTTGCGTTGCGTACAATTGCTTCAAAAACGATGTTGAATAGGTTGCATGATAACGCGTCGCTTTGCCTCAATCCTTTTACAACATCAAAGGATCGGTGGTGTTCATACCGATTGTGACGGAGCAGTGTTCTCCATCGTCGTCCTGCACAAGCGGACGAGCTTGGCAGGGATGCCGAAATACGACATGGCTCTGTTTAATTCGTCCCTTTTCACGCTTTCATACGCGACTTTAAAATCGATAAAGAGGCGGTATATATCGATATTGAATTCCCGGGTGTTTTCTAAAATCTGTCGGAGTGTGAAGATTTGATCGACGGTTCACTTGCCTGGCCTAAAATCCCACTGATAGGGGCGATCAGATCGTTGACAAAAGGTTTTAAGCGGTCACACAGTATAGCCGACAAGATTTTATAAGCGAAGTTCAGGAGACTAATTCCTCTGTTGTTGGTGCATTTCAGAGCATCTCCCTTTTTATGGATAGGGCTCAATATACCGAGGTTATACTTTCATCAGACCAAATTTAGCAGTTGAGCTGGTGTATGCTCCTAACCAATTCATCTCCCGCTGATTTAAATAGTTCGGCTGGCAAGCCATTCGCACCAGAAGCCATGTACGACTTTAGTTTGGATATCGCCAGCCGCACTTCGATTAGATCGGGTGGACGGAACTGTTGGCCATCATTGTCCAAGTTGAATGGAGTGTTCTGCCTACTAGCCGAAGGGTGCTTTGTCGTCGCCGTTAAGCAGTCTAGAGAATTGTTTTTTCCAGATCCTCAGCGCTAACTGTGTATCTACTACCATATTGCCACTCTCATCTCGGCAGGCTTCCGTTCTAGCTTTGTATCCTTGAGTGGATCGTTTCACCCTCTAATAAAATTTTCGAACATCTCCCCTACCACTAGAACTCTCAATAAACTCGACCACCTGCTTCTCGTGCTTTCTCTTTTTCCTCCTGAGAAGTCGGCGTTCCTCTTTTTTTCCAAACTGTAGAGCTCCCGGGCTAGTCTCTCAGCTCCTCTTGTTCGAGTCTGCGGCATTGCCAGGTAGGCCTCGTCCTTAGCTTCATGCGCCAGCCGGCAAAAGTTCTGGCGGTCTCATGTGGTTCAAACTTCTCGACATCGTACCTTTCCACAGCATCTGCTCTGCGTTGTGGCATCATGGATATCCGCATACGTAGTCTAGCTACCAGCAGGTAGTCATTCGACATCCCATCGGAACGTTCGGACGTCCAAGATACTGGAAGCATGTCTTGCATCTATCGCAACGTGGTCGACTTGGTTGACGTAACGACGGTTCGTTTATCACGCGACCGCCAAGTTTCCTTGTGTATATTGAGGTGTGGGAAACAGGTGCCTGAGATGATGCTGGGAAGTTTCATCGTGAAGGCTGTGTTCTCCGACTATCGAACCAAAGATTTGCCCTCCTTTCCGAATCCTGCGTTGAAGTCACCAAGAATGATCTTCACGTCGTACTTCGGGCACATTGGGAGATCGTAGAATGCTTCTTTGGTTGAGGCATCTCTGTCTTCATGGGGGGTGTGAACACAGATCAGCGTTATGTTCTTAAATTTGCCTTTGATCCGGATTGTGATCAGGTGCTCGATTACACTTCGGATTCCACTTCTTGCCTAAGTCTTTCCCTTATCACAACACCGCAACCAAAAAGCCGCTGGCCCTGCTCTTTGAAGCACTCGCTGTAGTAGATGTCACACGTTTGCAGTCTCAATATGCCCAAACCATCCATTCGCACTTCCTGGAGGGCTTTTACGTCAACGATTAGCCTTTCCAGTTTCTCCACAAATTGTTCGGCTGCACAGCGTGTTTTTTATAAGGTCAGGACGTTCCACGTGCAGATCCGAAATGCATTGCCCTTGTTTCGTTAGCTGGGGTTGTCAACTTTAAAATCATCCATATCCGAGGCTTGTTCTTGTTTCGGAACCCAGTTAGTTTTTCCGTGGTAGGGAAATTACATCGACGCACAACCCCCGACCTGAAGGCCAAATCCCTTTGTATAACTCCAAAGATAGGAGCCGGATAAACCTCTTCTTATAGGCCTGAGCTACGAATATGTTGTAGTAGCCCCTAGCTAGTTCAACCTAACTGGAACTGTAGCCGCCACCGTTGATTCCTGCCTTAGCGGGAAAACACTCCCCCCCCTCTTTCTTTTTGGTTGTCACCAAAAACTTTCCACATTGATTAAAACCCCATCTCCAGCTGAGGTACTATAATCTGTCCAACAAAAATAGTCAGTCAGTACAGGCCTTATGGGAGAGATTTTCGAAATACACTGGTGCCTGTTGCTGAAACTCCCACTAACCTCCATACAAATTGTTTTTGTAAACTTTTTAAAACCCGTGTATATCCCACCATAACCTACCTACTGTACATCCAAGTGCACACTGCTGCTGCTCAGTGTTGCCGGAGAAAAATATTAGAAGGTAGTACTGCAGCAAAAAAAGGGGAGTACTTTGAAAAAAATAGTAGTACATACATTTTTTCGTCTTCCAAAATAAGCGTGTGCACAATTTTTTTTTAACTTTATTTAAAAAAAAAGTCATCAGATAAATAAATTCAGTTAAAAAAAAAAACAAAACATAAACAAATAATTGATTCTAATAACAAAAGTAGTATAATGCAGTAGTAGCCCGTAGCGTAATGGTTAGTGCGTTCTACTGTCACGCTGGAGGTCTGGGATCGCTTCCCAGCCTCGTCCACCTAAAACCTAAAAAGTTTTTTTTAGGGCTATTGCCTCTTGCGAGGAATTGACAAGTCCTCTAAGAGTATCACTTGTCACGAAAAGGTGCTTCTAGTCTAGCTGTTCGGATTCGGCATAAAATTGTAGGTCCCTTCCATTCCTGTCGAAATGCGCACACAGGAATGATTGCGAGTTGTTAGTCACTAGGCCCTGGTTCTTTATGAGCCGTTGTGCCACCCGATTGATTGATGCATAATGATGTATAATGCAATTATGAATGAATTATTCTTACAAAGAATAACAATATTTTAAGTATTAATTTAACAATCCTTTTCACTTTATTGAACTACACATACAAATTCACGGAGTTTAAACAAAAAAAAAAAGGACCAACAAACGACAATCTCAAGTAACAATAAGAGCCTTATACAGTTCGTTTTTTCGTCCTTTCGTCTTTCGTGTTTTTGACAGCCACGAATGTTACATGGTTCGCGAAAATACGGACGTACTTCCTTTCGTTATTTTGAAGCTCATGGAATAGGGATTGTTTTGTGTGAAAATAATCAGCAGAAATAAATAAAAATATTTTGTAATCACTTCTTTCTTAAATATACTCGTATATTAGGTATATTCAATCACAAAAACCAATTGCTTACATCATTGTAGTTGCCAAATCAGAAACGTCAACGTTACACCACAAAAAAGTCTTGAAATGTTCATTCCTGCTCTCGTTGCTTCCTTCCCTCACATTTCTACTACCCAAGCTGTCAAAAAGACAAAAGACGAATCAACCGAAAAAAGGAATCGTGTAATCGGACACTAAAATAAATACTGAACTGATGACAAAAAAAAACAGGAGGGAAATTCCCTTGTAACGACAGTTTTGAAGATAAATGTGCTGTCAAATTTGCATTAAAAAAAAAATTTGGAATAGATAGTAAATTGCTAAAACCTTAGGAAATTGTTAAATAGTAAAATGTTAAGACCTTAACAAAAAATTATTTAAAATTTTGCGCCATTGACTTTTCAATTATTTTTAGCTTATATTTAGGGCGTTAAGTCCATATTTTAAGTAAAACCTTGCACTTCATTCTGACGGGATGAGCTTTGGTACACTAATAGTCCACATACTAACTTTACTTTAAAGAATTGTTTCCACGGGGGCAACACTGGCAGACCGGAGGTATAAGGGTTGCCTTCTGACCATGTTTTAACACGAAATTTCACATAAAATAGCCTATAAATCGGGAACCAGACATCGATTGATGTCGCGGAATATCTTGTTGGATTAAGAATACTTGAAACCTTTTTTTGACTGCTCCCTCACCCTTGTATGCTGGGGGGAACAAAATACCCTCGGCTGATAAGGATTTTTATTTGTCACAAAATAATGGTAATAACATAAATAATCAAAAAAATTTAAGATAAGTGTAAAATTTCATACCCTACAGCTTATCCGAAGTCCCTTTTTATCCATGTATTAGTCTTTTGTATAATCGCTTTCAAAATGGGGAGATGGGAAGTTGGAAGTATATCAAACCACTTTATATTTGTCTTGGAATAATCTAAGCATGTTGCACATGACCTAAAGGTAATTTTTGATGCCCAATCTTATGCAATCAAGATAATTTCAATAAAATTTCCCTAAAAAAAGTTATAGGCTTTTTATAAAATGATGACTAAATTTTTAGTGAAACGAGCATAATATTACAAAATTTCAATGGTATGGTGATGAAACTTGGCACACATGTCTCATTTGTCGTAAAAAATAAGAATCAAAGAGTTCATAAAAACATCTGGGGCGAAAGGGTGTTTTTTTGAGTTAAAGGGAAAAGTGAATTACTATTACCAGTAAACCTATCACAAAACTGGTATGTTGATGAAAGTTGGTAGAAATGTATTATTTCTTGTTAGAACCAAGATTCAAAAGGATCCGTGCAAATATATATAAAGAAAACATGGGTTATAAACCGAATAATTTATTTGTATGTAATCGGGGTACAAATATTCAATATGGTACATGATTTTATAGTATTTTTTAACGATGAATCCAATTTTAGTAAAATTAAGATGATACAATCACCATTAAGAAAGTAATCGTCGATAATTGGACAAATGAATGAATTTTTTGAGTAGAGCAGATAAAACATTTTCCCTTAAAAACACCTTTGACAATAGATGTTGTTTAATTTACCTGTTTTTGTTCTTGGTAAAAATAAAAAACATTCCTACCAACTTTCATCAGCGTACTATAGTTTTGGAGGGGGTTTACGGGGCATAGTCTTACACTTTTCTGTTTCAGTCAAAAAAAAACACCCTTTAGTCCAAGATACTTTAATGGACTGTTTTCATTCTTATTTCTTACGACAAATGAGACATGTGTGCACAAGTTTCATCACCATACCATTGAAATTTGTTAAAGTTATGCTCGTTTCACTGAAAATTTAGTCATCATTTTATAAAAAGGTTATAACTTTTTCTAGGGAAATTATATTGAAATTATTTTGATTGCATAAGATTGGGAATTAAGAATTACCCTAAGGTCATGTGCCATATGCTTAGATTATACCAAGACGAATATATAGGGGTTTGATATACTTCACCTTCCCCTCCCCCCATTTTGAATGTGTTTATATAAAAACCTAATACTTGGATAAAAATGGACTTCGGATATGCTGTAGGGTATGAAATTCTACATCGACAGTCGACACTCATCTTAAAATGTTATGAATATTCATTTTATAACCACTATTTTCTGACAAATAAAAACCCTTATCCGCCGAGGGTATTTTGCTCACGCAGCGTACAAGGGTGGGGTAGGGGCCACAAAATTAACATACTCCTATGGCTTCAAGTATTCTCAATCCAACAAGACCTTACGCGACATCAGCGATGTCTGGTTCCCGAATAATAGGCTAATTTATGTTAAATTTTACTGTTAAAACATCGTCAGAAGGCAGCCCTTATATCTCCGGTCTGCCAGTGTTGCCACCGTGGCAACACTTCTTAAATGTAAACTTAGTATGTGGACTATTAGTGTACCAAAGCTCATCCCGTCAGAATGAACTGCAAGGTTGGCTCCCCTAACGCACTATTAGTTTTTATTAAATTTCCCTGCTTTAATTTTTGTATAAACATTTTTGAACCACCAATATTGAAAGCTATTCGTATCAACATCAGCTTAGTTTTCGAGTTACACCAAAACTGACCAGTGTGACCATTCGCTTAGAAGTTCATGGGTGAATATAAGTGAATTTTGTGTTTTAAGTTCTTAACAAACATATTCAATAATAAAACCCCTGAACGCAATTTTCCTATCTTCCCTTACTTCCGGTGCATTCAAAAGCCTATTTACCTATATTTTTATTTTTAAAGTTACTTTTTCGACATGAGAGAGGGAATGCAGCAAATTATAGCTTGGCTCTTTTTAGTAGACCAGCTTTTATAAATACATATAGGTATAGGTTATTTTTTGTAATTCTTCTTGAAGCATTTTTATGACAAACACCAATCTAGCCAGCAGCATTGAAATCTTCTTTCCTATGACATCCTTTTCCCCATGTTTTCTAACTTTCCCTCTCGATGTGCATTGTGCAAGTGCATTCAACCTTAAAAGCATTTCTTTGGAAAAATTTGTGCATCTACAAGCATAAAGATATCCTCTAACTGATGGCCCTCGCGAACTCATATAGCTATACTTATACCTAACTACCACAATAATATATGTAAAAGAAAAAAGAAGAACCAGTTGCAATTTTCACCGTATTTTCCGGAGATAGTGGCAGAGTGCATTCAGCCCTGCCCTAAACAACTGTTGTTTTCGTTTCTATTTGCATTGTTTTCTCATCTCATTGGGTCTTTCCGTTTCGACTTGGTATAAAGAAGGAACCTATGTGTTGTGTAGGTATGTATGGATATGTAAAGTGTTGAGTGTTGACCCCTTCAACCGCAAGTATGACTCTATTGGCAATGCTGGCTCCTTTACGAACACCTGTTTTATTATGTCTTAGTACGTATAGGTACACTACAATTGAATGTAGCAATCTTGAGCTGAGCTCTATTGAGTTTACCATTTAAAAAAGACAGGAGAATATCACAAGAATGCTTTTAATAATTTTTTTTTTATTTTTGAAATGCAATAGAGGACTTTTATATGTTTTGTTTGCGTATTTTAAACGAAACCTACCATAAAACAAGCTTTTAGGTTAATATTATGCACGACTTGATTGAACTTGCTATTATTGTTCAGGGTTTTATTATGTAACCAGAAGACCCGTGCGAAAATTTCGCACATTCAATTAGGCTTCAATTTTCAAATAGAATGTTTGAACAAAATAAATAAATTCTTTTTATTATTGATATGAACATATTCGTTTTACAAAACCTCTTTGATGTAAGAATGAAATCTTTTTGAATTGTTTGGGTATCATTTTCTTTAATAGATATCGGGTTTTTCAACAGGGGCGCTACAAAAGTAGAGCAGTAGGGACAGCAAACGACGCCATATTTCTTGCCGATCTTTTGATGTTTCTCTTCAGTAAGGTTTGCCATTTCATGATGAAAAGATATACGAACCAACAACGAGTCGAAATTATTAAAATTTACTACCGAAATTCGGAGTCAGTGGCCTCAACGTTAAGAGCGCTACGTCCAATTTATGGTCGTCATAATCGTCCTAGCAGATCAACAACGGAGTGTCTAGTGGAAAAATTTGAATCCACAGGCACAGTACAAAATGTTCCTGTGCCAGTGAGACAAAGAAGTGCCCGCAGTGTCGAGAATATTGCTGCCGCTGAGGCTTCAAATGTGTCTCTCACACTTCGTTCTCTAGCGTTGGGCATCTCTGTGACGTCGTTGTGGCTACTTTTGCGAAAAGATCGTGGCCCACATCCTAACAAGATTAAATTGACACAAGTACTGAAGCCGCTTGACCACCAGAAGCGTCGTATGTTCGTAAATTGGGCTGAGCAACAACTTGAAAATGATTCGGATTTTCATCGAAAAATCATCTTCAGCGATGAGGCTCATTTCTGCTCAATGGCTTCGTCAATAAACAAAATATGCGGTATTGGTCAGGCAGCAATCCACACGTACTCCATGAGTCCATGAGTTACTGTGAATGGGGATCGGTACCGTTCAATGATAACCGAATATTTTTGGCCCCAATTGGATGATATGGACTTGGAGGACATGTGGTTCCAACAGGACGGCGCGGTGCCACAAGCCACACAGCGAATGTCACAATCCATTTATTGGAAACCAAGTTTGGAGAACGTGTTATCTCACGAAGTAGTCCAGTCGCTTGGCCGCCTCGGTCGTGCGATTTGACGCCGTTAGACTATTTCATCATATCGACAAGCCAGCGACGTTTGATGAAATTCGTACGAATATCGAACGTGAAATTGCAGCAGTATCGGCCGATTTATGCTTGAAAACCGTCGAAAATTGAGTTCAGCGTCTGGACTTCTGCAAGCGTGCCCGTGGTGGCCATGTAAAAGAAATCGAGTTCCATACATTATCGCATCGAACGTACTTTCACAGGAATAAAGAATTTCATTGATTTTCAAAACCTTTTTTGTTTCATTTAAAAAAACTTTTGTAGCGCTCTTATTACACATACATACGTATGTATATTGTTTTCACTTTTTTATTTAGTTTAATAAGCTTTTTTACTATTAAACTTAAATCTCAAAAATACATCTCTCAAAAACACAACTAAAAATTCTTTTGGGGGCCCCAGCGTTTAGCTAATACCTACTGATTTTTTTTTAATTTGAAAACAAGTTTCTTATAATTATTTTGGTTAACAATAATGCTGAGACTTTGTTGAAGCTCCACCATAAATAAAATGAAAAAAATATCAACACAACCGTTTTTAAGAAAATCAAAAACTAAAAAATGGTTGTCGTTGTACTTGAATTCCAAAAAATACATTTTTGTTATTATTTTTATTATTTGAGCTTTTTTAAGAAAATCGTTGGAGTCTTTTATGAGAAAAAAATAAAATATTTTTTGTAGGGTAGGCATATTAGCTACCTACTCTTAAGAACATTCGGTACCAAGTTTTGGGGTGTAGGTGTGAGGACAGTCACAGAAAGACAGTCTATTCAGTTTATATACATTTTTTTCGATCTAAAAATAATGAATTATTTCCCAATGGAACTACATCTAATTTTTGTTGTTAATAATTTATTTATTATTTTTGGAAAATGCATAGGGTGAAAATTGGTTTCGATTCAAAAAAATGTATAGGTTTGAATCAAAAAAGAGATTTTCGACATGACGTCCGTCAGTCTCTTTGTATGTACATCTGCTGATGAACATCGAATGGACGGATTTGCTTTACATTCTGTGCGAAGCATTTTTATGATTTTTTACAGAGGCAATTCGAGATTTTGTTGAAGCTCATCTAGCACGGGTAGCTGCCATATATTTACAACGATTTTGGTTGTATCATTCTTACGATTTTTATAACACTCTAATCTAAAATTGTCGACTTAAAATCACCTCAGTAATTCATGGTTTTCGTATGGGCCGGTGACGTTGAGACGCACTCCGTAAATGGCAAGTTATGCATTCGTAAAATCAAATTAACACGAAATATTAATTTTACCTAACATCACAATGAAAAAAAAGTAATTCTCGCAATTCTGTCTGTCTGCCTGTACACATACCTGCAGCCTATACGGTTAAATTGATGTTTTCTTCAAACTTATTTTCTATATATTGTTTTTTTTTGTTGGTATAGTTAAACGACACATTTTTTGATTTTTTTATGAGCCAAAATAACGGTAGGTTACACACTTCTTTTTTCTAGCCAAAAAAAATTCTACTTTTCGTAATTTTTGTTTCCAAAAATATGGTTATTTTTTGTTACTCTAGTGCAACTATTTTTTTGGTTTTGATTCCTCGAAAACACTTCTGTCGATTTCATTATTTGTTTCGTTTTAATTGTGAAGCCAAATTTAAAAAAAAAAAAACATTTCTCAATTACAAAAAAAAGACAATTTTTTTTTTTTTGAAAATTCAACGAGTTGTTCAATTTTCTTAAAACTTCACAAAACAGTTTGTTATTCTCTTCGAGAATATTCAAAATAAATTCAAAAATAAAATATATACTGAAAATGTTAAAAAAAACCGTAAAAATAATATAATATGCATCGAAAGCGTCTCCAATAATTTTGATAAAAAGACTTTCGTATATTTTATTGGCACATTTTACTTTTTTATCAGAAAATATTTTTTTGGCGTTCTAATTAACAGTACTTGCTATAAAACCACTTTTTATATTTTTGACTATTTTATTAATGGATAAACCGATTGGAATAATTTTTTTTTATGCAGATACACCTAAAAAGTTTAAATGATATTGCAAATCATCATTTTCAAAAAAAAAAAAAAATTTTTTTTGGAAAAATCTATTTTTCAAAAACGTATTGATGAAATTTTTTTAAATTAAATTTTTATGTTTATACAAACAATTTATTTAAAATCGCATTTCGTCTATTTTTCTTAAAAATGTATTCAAAGTTTTATCATCAAAAAATATTTTTTTTTTTTAAACAGCTGAAACGTTTTTCACACAATTTGTTTTCTTTTCGCAAAATCATACAGCAAAAATAAATCATTCGCAAAAATTGCTAATTTTGGAATATTCCTTAAAATATTATTTTTTTTTATAAATTCATAATATTTCAAGAAACAAATTTGCGCATCTTTTGGTTTTAGCTCAAACTACTAAAGCTAAGGAATTAAAGTAATTAAAAAAATAAATTCAGACGTTTGAACAGTTTTTTGAGATCCATGATTTTAGACAGTAAATATTTGTACACAAAATTTTGTATTAAATATTAAAATTTCAAAATTTAATTTTTTTTTACATTTTCTTCCTAACTATATCATTATATTGTTGAACCATTAATACATCGTCAAAACGTCAATGTTTTTCGTGCATTTTATTTCCTTATCGTTTGCAAAATTTGTAAATTTGCGAATTTCTTATAATAATTACCTATGGCTATGGCTCGAGGCAACTCAAGGTGAGCAGAAAACGCAATATTTATTTTTGAAAATCAAAAATGGTTCAAAATTGCCACCCTCTTTAAAACCAAACTCTTAGTAAGATTTGTTTTTAAAAATGGAACAAGTCGGGCATATTGCAGCACAACAACAAAATCAAAACTTCATGCACATAATAAGCCCTTCTAAGGCATGCATGGGTTAGAAGTGAATGCGATATCTCGCAAATTTGAGTCTGGTTTTTGAGTTTCGCATTTGAAGTTTTGCATTACAAAATCTCGCAATTGAAAAAACTGCTATTTCCAAAATGGAGATTTATTAAAAAAAAAAAGATAGGGAGATTTGAGATTTTGTTTTGCAGTACAAGGTAAAACCCTTTTTTTGGTTATAAAATAATATCCAAATTCAAGCTACAACACTGTAGAATTTCACATTTTAAGCTGCCTCCCGAATCTTAACTTAACAAAAATGAATGACTACCATACTGAATGAGTGATAGACACGAGTGTGGCTTTTACCAATTCCTTTCCTTTTGCCTCATATATTATATGGGATAGATGCATTAAATGGTAGCCTGGATGTACCTATACCAGTCGACTCGACAGTCACACTTACGATTTACCATTCCTATTTTACCTTGGAACTTGGATGATCGCATCGTCGGAAATGTTTGTTTTGGTTTTGGTAGTGCTGCTTGCTGAGCATGCCCGTGCCCGTGCACTGAAAGTTGTGACGGGCCAAGAAGAAGAATATGTCTATAAAAGAATTTACACCACTATCATCTGGCATCAGTTATCTGTTGCTTGTGCTTGGCGGCACACTCGGGATCGTAAGCGCTGTCGTGATTTGCTAGTTTGCGGTGTCCATCGTGGAAAGTGAGTGTATCTGGCTCCTTGAAATTATTGTCAATGTGAAAAATAACAATAAGTTTTGATTAAAAAAAAAAAAAAAATTAAATAAAACACAAACCCCAAAATTCAAATTAAAAAACAAAACAATGGTGCTTCAAAAAACAATCGGTATTTTCGGCCATTTAGTGATCCTCGGAACTCTCCTGCAGTCGTGTAGAGCCGCTAGTGAGGATATAAGTGGCAGTGCACCAGCTGCAGCAGGCGCAACATACCATAACGCTGGTATGCGCACAGTTTTGCGCGTTTACGATGAGTGCTCCAAGTCGGAGGGTGGTTTTGTGCCATGTTTGAAGAAAAAGACAGTTTCGTTTATTGATAGGATTTCGATAATTGACGCTATTACCGTTGCCGATGGAATTAAAGTCGTACGGTTGCCAGATACACCAATACCACGGCCAGTTAGTGAAAACGAATTAGAATCGATATTGCCACGATCAATCGATGATCGTGACACAAAGTTAACAACAATGCTGATCGATCGGTTGAGTCGATTTTTTAATGGGCATTCAATGCAAGTGAACTTTCCAAAGTTGACATCGGAAGAGATTGGTCGAGGATTGGAAGAAGGTTGGTTGACATTGCATGTGGATATTATCTATGTATAAATACCTATAATATTGAAGGAGACTTTTTGTTTTTGGGTGAGGGGGAAGTGTAGAACCTTTGTTCATTAATTGTGGGGATATTCCTTTTACTCAATCTATATTTACTATTCAAAAAATGTTTAGAAAGATAACACAAAAAATTGGTGATGAGAAAGTAAATCATTTCCCTAGGGCAAGTTCGTTCACAGGGGGGCAATCTGTAATTTATCTTATTAGGTACATTCTTTTTAAATGGTTAATTAGCGATATCAATAATGATCAAGATTTCAAATAAATGGTTCATTGATTTTAAAGTTTAACAACGTGCACATTTATTCTAGCTGATATTATTATTATATTGAAAAATGTGATAAGCTGGTATTGATTATTTCTTCTTAAAGTTGAACAAAAACATATAAGCTCATAATACCAAATTAATCTCAGGACTTTTTTTTAATGGTACTATTATTGCCTATAGGTCGAAATTAGGCACCACAACAGAGACAATGTTAGATCTGTTCTAAGCTGTTCTACCTAAAAAGCATTATTATGTTCTGAATTATTCGGAACAAATTCATTGAACAGCAAATCAGAATAGTTTGGAATGGAAAATAGTAATTGAATTGCGAAAAGTTGTACTTTTCTGTTCGAAACTGTTTGGAACAGCATTGTTGAACAAACCTTATTGAACATTAAATTTTGAAAATGTGCGATTAGATATGTATAAATACTTTCAAGACTTTGAACCCTTCTGACGAATATATTTTGCTGTTGAAAAACATGCGGCCTATTGGCTGCAATGAAAATTCCACTCGAAGCAGTTTTCGAGTTTTAGTTCAATATATCACACATTCATAAATAGATTAATGAAGAGAGATGTTAAGTTTTGAACAAAACTATGATTTTTCTTTCTAAGCAGTTGCAGAACATAAAATGGGTCCTAGGTCAACGCAAAATCGTAGCGAAACAATAGTTTAGTTACGTTAAAAATTTGTCAGATATACAGTGCTTAATGTCAACAAAAAAAAAAAAAAACTATCGCCAGCGAATGCTTCGAATAGTTTTGGTTAAGTCAGCTTTACACACATTTTGAATAGAAAAGAGAAAACAAATTTTAATTTATTTAAAAAAACTTTAATTTTTAAAAATAATTTAAATTTATTTATTTAATAATTTAATTATTTTACAACAGATTCATTTTTAAATTATAACTTTTTTGAAATAATTAAATTTTTCAATAAATAAATTTAATATTTTTTTTTTTAAATTAAAGTTTTTTTTTTTAAATAAATTAAAATTTGTTTTCTCTTTTCTATTCAAGCTACTACACAACATGGAGACTTCACCACAAAAAAATTACACACTTTGTTTAGAAAAAAAAAAAATAATAATAAAATTAATGTTATTGGTTTTGCTTAAATGTTTTCTATATTGCATACATAGGCGCCCGCATGGGGGGGCACTTGCTCTGGTCGAATAATCATACTAGTTCTATTTTTATTATTAACTAGGAAATTTTCAAAAAAACGACTGTTTAAATGTACTTTTTTTGTCAGAGTCCATGGTTTGCCCCCTGACTCTTTCATTTTACTCTTTGTTTCGTTCGGAAATGTGATAATTTTCTTGGCAGCTTTGTTTCCAGGTCCATGGTTTGCCTTCGGATTTAATCATTATCAGGGGTGGAATCAATTGTGTTGATTGTCGATTTGAAGATAGCTGTCTTTATTACATCTATAGGCAAAGATAGCGAGAGCAATCATCAAAACGACAATCAACACATCAACACAAATAAAAAAGCAAAAGCGTTCGAGTCTTGAGAGAGCATATCGTTGTTGTAATTGAGCCACTGCGAAAGCCTTCAGAAGAGGGTAATAGAATAACAAAGCAACGTGCCAACTTTATTACTCTTGCACAAATTCGAACTTTTTAGTTTGTTTGTTTGCGATGTCACATTACTCATCGATGCTAGAACCTGTTGTTAATATTTTACAGGGCGTTGACCAAAATCTGTCAATAGTTGGTCAATGTTTTGGATAAATTGTTTCAACAAAATCGAGAGGACGCTGACAATTGCTTGAAAGCTCTATGGGAGGTAATGGAAAAATGCTTGAGTGAATCAGGCATAGTTTTAAGCTGTCCAAGAATAATTCAAAAACAAATCCATCGATCAAATGCTCCCGCTTCTCCCCTCCCCAAAGTTATTTTAGTAAAGCTATTTATATTCCGTACATTGATTTCCTGATAATGTCGGTTACAGAAGAAAATGAAGCTGCATTTTCACTATCTTAGCTATCACCAAAAAATATGCAAATTATGGACTCGCCAGAATTCGATATAATTATAAATAATGGAGAAATATGACAGCTTTCTGGATAATTTCCTGGTGGAGTCCAAGATGTGGTACAGTTTTAACAAAATGTAGACTAATGGAAATGATTGTTCAAACATTTCTGATTTATTGAACAATGTAGAGGAGTTTTATCCATCGATTTTTTCAGCTCTTTGTATAGGGCTCTCAATTCTAGCAACTGATTGCACCGCTGAGCGATCATTCAGCACCTTCCGCAAAGTAAAAACTTGGCTTAGATCTACAATGACCGACAAACGACTTGATTCGTTGTGCATGATGTACATTCATCGACATATTGTCAAAGAACAAACAAACTTTTACAACGAAATAATTGACTAATTTGGAAAAGAGCCCAGGCGGTTGCAGTTGCTATTCACAAAGTAACAAAATGTTGAAGAAAAATCATATATACATATTTGCTTCCTTTAATAATTATTATTTAACGGCAACATGAATAAAATGTCAAATTTTCTAGTCCTAAAATAAAATCACTTAGAACTGACATATGCCTAGACAAAATAAATGAACTTTTAACAAAAAAAAACATCGAATTCAAAAATTGCGTATTATTTTTTTATCTGAAAGGATATTTGTCTATCACAGAAAAAAATCACATTTTCCCACGCGAACATTTAATTTCAAAGATTTCGGTTGTTTTAATAGTAATTCTAAGAAAAATCAGATTTTGTATAACTTTTTTAATCCATTATCATCGTAGCCATCCTACAATGAAATCTGACAATTTATACCTTGACATATAAGCAAGAAACTAAATTTTGACGTTCAAGAAATATTTCGTTCAAAACGCCACCCAAAAGCCCTATAATCGTCTTTTGCCGCGCGAAAGTTTAGTCTCAATAACTTTAACAAAATTTGGGTTTTTAAGAAATAATTTTCTGTGCCGCTTTCTGCGGGTAGAAGCAAAATAAAATCGTTACGCAGAAGCTAAGTTGTCATGTGGCAGATTACTGCGATAACAAACTCGCCATAAGTACTATCTGAGTTTAAACTTAGTATTGAAAAATTGGACGTATAATTGTTTTCATTGTTTTCTCGTTAGCGCTATAAAAATATCTTCCAACCGTTTTTATATAACGACAATAACTAAGTATGTGTGTACATTCTATTTGTTAATTACAAAGGCATTTTAGTAGATTCTGAATGATTTAAATCAATAATGATTACCTACTTTGTGGCAAATACTTTTTTTATTACATCTTTCTCTGATGGATTCATAAATTAAATCTCTAAATAATAGTTTTATTCTTCGTCAGTAAAAATATGTGGAACAAGTTTGCGTAATTGTTGTTACGTAATTTAATTACAATCTTTGCATATAAGGCTTCATTTGTTTTTTGTTTGTTTAAGGGATTAGCCTGGAATTAATTTGTCTTTGTCCTATAATGGCACTCAAGTGCGCAAATTAGGATACGAAAGGCCTATTATCGCAGTGCATTCTTGCGTGAATAAGTTACACTTAAGACTACCATGTTTGACAATTGGTTGTCCATAACTACAAATGCGAAGATGACAATAAAGTACGAATATGGAAAACTTAAGTGCTAAATATTCCTGTAAGCGTTCAATGTGAAACTGGTCCAAAATATTAATTTAAATGAATTAAAAAAGGGAGAATGGTTAAAGATAAGTTTATACCATTTTGTAAGAGAAATGCGCAGAAAAGAGAAAGAGAATAGAAACAAAAAATATGCAATTATTTCTCAACAAAAATTACCTAAAATTAAAAAAAGTTAATAATATTATTCTATTTTTTTTTTATTTTTTAAGTCCAGAAAAACATTTATTTTTTATATATGTTAAATTTTAAATAAAAGATAAACTTTAATTAGTTCACTATAATTTATTTTAAATTTTTTAATAATTTTCACAACTTTATTTAAATTATAATGCTAAGTTAAATAAATTTCGCCCGATGATGGAGACACACTCCGAAACGCATCGCTAAATATTATTATTATTATAAATTAAATAAAGTTGTGAACATTTGTATAAATTATTAAACTAATTGAAGTTTGTCTTTTATTTAAAATTTAACATATATATTAAATACTGAATTTGGAGACAAGCACCCACCATAATGCATTTATTTTTTATTTTTAAATAATCAAGTTTTAATGTACAAGAACAGTTTTTGAAAAATGAATTTTCAAAGTAATTTTTGTTTAAATCATTTTGACAAGTTCTTCTTACTTTTTGAGGAAGTTGGTTGCTTAATTTTTTTTTTTTAATTCAGCATGCACTTAAGGGATTTTGGCTATGTGTTTAACACAGTGCGAGCGTTAGGAAAATAGGGAAGGATTTAAGAGGAGATACCGATGCACATTGGTTTTAATAAACCTTTGAATATTAAAATGACAGTGAAAAATAGGGCCGGGTAAAGCATTCCACATTCGGGTAGTATGGCTAAAAGAAAGATTATCTAAACTTGTCGGTACGTCCGAAATTGGCTCGAGGGTGAACTGATATGCATTCCTAGATGTACGTACATAGCAGGGAATGTTTTAAGACAAAATCAGAACTATCAACAAGTCATTATTGAACAAAATTATACAGAAAATGTTCGTTTCTATTTTAGTCCAAGCAAGTTAGGATAAAATTGAAGCATATGTGGATGTAACATATGGCATGTTAGAGTTTTATGGGATTCGATCAGAAAAAAAAATAAATCAGGTGGCACAACGGCCCATGAAGAACCAGGGCCTAGTGACTAACAACTCGCAACCATTCCTGTGTGCGCCTGTGGACAGGAATGGAAGCGACCTATAATTTTATGCCGATTCCGAACGGCTAGACGAGAAGCACTTATTCGTGGCAAGTGATACTCTTGGAGGATTTGTCAATCCCTCGCAAGAGGCAGTAGCCCTGAAAAAATACTTTTTAGTTTTTAAGTGGACGAGGCTGGTAAGCGATCCCACACCTCCAGCGTGACAGTCGAACGCACTAACCATTACGCTACGGGCTACTACTTTCGCTCAGAAAATATGTAAAAAACGAGAATATGGGGTTGCTCCTGCTCAAAAATTTGTGCTATTTGCAGGAAAAATAAAATAACGAGCAAGAAAGTGCATTATTCACTCCCTGTTTTTTGTTCTTTTCCTATATATAACTTTGGAAACATGCATCTTAGGAAAAAAACAATAAGACAAAATTTGTTTTTTATAAAATTCTCCACAAGATGACATTTATATACAATTTTCTGGTGTTAAATTATTTTCTGGAGTTTATGTTAAACTTGTGTTGCTATACAGCGATGACATCAGAAAAAAGCTGTACAAAACAGAGTAGTTTTGAAGCGCTAAACTGACAGATGGGGCTGGCCACGGGACGAGAAAAGTCTCGGTCTCGCGTGACCGAGACGAGACGAGACTGGCTTTTAAGCAACGGAGACGAGACTGTATATTTGGACCGAAATTTACAGAGTCTAAGAAATATATTCTAACTAAACTATAATCGAAAACATTTCGTTCCAATAATCAACAAGTTGGTCGGAAATCGTATTTTTCGGAGACGAGACCGAGAAGAGATTTAAGTATACGAGACCGACACGAGACCGAGACGAGACTGACAATTTTCGATTTTAACGAGACCGAGACGAGACTTACAAAAGTTTCGCAGAGTCTCGTCTCGTGGCCAGCCCTACTGACGGATAAAAAATGGTCCCATTCTATTTACTATAAATGGTGGACTCAGATACTCTAGGGAATTACAAAATGAAATATTGAAACCCTATTCAAATCGGTCTGATAGGTTCAGCATGAGAGGTAATGTTAATTAAGTGCACCGCGAAATGTTTGCATCAATGCCGTGGTCAAAGTTAGACAATTAAGCTGGCGCACATTTTTGTACACCCCTTAACCCTAACTGTCGTAAAGTATAATATTTATTTTATTTTTTTTCTGAAATTAAAATAGGCAGCATGTATTCGAACCTACACTGTGATTGAAAATTACTAACGCTCGCACTATCTTTAAATATTTAAAGGGTAGTAAAAACCCCTTTAGTGCGCTCATAAATAAAAACAAAATAAAGTGGGCTATTGGAGTGCCTGCCCGGTTATGAGAATTTAACTGGAGTTAAGAACCAATAAAGGCTATAAAAGATTACAGCTAGATCAGAAGGGTCGACAAATTTCGTACATCGCCGAAGAAAACCTAAACACTTAGTAGAATTGTTGGCAACATCGAATATGTGTTCGTTCCACAGAAGATGGTCTGTGAACTGTAATACACATGCCGAGCAGGCGAGGACTGAAAGCTTTTCAGATTCTTAAATGCAAGAATACCACTCATGGATAGCGACATTAGGGATGTGTTTCGTTTAAACGACTTCTGTACAGCGCATTGAGTTTTTTAAGCATTAAATTCTACGCGGTTATTGATTCCCCGTATTGGACAATGCTGCCGAGATCACAATTTTATGATCTGTCGTTTAAGATCTACATCTGAATTACATGGATGTGAAACTTGAAACAAATATGAAAAGCTGAGGGTAATGTCATCAGCAAAAAAGTAAATATGAATAAGAAGTTGCACACAGAAAGAATATGGGGAAGAGGATTGGAGACAAAACGGAGCCCTGGTACGGTGTCCTTCTGGGTACTTTACAAAAAGAGGACATTTTGCTCTAAAAGCTATAAAAAAGAGAACATTTAGAGCAAAATAGAGAACAAAAAAGAGAACACAACAAAATAAAAATAAAAGAATCAGCGTCCTAATTTTCAAGAATCATACACACGTTGGTAGATGTATGATCATTAAAGAATATGGGGAAGAGGATTGGAGACAAAACGGAGCCCTGGTACGGTGTCCTTCTGGGTACTTTACAAAAAGAGGACATTTTGCTCTAAAAGCTATAAAAAAGAGAACATTTAGAGCAAAATAGAGAACAAAAAAGAGAACACAACAAAATAAAAATAAAAGAATCAGCGTCCTAATTTTCAAGAATCATACACACGTTGGTAGATGTATGATTTGCTGAACAAAATACAACTAATAGGTAAGAAATGTGGTTTGCTCGTTTCGATAAGGTGCTAGAGTTGCCTTAATCATCAATAATATCCTCTTATTATTTTTCTCTTGTACTTTTTCTTAAATAACTCTATCATTTAAAAATTGTATAGAAGCTTTTATTATAAAATTTACCTAACAACGAAATTTTACAGCCTTATTCTGGCAACCTCACTGATGCCTCACAAGTCACAATAACCTTATAACTCGTGGTGAACTCGCCTTATAAAACCGTACAAATTATGATCTGCTCCCTGGCAGATCACAACTCACGTTTTTGTGAGGTTTCTTATGAGGGATCCCACAGAATACGAAACTGTGACCACCTCATAAGAAACCTCACTCACAAAAAATTGTGACCTGAGCCTGTGAGCCTCGCAACGGAAGAATAGGTCCATTAATTCTATTAATTGACAATGAAATACAAATTATTGCATTAAAACAAAAGCGAATTTCATTAAAAAAAAAAATAGAGAACAAAAATAGATCCCTAAAAAAAAGATAGTATAAAAAAGATCAGAGTGATAAAAGAGAACACGTTCTCTTTTAAAGAAATAATATGGACACCCTAGCCCTGGGGCACACCAGCATTAATTTTGTGGATTTTATACTTGAAATCTTCCAATACAAATTTTACTGAAGATTGAATAGTCCGAAAAGTAATTTCTAATGCAACGAAGAAGAGACTCAGCCATATCAAATGCGCCCATTTTCTGTAAGAGAGCTTGATGCCAAACTCTATCGAAAGCTTTTATTTTTTTTTAATATTTTTAAAAAGAGAAGCTCCAGAGCCTTTTGCTTGATTATGTTGGACTATGAATGGCGATAAGAGCACTGATTGTGATAGGTAATTAAAAGGCTCCGCGAAATTACGGCCCAGGAAAAAAGGCACCAAAAGAAAAAATTAAATAAGGCCCTACTGAAATGAAAAAATGGTCCAAAAATAAATGAAATAAGGCCCCAACTTGTTTTGACAATTTTTTGTACAAATGAAATTGCAAGATTTTAATTCCCAAAATTTGCGTTGGGGTCTTATTTCATTGGGGCCTTATTTCATGATGAAATTATGCCCAAAAAAAATGGTTCGTGCATTGAGGAAACCGAAAAGCTTTCAGTCCTCGGTATGTGTATCACAGACCACCTTCTGTGCAACGGTCACATATTTGATGTTGCCAAAAATGCTGTTAAATGTTTAGGTTTTCTTCGGCGTTGCAAGACATTTTTCACCCCTTCTGATCTGGCTGTTATCTATAAAGCCTTTATTCGTCCAAAACTCGAGTACAATTCTAATGTTTGGGCAGGTGCTCCAATAACTCACTTGAGTCTATTGGATAGAATTCAAAGAAGAGCTATGAAAATGATAGGTGATAAAATATAATGGAAGCATTTGCACCTCTCGAACACCGACGCAATGTTTCATGTCTTTCGTTATTTTACCGTTATTTTCATAACCAGTGCTCTAGCGAAATAGCCAGTTGCATTCCTCCCCTAAAACAATTCAACCGTAATACTCGTATTTCTAGGAATGCACATCAGTTTACCCTTGAGCCCAACTTCGGACGTTCTGTTAAGTATAGAGATTCTTTCTTTAGTCGCACTACAAGAATGTGGAATGCTTTACCCGGCACTATTTTTCCCTGCCATTTTGATATTCAAAGGTTCAAAACCAATGTGCACCGGCATCTCCTCTTAAATCCTTTCCTATTTTCCTAACGCTCGCACTGTGTTTAAACATTTTAAGGGTAGTAAGAACCCCTTTAGTGTGCGCTTAATTGAAAAAAAAAAATGAAATAAGGCCCCAATAAATGAAATAACACCCCAAAATTTGACAAATTTCGTTTTTGTTGTTTTGTGTGTTTTTTTTGGGGCTTTATTTAATTTTTTTTTTTTTTTGGCTTTATTTCCTGGGGCCTGATTTCGCGGAGCCTTATGTAAAATTTTGATAAAAAAAATTAACATTTATCTTTTCATAATTTTTGTTTACAAAATTTTAAGGTTAAATTTTTGTTTTTCAAAAGCTAGCTATTTACTCAAACAAATTGACTTAAAATAAATATATTTCTAGCTTTAAAAGAGCAATGGCATTGTGTTACCGTATTTTTTTTCTTCCTCCTGCCTAAGCAAGGGGAAATAGACCCATGCGGCCTAGATTTTTGTTTTATGTTATGCTCATCAGCATGTATATTGTATAATCAGGGCAGGTTTCTTCTGTAAGGCAACTTTTGATGCAGCCCTTAAAATTGTAATAAATATTTTTGCACATCCATACCTTCTTACATATTTAAGATTCTAATGGAATAAAAATACCAACAGCATTACACCAAATATTGAAGGATTTTATTCAAAATTACCAAGTAACATACTACTTGTAATAAATTACTTATTTTAAAAGCCCTTCACACACATAAATATTTCAAGATAAAATATAGGTAAGTCATTACGCTGTTCTTGGCAAATTTATAAAAATATAATAAAAATGTATAGTGTTGTCTATGTTAAAAAGGGCCTGGACCTTTATGGTCAAATTCTCGCTATACCTCCATAACCATAACCGCTAAAATACCAAAATGACCTTTTATGCTATCAAGATCTTATGATAAATCTTGTACCAAAAGTAGCTACATTATGTTACTTTGTAAACTTTAATTAAACCAAAATGTTCTTTCATTTTCTAGACTTTTTTTTTTAACAAAAGTATGTTAGTACGAAGTTTATAGGTCACCTTATACCTATCTACAACAATAAAAGCAACTTTACCTACCTACTACCTTAACAAAACTTACTGCAATCATTTCCTACCTACTGTCTTACTTTTAAATGCTACAATGTTTGATGAGTTTTATTTTTATTTGTATTTGTTTTTTTTTTTTTCTTACACCTCGACAAATTTCTATGTCACTTCCGAAGAGATGAAGAATTATTCTGAATTAAATTAAAAAAAAAAATAAACAAAAACATATTAACAAGATAGAAGTACCGCAAATTAGACTCATTTTAGTTTTATCTATCTATATACGCAATCTAATGCGTCAAGATGTACCTACCTATACATGCTACATCTATACACACTAAGTGTAATCTACTTTTGTATCTTCTAATTATAATTACCTCAACATAATTTTTGTAATATGTTGCATATCTAGGTTCTAGGTTATTTTTTATTTTATTAATATTTTTTTTTTTTTTCTTAAAGATGTTTTTATGTCACTTTATGTAGCACTTGTTTTGTCATGGTAGCTTTGTTTTTATGCTTAATGAGGCATTCATGTTATACCTACCTATATTCTTACAAATCGGACGTTACTATAGCAATTTCCCCAAAGAAAATTAATTTTCTTTTTTATTATTTAATGTTCTCGGGAAATTCGCATGCTTAAATGAATTACAAATGTTTTATGATTCGAAGAAAAACCGAAGACAATTTAGGTATTTGATTATTGTCGGACATTTCAATTAGGGACTGTAATTGCCGCTTCACTGCGCTGCATTTATTTTGTGGTAAGAAAGTGAATTAAAAAAAAATCATCTTTTAATGTCTAATACTCTCGTACTTAAAGATTTTGTGAAAGTGCGTTTAATCTAACAACACCTATTATAACAGGTCTTTAAATCCTGGATGAGATATAAGTCGAACGAATCACGCATAAAATTGCTAATTGATTTTTGGCCACACTTCACGTTCGTTGTTCAATTAATTATGAAAAATGATACCTAGGGAAGTTGTAATTGTAAGTTGTTGGAAAGCGCTGTCTGTAAGTTGTGTTTATGTTTATACTTTAGCACGGCTGCACCGAGTGTATCTTTCAATTCGTAATCAACTACTTAATGGATGTGTGGTGTGGCTTTGGCGGTACCTACCTAATGCAAATGCGATTGCTATGGAGTGTCTTGTTTTGTTTTTGCTGTAGAAATTTATATGCGAGTACGAGTGGAAAAAATATCTCAATCACAAGCAGTTGATTGAAAAATAATGGATTTTCTTTTTTCGCTTAAAAATATCTAATAAATAATAATGTTTATCCATTCAAATAAAAAAAAGAAGTGATTAGTTTGTGTAAATTCGAGGTTAGGTTGAATTTGTTGATGTTTTTCTATCTGTATATTGCTGTTATTTAACTCATTTATAAAACAGTTCATGGGATTGTTTTGATGACTGAAAAAGATAACTGCAGTGAAAGAGTTAGGTGATGGAAGTCAAACCAATGCAAAACTTAACGAAATACTTATTTCAGGTTTTTGAAATAATTTCAATGGAAAATTAGCTAATGAATGCAGCTTCACCATTAAATCGCTTAAGGAGCTTAAATGAATGGATTTATTTTAACTTTTTAAATTTATAAATTTGTATTAGTGAGTTTTAATGCAGTGTGCTTGGGGGGGGTAGGGGGGGGGTTGGCTCAGTCTCAATTTTGGTGAAATTTTTTTAAGGTATCACAAAATAGCAAACAAAATTAAAGCCTTTCGTATTATCAACCACCAGAAGTTAAATTTCAATAGAAAAAAAAAATCAAAACGAAAAACGAAAAACACAACCTATAGTTATGAAATGAATTTTACCTTTCTTTCTTTGTAAGCAAATATTTTTTTTTAAGAATCCACTTTGACAAAAATCCTCTTTATGGACTCGATTCAAACAACGTCAACGGTAATAGGGGTAGGGGAAAAGTGTATTCACATTTTAATAAATAAAATGTCCGTTTTTTTCTTTAAATAAGCTCATAGCTACATATGTTATATAACCGTGTTTTTTTTGAGAGAGTGAATAGCAACTCAGGAAAATGTTTACACGCAAAACATTAACAAAACAAATTATTATAGAGAATTTTGTTTGTGTTTTCCGTGTAAAACAAAAAACACGGCTAAAACATTTATTAGGTATAAGTTAGAGTGGGAACCCCGAATTAAAAATTTTTGAGTGGGGTTTATCAGAATCGTTTGTCCACGTTTGTCCAACCAAAAAAAAAACGCTTGTCCCGCCTCAGGAAAAAAGTTATTAAGCTTTTCTTTTTTATAGCAACTCCCCAAAATCAAAAAACTCATCTAGTGCCCCTAATAGATGACTTAGGAAGATGAGGCTAAGTGCATTCGTTAGTTCACCAGCTGTTTAAGATTATCCATACAAAATAATCGTTTTTCTAGCCTTAGATCAAAAATTTCTTTTTACCAAAACCGTTTTAATTCCAATAGTTTGTCCACCTCGAAAATATCAACAAAAATTCGGGAGGAGAATTTTATTGTTTTATTTCAAAGAGTACCTACCTCTTGGGGATTCTAAAACCACAATTTTCCAATAAAAAAAACCCTCTGCGTCGTCCGCCATTTTAAAAGCCTTTACTAAATTTTCTCAACCGCTATTAGTCGTAGAGTAGTTATTTTTGTTTACTTTTGTTAACATGTTCTCTACGATTTTTGTCTTAATTTTTTTTTTTGATAGCTCCTTCTTATAAGGAAGTTATTGTTGAAAAAACAGCAAATTTTCGATTTTTAAAATGGTTTTTCTATTATCTCATCCAATGTCTATCCGAATCAAAAATCACTTATGATACTTCTTTTTATGGAACATTAAATTTCCTACATTTCTGTTTATTTAGATTTCATGTAAGTAAAAAAAACTTTCAAGATATAGCACGACAAAGTTTTTTTTAAATTATATAATTAAAGTGTCAATTGATTTTATTAAATTGCCCCTGGTTAGATTAACAAATATAAAAAAATTTGTAGAGAAGGGTTATAGGTACCTAAAATTGTGTTCAATTTGTTTCTTGAAAATTAAAAATTTTTCATCATATTTTGAATTTAAAATAGTATATATAAAGTTGATGGGACATTTACACACCCTTTAAGCACGAAAATATGTGCCCCTCCCCATTAATTGTTATTTAAAAATTTAATCACATTTGCAAGTTAAATTTTGAGATGTTAAACTTAAATATCTGACCAGTAGAAATGAAGTTAGGATTTTTTAAAAGAAAAAAAAACCCGATTAGAAAAATGTTAATTTTATATTTATTTTTTTATTTAATTTTTAAAAATAAGGAAACACCCATAATCCCCCAAAAAAAATGTCTCCATCGGACGAAATCCCCAAAAAAATGCAATCCAACACGACAAAATTCCCAAGGGAAAGAAGCCTTATGGACAAAATCCCCAATATTATTTTTTTTTTCCAAAATCTCCAAGATCTCAAAGAATCGCAGTATATTTGTTTTTGCTTAAGTGATGCAGTTAATAAAAATTACAGTTATGATTTGACACATTTTAATCCAGTATGTGTTACGTGAACTTTCCGCAGACGCAGAATTGTTTTGAGGCATGGCATGGCACAGGCGAATGAAGGTCATCGTTTATGAAAAGACAGTTGTTATGTTTTGTTTTTTTTTTTGATTGTTTGTTTGATTTTGTCTAAGATGAAATTTGTTTTATTTTTTTTTGGTGGGACCAGAAATAACATACCTATTTATTAAGCCAAAAATAAAACTCTTATTTTCCTCAAAAAGGATCACATTTTTTTGTTCAGTTAGACAAAGCCTACTTTGCATTTTTTTTTTTTTTAATTGCTATTTTTGTTAACTCTAGTAGAACCATTTTTTTTGATATTTTATTTTCTCGAAAACGGTTCAGTTGATTTTTTATATTTTTTCTTATGGAGAAAGCTTACCTATAAAAATTTTAAAAATGCTTAATTAGAATAATTTACCTTCAAAAAAAAAACTTTGAAAACTCAATATTTAACTCGAAAATTAAGTGACCAATTTTGTTGACACTTAATGTAAAGTTATTTTTGAACAATAATTTACAAAATAATTAAGAAAATGATGTTCGTAAAAAGAAAAAATAACGAAACAAATACATATTGTTACATAATATCGTAGCTAACATAGCTAGACATTTTTTTTTTTCACATTTTCAAAAATAAAATCTGGTATGCAAACCTTAAGTATTTAATAAAATACAATTTAACACAAAATAAAAAAAAATATTTATCAGCCCGTTTTCAAGATAGTGAATTTTCAAAAACAAATCAATATTTTTTAAAAATTCAAAAATATTTTTTTTTCGAAAATTTGTAAATGCAAGACTGTTTTGCATATTTGTTTTGGTTGAAATCGGAGCAGCCAGCGGTTGAAGAAAATCGCTTCAGTGGTTTAGGCTGCAGGTCGAGGTACAGACAGACAGACTGACTGACATACAGACAGAATTGCAGGACATACTTTTTTCGCATCTGTATCATCGTAATGTTAGGGGAAACTTTTATCTTGAGTTCGATTTTTTTCACGAATCCAAAACTTGCCCATACGCTATAACGGACATATATGTATGTAGTATTAACAGCATCAGTTCGAATAGAATCACTTTTCATATTTGTGTTACTAGATGGACTGTTTAAAATAATTTGTTTTTAAAAAATACTAAAAAGTACTTTGAATTGGCATTACCAATTTCAAAATGGTATGTACAAAATATATTTTTTTTAAAAAAACTGTTCTTTAACTGTCACTTAAACTTTATTTGGTATCAAATCATATGTTATGTTGACACTGATAGCTGTTTCCCGCTCGAGGTCTTGACGGAAAGTCAGTGTCATACCTCAGAGGAACGAAATGAGTCCCTTTACACTTGTTGTTCAAGAAAACATATTTCCAAAGTGAGTGCTGTGTAGCCCAAACAGTGTGTTTTTTGAAAAAAAATGTTTCGGCCGAAATGAAGCAACAACGCAAGTTTGTGCAAAAAGCTCCTGAGACTGGTACGCCAGTGGAAAACACAAATGGTCCCTGCCGCCGTCGTCGTCGTCGCCGTGCGTCGTACGGTGCGCACAGACGAGAATATGGCTGCTGTAGCTGACAGCATGTGATATCCAATTTACAAATCGATCTCAATATCTCAACATTTCACACACTAGCCTGAGGAGAATTCTGGACAATAAGATATTGGATTATTCGTTTCGCAGTTTGGGCTTTAATACAGCTTGAATTGGACAGCGATTTTGGGCGAAAAACGATCTTTTTCGACGAGGCTCATTATCATGACGGCAGCAAACAAAATTGCCGCATCTGGGACTTGGAAAACCCGCACGTTACTGTCGAGAAGCCAATGCATCCATAGAGGGTGACAATTGTGGAGTGGTTGCATCATTGGACCATTTTTCTTTGAAAATTAGGCTGTGAACGACGTTTCGGTCAACGGTGGGTGTTACAGAGCCATGTTAACTGACTTTTTTTTTTACTGAAATTGAAGGCATGGATTTGGACGACCTCTGGTTCATGCATGATTGCACGCAATGCCACTCGATCTTTTGCGCACCAAGTTCCCAAATCGTATTATCAGCCATCTTGGCGATGTCAATTGGCCGCCTCGGAGCTGCGATGATTTGACGGCTATGTACTTTCTGTTTGTGGGGAACTGTGAAGGACCGATGTTATGCCAACAATCCGGGAACGTTCAAGCATGCACTTAAGGCCAATATTTAGGCTGAGTGCATAGTTTGCCAAGCTGTTATATATTCATGTATAAATCAATTATGGAAATGTAAAATTGTTATTTTGTTTGAATAAAAATCTAATCTAATCTAATCTAATCACTTAAGGCCAATATCATCTAAGCAATCCGTGAGCTAGAGCCCGAAACCAACAATAAAAAAAAAAAAAATTGGGAGGCGCAACGGCTCGTGAAGAACCAGGGCCTAGTGACTAACAACTCGCCACTATTTCTGTGTGATGTGTCGACAGGAATGGAAGGCACCTACAATTTTATGCCGAATCCGAACGGCTAGACGAGAAGCACTTATTCATGACAAGTGATACTCTTGGAGGATTTGTCCTCTGAAATAAAACTTTTTTTTTTAGGTGGACGAGGCTGGGAAGTGAACCCGGACCTCCAGCGTGACAGTCCAACCGAACCATCAATAAGGTCTTGGAAAGTTGGAGTGACAGAAAGCGCTTCTGCGAAGCCAGCCGAGGCAGCCACTTGAACGACGTTTTTTTCCATAATTAATGGGAATGTTTGCTCTTACTAATAAAGCCATAATCATTGAAAAAAAAAAATTAATGTTGTTAATTTTATTGCATTTGGCCCACCCTCTAAACAATTTTTGAAATTTTACATACCTAAACCACTTGAGATAAGACTAAATACGCGCCATCCAGTAGTGCATTTGATTGGTATTGAATAAAAAACAAATACTTTAAACATTTTCTCGTTAAAGACATTGGACATATTCATAGTCGCAGATAGACCCAGGTTTAACTAAATTACAGTTGAAGACAATATTGGCTCAATGAATACAGACCGATTTTAATTACAAATTGTTGGTTTTATATATTTTATAAGATAATTAACTTTGTTTGCTACACAAAAAGCTTCAAATATTTTTAAATGATAAACTTAAAAAAATAGAATCAACGTCCGAAAATTCAGCTAAACCTATGTTTTATTTAGACACAGCTCTAAAATGACTATGAATACGCCCCATTGAAACATTATCGAACCATGATTGGCATTAGCACAGTGGGTATAGTGTTTGACTGCTAACCTGGACGTGTGGGTTCGGGCCCCAGTCTAGGTTGCATTCTTTTCCGTATTCCCCAGTTTTTACTGGATGCCACCTGTGGAATTTCATAAGATAATTAATATCTTATTCTCAATCCACTGATGTGCCAACAAAAATCTTTCCTTCTATTCCTTCTAACTAGTGCCGTGCATTTAATTTAAAAGACCTGAAGTCTTACAGGCCGTTAAAATTATTATTATTATATTGTTAACTACAAGAACTTCTTCGTACAATTGTGTTTCAGAAGCAGTATGTTATCTGATTTGCTTGATAAATATCAATTTATGGATTTCTTAAAAAATAATTTTATATTTTATTAAAAATTTGTTGAATATTTTTGAAAATAAAATCTGGTATGCCAACTTTTAATATTTATTAAAATAGAATTTTACAAAAATAATAAAAAAATCATTGACCCGTTTTTAAGATATTGAATTAAAGACAAAAATAACCCTTTTTTAAATAACAAAATAATTTAATAATCAAATCTTTGTATGCAAAATTGCTAAAATTTAAAGTACCTTTTGTGTCACAATGTTGTTTGAAATCGGCTCAGCCATTAACGAGAAATTTAAAAATAAAAAAATCGGTTCTATGACAGATACCGTTAATAACCGTAATTGGTATATTTTTATTTTTTTTCATCAAAATATTACGTCCCTTATTTTGGCCGACACTTTGTGGCGGAATTGAAAAAAGTTGGATTCTGTTTTTGTAGCTTATTAAATGCTAATTTGTTGCTCAATCCAAAAATTTGTAGCTAGCTTCGTTTTTAAGTTGTTAAAAATTCCGCTAAAATAAGTCTGAAGTAAGGGGACGAAATCTTAAATAATGGGAACTTTGAAGTAAATTTGGTACCTAAATTTGTAGCTTTTTAAATGCTCTACTGTTCTGAAAAAATAAATTCCGTAGCATAATAGTTTTTTAAATATTCCAATTTCCCGCTAAAATAAGTCTGAAGTTAGCAGACAAACATTCGAAAATAATAATTATTTTGATGACCAAAATTTTAGCTTTTTAAATGATATTTTATTTTATTTAGTTACCAAAAAATGGACCTTCTAAAATCTAAAAAAAAAAATCAAGTATTTTTTTTGGCAAAAATTTGAAGAGCGTCAACCGTGATTTTGTAGCTCGCATGGTTTTTTTTTATACAAAATTCCGCTAAAATAATGATTTAATGGTCAAATTTAAAATTTGATTGAATTTTTAAATTTTTTTTTCCCAGAAATTGTAGCTTTTGAAATGTGAATTTGTTGCTCAAAAATTAATTTTGTAGCTTTTAATGGTGATTTTTTATTCGATTTTTAAGTTTAAAAAGTGCACTTCCGGTAAACTGAAGCTGGCGAACAAAATCTAAAATAATTATATTTTCAATTTTTTTCTTTTGCCAGAATTTGTAGTTTTTGAAATGCTGATTGGTTGCACAAACCACATATTTGTAGCTCTGATGGTTTATTTAATATTTAAATTTACGCTGCCAAAAGTTACAAAAAAATGGACCTTCCAAAATCTAAAAAAATTGAAAAAAATCAATTTATTTTTGCAGATATTTGAAGCTTCTCTGAACTAGAAGAATTTGTTGCCAACAAATTCACATTTCAGGAGCAACAATTTCTGGTAAAAAAAAAGTTTAAAAATTCATTTTTGTTTTAATTTTTACCGTTAAAATCTTATTTCAGTGGAATTTTGTATAACAAAAGGGTTAATATAGTTCAGAGAAGCTTCAAATTTTTGTCAAAAAAAATATTTGATTTTCTATTTTTTTTATTAGATTTTAGAAGGTCCATTTTTTTGGTAACTAAATAAAATAAATTATCATTTAAAAAGCTACAATTTGGGGCATACAAAAATTATTATTTTCGAATGTTCGTCCGCTAACTTCAGACTTATTTTAGTGGGAATTTGAATATTTAAAAAACTATTATATGTACGAAATTTATTTTTTCAGAACAGAAGAGCATTTAAAAAGCTAGAAATTTGGGTACTAAATTTACTTAAAAGTTCCCGTCATTTAAGATTTTGTCGGCTAACTTCAGACTTATTTTAGCGGAATTTTCAAACACTTACAAAATAAGCGAGCTACAAATTTTTGGATTGAGCAACAAATTAGCGTTTAATTAGCTACAGAAACAGGATTAAACTTTTTTCAATTCCAGTAATATGTAATTTTTCTTGTCAAAATCATTATATGTAGCCGTTTTTGAGATAAATTATACATTTTTCATAATGGTTGTATGGCAGGTACCGTTATTTTTTGAGCAAATACAAAAATTTCAGTCTCTCCTCTAGGGATTAGGGAATAACCTAAGAACCTTAAGTCCCAAGTTTGAAGAAAATGTCTTGAGTGGTTTAGGCTGCAGGTCGAGGCATAGACAGCAGGCAGACAGAATTGCGAGAATACATTTTTTCGCGTTGTCTATCATCGTAATGTTAGGGAAAAATAATTTATTTATTTTTTTTAGATTGTTTATAGATTAAAAGGTAGGTACTCAACTATTTTCCAACATTTCGTGGAAAAGTTTTTATGTAATAAATCCAATATTTTAACTTTTTCCACTAAAATGAATAATTTGTATGTTTGGATTTTTTCAAAACAAAAAATACCTGTAAACTTAATCCAATTTGAAAATCAAATTTACTCTTAAAAAATAATAATTGCAGCAGATATTTTCACCGAAAATAAAACTGCTTAATCGATTCCGTGAAGCTAGTGTGGTTGTTTTTGTTTTTTTTTGTTTGTATTTAACTTTGGCTTCAATAACTGTTATTCATATTAAAAATATTTCTTATCACAAATATTCATATTTAAATTATATTTGATCCACTTTCCTTTTGTTTGTTTTTTTTATTTTTTTAGGTCGTGGCAAAATGAAGAAGATGATGGGAATGATGATGATGGGCATGGCCATGAAAATGATGGGAATGATTCCGCTAGCAATGGGTGCATTGTATATCTTGGCAGGCAAAGCGTTAATAATCTCGAAGATTGCTCTACTCCTCGCCGGTATAATTGGACTGAAAAAACTTATGTCTGGTCGTGGAGGCAATGGCGGTGGTGGTGGTGGCGGAAGCTCTGGATGGTCTTCTGGTGGTGGTGGAGGCGGTGGGGGATGGTCGTCTGGTGGAGGTGGAAGTGCTGGTTGGGATAGGCGTTCACTTAATGAGGCCCAAGAGCTAGCGTATCGTAGCTATAGTAAGGCACATCAACAGCAGCAAGAACAGCGACAGCAACAACAACAACAACAACAACTATCACATCAACCACAAAAACAACAAGATGTTCAAAAGTCATAGATAAATTTTTTATTTGATTGATAATTTTGTATTTCTGTTATATAGACATTAATTGTAATTTTAATTTATTTACATATATCTACGAATTTTTTTTTGTTTTATTATTTATTTATTTAATTTATTGTATTTATTAAATTAAAAAAAAAAAAGAATTTAAAACTTTTAACATAAGATTTTTCATTTCCTATGGCCAGGCACCACCATTTAATTTTGGCTTGGATTTATTTTTGTTTACCTTATCTTAATTAACGAATTGCGAAAAATTAATCAGCTGGCGGGTGCCTGACCTAAGACCTTTTTTTACTGAAAATTAAAAAAAAACTTACATTTTGCATTTATTTATTAATAATTCTTAATTTTGTATTTCTATTAAATTATATTTAATTTTAAGAAAAAAAACAATGTGCTGAATAATATTTTATAATAAAATATTTAAAAAAAAACCTGATCAGAAAACCAAAGAATTTGTTAATCATTTTTGTTTGTATAAGTTTAATTTCAAATAAAAAAGGAAATAGGGTTGTGAAATAACATTTATGTGGTAAGTTGATGCGAAAATTCTAAGAAGAAAGTGGTTTCTTAATCCATCAGGAAGCTAAAAGTTTTATACTCAGAACAAATACCATATCACAGTGAAATAAAATACACGACTGGATTGCACGCACTTGCTCTTAGAGATAACAGCTAGAATGTACCTTCCTAGACGTATTGACGATGTATGTAAATGATTCAATGATGTAATGTTAAAAATGAATTAAAATACAATTTTGAAGTTTAAGATTTAATACAGTAGGTACAGAACAGAAGAGCCTCGTTGGCGTTTGAACATGCTTGCCTAGATTGTAGAAGTGATGAAGAAATGCATCTTGAAAATGAGTTCACTTAGTTTAATTTTTGTTTGCCTAGTTTTTTAATTTTTAAGAGTGGAAAATGAGTTTGATTTCAATTTTTCTTGGAATAGTTTTTCATTTTTGAAAGTGTATTATGTAGGTCTTCTCGGGATACCACAAGTAAAAAAAGGAGAGAAATACAAAAAAAAAAAAAAAACAGATATTGCTTTGCAGTACAGTGCATTTATAATCTGACCTAGCAGTTTGTACCATCCCCAATTTTTTTTATTCGATAGAGAGTTGAGCCAATATGATAAATCTCGGTTATCGCATTGGTAATATTTACCGTTTTGCCGCAATCTTGGATTTTACTTTTTACTAAATATCTCGGTTCGTATTCGTCCTAAAAAAAATTGTGAGACATAAAATGCGTAGAATAAAATTTCTTATTTTATGTGTTAAACATTTTTTCGTTCTTGATAAAATTTAAGAAGTTACAGGGCAACAAAAAAAAACAAATTTAGTATTTTCCTAAATTTAGGCCATTTTCAATTAAAAATATGAAAAACTTTCTACGACAAGTTTGTTGGGCTCAAAATTTCAAACAATTTTGTCGTACAACTTTTTTCTGTATTTTAATAAATAAAAAAGCTATAAATATTTTTCTAAACAAAAAAAAATGTTTTATACCAGAACTCATTTTTTTTTTTAAATCTGAGATCTCGGCTGAAAATCTTGATTTGGGCTCGGTATGGTTAGATTTTCTTCTTGCTTAGACCGTTTTTAACATTTAATTTTAGTTTGTCGCTTAGCAAGATTGCTAAAGCTAAAAAAGGCATAAAAACTCTAATCAGCCAGGCTGAAACAGTATGAGGCAATACTACGAAATATGAGTAGCATATAGAAATCCATGTGGCATGCTGGAAAAAATATGGTGACACGTCGAGTTTCGGCATTGTCGTGAAGTGCGACGTTGTCACCAGAACCATCCAGAAAAGCCGTTTTGCATAAGAAAAGCGACAAACTAAAATTTAAATCTTAGAAACGATTTTTTTTTGAGAAAATCTAACTATAGCGATCCCAAATCAAGATTTTAAGCCAAGATCTCAGATAAAAAAGAAAAAATGAGTTCTAGTATTACATTTTTTTTTATAGAAAAATATTTATAACTTTTTTATTTATTGAAGTACAGAAAAAAGTTGCAAAACAAAATTGTTTGAAGTTTTAAGCCCAACAAACTTGTAGAAAGTTTTTCAATTTTTTGATTGAAATTGGCCTAAATTTAGGAAAATACTAAATTTGTTTTTTGTTGGCCTGTAACTTTTTAAATATTATCAATAATGAAAAAAATGTTCAACACATAAAAAAGAAAATTGTATTCTACGCATTTTATGTCATTTAATTTTTTTGAAGGACTAATACGAACCGAGATAAATGTTACGAGTACGAAAACCGAGATTTATCCTATTTGATCAACTCTCTATCGAATAAAGAAAAGAAATTGGGTGTGGTACAAACTGCTGGGTCCCCCATATTAAATTTTTATGATTGCACTGGATTATTGCTTAGTTTAGATACTTACTCACGTATTTTGCATTTGATTAGCGGTACATGATTTATCCGATATTGATGATACATGGCTCATTTTAAATGTCTTTAAGAGCACTATAGTCAGAAAAACCAAAGGTTTTTGAGATATTTCAGAAAAAGCCTTTCTTCTTCCAACCCACAATTTTGACGAAAAATTGAATTTTGGATGGCTTATAAACAAGAAAAAACCGACAAAGGTCGTAAATATGTCATTTTGTAGACAAACTAGCTGACCCAGCGAAATCTGTTGCGCGCAAATTGTTAATGTAATAAAAATACATGTTACATGCCTGTTACATGCTGCTTAATATACTTGATTCAGTTAATTCAAATTCTGTATTAAAAAATTCTATTAAGTGCAATGAACTTAACTGAAATATAACAATGTAGACGTGTTTCAATCAAACCGCGCAGTGATTGACGTGTCAACCCGCTTTATTACTGAAGTGCTTTATGGAACACAACTTTTTTTCGTTCTATTCTCGGCCGGGTACACGTACAAAGCGGGATGTTTACCGACACGTGAGCACGCCACATACAATTGACCATGTGAGAAACATGGGAATTCAAGATTATTGCCACAAACATCACGCAATTGTCCTTCGACGAATTAATTGTCATAGCGAAAGCGAGACGCATGGAAAACTGAAGAAGCTTAAATACGAATGGCAGGTCGCTCGAATGGCAAATTTCGTATATAGTTTGTGGCTTCGTTGTCATCCATCAAGGATTCGATGGATTTGTATGAATATAACTCTTCCGCGATTTGATTTTGGCTGTCGAAATTCAATTCATCGACAACCCAGTTTTTCGCTGCTAAAATCGCTCGTGCCCTCAGCTAATTAATGCAAAAATTCGGTGGAAATTCAATCAGGCTGCTGACTTAGTCGACTGGAATTACGCCAGAGCACATTGCCAACAATTGCCTGGAGAACTCTGCCATTTCGTAAATCAACTCGCGTGTTTGTTTTTAATTGCAATTTCTTCACATATCCCTTGCGCCTTCGGGCAAGTGTTCAATTCATCTGTTGGATTTAAAGCCTATGAATAAAATAAGCTGACAGCGTCACAATTGTCCTTGCGACTTTCAAAATTCTCATAGCAAAAGCGAGACGCTTAAATACGAATGGCAAGTCGCTCGAATGGAAGATAGCCCAGTCGAATTAAACAAAAATAAGTGCAGAAATTACAAAAATTAAGAGTGTTCAGTACGGTTTTCGACCGCCTATCTCTTTTGCGTTAGCCGCTATTTTGAATTTTCGGAAAATCGGTTTTTGTTAAATAACTCGTTTTCTTTCAACTTTTCAGTAAAAGTGCCCTTAACAAAAGTTGTTTAAAATTAAATCGTTTACAACTTTGGTGAAAACAATTTTTTGTCTAGGATTGACAGTTTTCGATATAATACGGAAATTGTGATTCCGATCGGTTATTTATAGGTTATCCGCAATAAAGGATAATTTTGTATAAAAACAAAAGGATAAAGTATTTTTTTTTTCAATAATTAAGGGGCCGTAAGGAGTCTTAATAAAAAAATTCGACCTCCTATCTCTTCAACTTTGGCCGCCATCTTTAATTAAAACTAGTTGGTTTTTGTTAAACAAATCATTTACGAACTACGAGTTGCTATTTCTAATCTGTAGACTAGGCCTCCTGGCCCACCTTAAAAGAACGCACCTGAACCTCTACCCAAGCGGTGGTGTGGAAAAGAGTTCTAGTCTTAGTTCGGATAATGGATTTTCAACTGAAGTCGAAAATTATCAATTTTTAGTTCGTAAATGATTTTGTCACGGTAAAATTTACCGCGACAAAAATCATTCTTTCAATCGTCCATAGTGCTTTTCCTCCCTTGCCTTTTTCTTCTTTCCCTACAGGTGTTTCCTTCGATATACTGAGAGCAGGCGCGAACGCAGGAAAAAATTTCGGGGGGGGGGGGGGTTTAAACTGAAAACTCAAAATTAAGAGTGCAATTGTATGGCGAGGAAGTTAAATTCATACATTTCGGGGAGGGGCGGGAGATTTGAACGGTAAGGCACTACAGCAAGTAAGCTGAGTGTAGCTTACAAGATGCCGTGATCGATTGGCTGAAAGCCTGGGGGCATTGGAAAGGAAGAGGTTCGGACGGACATTAAAAAATCCGAAAGAACACTTCTGGACTAAAGAGCTTACGAACACGATTGATTGAGAAAATTTAATGAAAAAAGAAAGTGATAAAAATTGAAGAATTTAGTTTTGAGTTAAAGATTGATTTAGTTTTTGAAAAATTGAAGAAAAGTAAATATTGTAAATTACTGTGAAAAGAGAAATTAAAGAGAACTTAAAAGCAGAGAAAGAGGAAAAAATTAATGGGCAGACAGGGAAAAACTATAGAGGAGAGGAAGTTGGCAGTTAAAGAAAAAGCTAAGTATAGTGTTCATTAATTTTGCTAATAAATTTTAATAATTCGTTTTTGTGGCTAAGTTGTGCCGTTTGCTTTTTTTTTGAAAATCCGGTTGGTTTTTGTTACGTTAAATTATCTTGACATTGCAGGACTCGTTACCCTTTTGTTCGGGACAAAGAGATAACGTTCCATCTTTGGAAACAAACGTTTCCACAAAATTCTGTTAATTTCATTTAAAAGATCTTGGGTTTTAGCCCTCCATTAGCAAGGTTTCCCAAGCAAAACTTAAACTCAATAAATAGCTTTCAATTCCTATTTGGAAATTCAAAAATATATTCTTTTGACATTAAAATACTTTCACCGTCGGTTTCGCTTCAAAAGGTTTGCGATTTCCTTTGTGTTCAAAAAAAATCGCTGGTGCCCTTTTATTTTCAGATACTACACCCCTGAGGTAATATAAGAAGGAAAAAATCGTAATCATTTTGATCATTAATTTTAATTCGCTTTTTACACTCCGTAAAAAGCATATCGCGAATCCACCCCATCGCTGAGCATAGCCGTTGTGGCAGAATTTTGTTGTTGCCTGTTACACTTCTTCATATTCGCTTTAATTTTTGTTTACTTCGCCCAACTTTGACAGTTCGGCTTTCTATCGCTGTTAATTGTGCCGGTCGTCGTCGACGCATCGTGTTGCTTTTTTTTTTAATTAAATATAATCATAATAAATAATTCGGTTCGCGAATAAAAAGTGTAACAATTTGTTTAACAAAAACCATCTTGCTTTAAATTCAAGATGGCGGCCAAAGTTGAAGAGATAGGAGGTCGAATTTTTTTATTTAGACTCCTTACGGCCCCCTTAATAATTGAAAAAAAAAAATACTTTATCCTTTTGTTAAAATATCCTTTATTGCGGATAACCTATAAATAACTGATTGGAATCACAATTTCCGGATTATATCGAAAAATATCAATCATAGACAAAAAATTGTTTTCACCAAAGTTGTAGATAATTTAATTTTAAACAACTTTTGTTGAGGGCACTTTTTGTGAAAAGTTGAAAATAAACGAGTTATTTAACAAAAACCGATTTTCCGAAAATTCAAAATGGCGGCTAACGCAAAAGAGTTAGGCGGTCGAAAACCGTACTGAACACTCTTTATGAACCCCTCTAACGATTAACAGGAAAAAAAATCCACTATTTAATTTTTGTAATTAAAAATTACATTTCGACTGGCCTAAGATTTCGTGATATAGTTTGTGGCTTCGTTTTCATCCATCAAGGATTCGATTGCTATTTCTTCATATATCCCCATAAGGCCGACGGCGACGCCTTTGGGCAGGTGTTGAATTTATCTGTCGGATTTTATGTTGTAAACAGCAGTGCCCGGCGAACGTTGTATTGCATTCACTCAAAATGCAAAAAGTTGGCGTCTTCATGGGATAGAGGAAGCAACGAACCGATGTTATGGTAGAGGGTAGACTTGACCTTGCACTTTGATAGTGGCGTGAAATCTACACTGTAGTTGTCCATTGTGTTGCTCTAAAGGGAGTCATTTGGCAATATATGTTGGACAGAAAATGTTTTGCATCTGAAGTCAAGGTCATGCCAGAAACATTCATACAAAGTTGTTCTGGTAGCGGCTCCATTAGTGACAATTTTACTTTTCCTATTCCTCAATAGCAATATCGTGATGACTTTTGTAATTTTTTTCTTTGTCGACGTTAAATGCTTCCAAGTAAAAATTGATTCTTTCTTAGGGCGTGATTCGCGTTGATTAAGCGTTTCAGTCGGTTTCGAAGCATTTGCTCTGCGCCGCTGTTGTTCCAGGTGAGTTTGAACTCGAACTTGTCAAAATCGTGATTTGTGTTGGTAGGGCGTTTCAGCTTCTCTTATTTCTTTATTAAGTACACGAATTGCTATTAAGCGATCTTCCCGTTGTTGGGTTGTTTCTGTTACCCCTTTACATTGATCTTTTTTGCTAATGGGTTTTTCTCCCGATCGATCATAGTAACATTGTTTTTAATCCAACGATTTTGTCAGGCCCTTAAAGAATAATTAAACAAATGTTCAGGTAAAGATGTAAGGAGGATATAAACATATTTGCATTTACATTTTTGGCAGGTTTTGACTAATAGCAAATACAATTTTCGATAGCCGCGTACAACGTACATCCGGTGAATCTTACTTTTCACTTGTTGGAAAAAAAAGAAAGAAATAGACCAAATCCTTTTTTTTTAAATGCAAATGTGGATAGTCGTGTTCCATGTTCATTCTGCGAATTGCTTCCCACTTTAGTTACTATTATTTACCTACTATTATGAATTATTGTAAAATGCAACTTCCTTTTACTTTTTTTTAAATCCAGGGTTAGTCGTGGGGTCTAAATTAATAATTGTACAAATTTTCAAATCATACTATGCTGTTGCTCAGATGTAATTTGTACCTAGTTTTTTTTACATTTTTCACAATAAGTTAACTTTTAATTAGCTATTACAGTTTTTCCAGCAAAATTGATAAAAGTTTGAAATATAATGTTTTCATAATTCATTTTGAACGTTTTACAACATTTACAAGCATTAAAAAGACCAATGGTTGTTTCAATTTTTGGTATGTGGATACTCGCCAAAAAAATTCATATCTAGGACAAAGATTGGTTTAACTTAAATTAAGGGTAATGTTAGCTTGAATACTTTTGAAAAGGAAAGAAATTAGGTGAATAATATCCGTCCATTTTGAACTTACTAAGCGGGAGCATATTTTCATACTTTTTTACTTGCGATATACGTAGTATAGGGTAAGTTTAGGAATCGTGAAAAAAAAAAAATAAAACATAATTTTCCCTAACATTACGGTTATAGAGAACGCAATCAAAGTGGGTCTCGCAATTCTGTCTGTCTGTCTGTCCTCGTCCGTACAGCCTAAACGGCTGGAGGGATTTTCTTCAAACTTGGTATATGGTGTTTATTGACTAATATGCCCAGACGTCTTTTTTAATTTTTTTTAGGGCCAAAAATAATGGTACCTGCCATAGCCAAAATGGAAAATAATATTTTTCTCAAAACCGGGTTCAGGGATTTTGTTAAAAAAAAAATCAAATAATTTATTAAGTACAACCATTTTTTTGGTTTTTGATTTTCTCGAGAATGGTTAAGTTGAAAATTTGCATTTTTTTATGGTAAAACTTCTAAAAAATATAAACAAAATTATGAACCAAAATTAAAAAATTTTTTTGAAAACTAAATGTTTTGAAAACGACATGGTCAATATTTTTAAAACTAGGTGTAAGATATCTTTTTATTATGTTGTAGAATACTTGAAAAAATCATCTTTCTAAATTCAAAAATAACGGTACCTTCCATACAACTGAAAAAAAAACTTTTTAGTCCACCTAAAAAACTAAAAAGTTTTTTTTCAGGGCTACTGCCTCTTGCGAGGAATTGACAAATCCTCCAAGAGTATCACTTGTCACGAATAAGTGCTTCTCGTCTAGCCGTTCGGATTCGGCATAAAATTTTAGGTCCCTTCCATTCCTGTCGAAAGGCGCACACAGGAATGGTTGCGAGTTGTTAGTCACTAGGCCCTGGTTCTTCGTGAGCCGTTGTGCCACCCGATTTATATTCCATACAATTGTTGAAAAACCGTAAAGAAAACAATTATTTTTCTGGAAAACGGCTCCATGGATTTTGATAAAAAGATTATGTTTACTATTTAAAGTATGACCAATATTTTGATGAAAACAAATTTTACCAATAACGGTTAATAACGGTACCTGTCATAGAACCAATTTTTGGTTTGCCAATTTCTCGTTGACAGCTGCTCCGAATTCAGCCAAAATTTGTATGCTCCTTCAAAATTCAAATAATTTCACATAAACAAATTTTCAAAAAAAATTATTTTTGGATTTTTAAAGAAAATATTGAAATTTTTTTTTTGAAAATTCAGTACACGGAAAGAATTGAAAAATCACCAATTGCAAAATTTGAGGTTGTAATTTACGAAACTCTTTTTTTTTTGTAAATCATTTTATTAAAAAATAACTGAAAATTTTGTAATTTACTACTCAAATCATCGTAAAAAGCAAAAGTTTATAATTCGATATTTATTATAAAAAGTTATAGTTCGAGCTTGTTGACTAGAAAGTAAATTACAAGTTTTTGAATCGCAATCTACTACTTCAGGGGAAAAATCTAATTTTTAAATGGTGATTTTCATTTCCTCTTTGCTCAATCCAACAAAATGTAAGTAGCTACGATATAAATATTGACCAACACGGTAATTTACGAAAATAGCTATTTGCAAAACTATACAGTAAATTACAATTTTTTAAGGCGTAATCTAACACTCCAGGGGAATAATTTAAATATTTATATGGTGATTTGAACCAACGAACAACTAAATAAGTTTTTAAAGTGATTAAGTTTCGACATAATCCATTTATATCGTGCGATGGCCTAGGTGGTAGCGTATTGGATTGACATGCGGAAGTTACCAGGATCGAATCCCAGAAAAATCAAGAATACACATTTCAGATTAAAAGGGAAGCCGCTGCAAACACCCCTGTTGTGGACAAAAACAAAATAAAAATACACGCCAATCAACATTTCGACCACAATTTGTAGATTTGAAAGTTTTCATTTTTTTTTTTTTTTCATTTTGAATACGAAATAATAATTATAATTCAATTTGTATGCCTGTAATAAAAATAAATACAAAAAAATTACTACCTAAAGTAGGGATCGAACCCACAACTCCAGGTTAGCCATCAAACACTATATCCAAATTGATACAAATTGATATCAAATTGCGATTCGCTAATGGAAATATTTTTTTCCCTCGATCGAATTATTGATACTCAAAAGTGTTGAATTATAATTTTTGAGTGTCAAAATCTTCATTTCGCTCATTTTTTAATCTTGCAAACAAAAAGTCTTAATTTAGTAATTTCCAATCCAAGGTCCAAAACTGGATTCATTTTTCGTGATTTGTAGCCTATTTTTCTTGATCTGATCTAAGAATTCTTTCCGTGTATCTTGAAAACAGGATAATAATTTTTTTTTTTATTTTGTATAAAATTGTATTTTATTTAATACTAAATAATAGCATTCAAGATTTTATTTTTGAAAATAAGTGAAAAATTTCATATACCTATATAAAATTAATTTTTAAGAAAACCGCTCCAACGATTTTATATTTTTTTTATAAATTCATATTTATCAAACAAATGAGATGGCATACTTCATTTTGAGCTCTAACTCTCAAAGCCATTTAAATAATAAATTTATAGTAATTTAAAGTAATAATTTATTTAATTTTTTTTTCTTTTATGATATCATAATATTTTGGAACCACTTTACATCATCAAATTCTAGCTACGTTAAAGTGGTTAGCTACGAGAGCAAGTTTGTGCGATCCAGTCGTGCCCATTTTTTTTAAGCTATACAGTTGGGCAATTATTTAATTTACAAATTTAAAAAAGTATGTATACGCCAGGGTGTACGTAATTTCAAATTTCAATTTAGAAATTTATATTTTCATAGTTGAAGAAGAACCAAATTTGGTATATAAATAGAGTAGTGTAATATGTACATTATAGATGAATTCAGGTTTACTATTGAATAGTTAATCAACAAAATATTTAAAAAAATGAGTACCAACATTATTTTTTTTTGTTTTTAAGTTCAAGACAAAATTTGAACGAATGCTTAAGGAATGTACGTATCCGTAAGTTTTGTTTGTTTTTTTTTTTCTTAATTAGTTTTGGTTTTCTAAAATTTTCAAAATTGTCTTGGATCTTATGTCAAGTAGTACAATGATAATCTTTGACGTATCAATGAATTTGGTGTTTATTTCACTGGCCGAATATTCGGCCACTGGCGATACTACACTCGCGAGCAAAAAAAACGGAATCAATCAAGTTTGCCTTCTAAAAACAACAATCGCGATGGATACAATATCTATAATTAATTGTTAATATACTCGTTTTAAAGCTTGAACTATTAACAATTAATTATAGATATTGTATCTATCGCGGTTATTGTTTTAAGAAGGCAAACTTGAGTGATTCCATTTTTTTGCTCGCGAGTGTAGTATATTCATTCACTCCACTTAAAACCGAAGTAATGTTAATATATAATATTTAAATTTCTTCATCTCCATTAGTATTGGAAAACCTTTACGAAAACTGATTTTTTTTTATTAAATTGTTTGCTCAGGGAAAAGTTGGTTTCAGGGCTTTTTGGTGACGATGACGTGTTGAACGAAATATTCTGTGTACGCCAAAATTTAGTTTATTACCTATCTGTCAAGGAATGAACTGTCAAATTGCATTGAAGGATCGCTACCATGATGATGGATTAAGAAACCTCTAAAAACACAATTTCTTTAGAATAATTATAGAACCATATTTGAAAAGAAATATATGGAATGACAGCGACACACGACTACACAACACACGAAACAGGAGTTGTTCAGACTTAAAAGCTTGAGCAAGTTGCTCAAGTTTGTGTATATTGTGTTGGTAAGAAAATGTGAGTGTATTGCTACTGGCTAGCCAGTACTGGCTCGTGTGGCCTCAGGATAAGAAACAAATTAATCGAGTGTCTTATCCACTTAAATCACGGAAGCATCGGATTTTCGACTGATTTTCGAGATTTCAATTTGGACTTTGGAGTTGTGTTAAAATGGTGTTGAGATTACAGAAGAAGGATTTTGATTAAATCATCAAATAAAATTGAATACACACACATAAAATAAGTCCATATTTTTAAACAAACACGCACAAAAAAAAAACAGTTAATTATACATAACAAATTTTGAATCGACTAAACTCTTTAAGTAGGATTGATTTCGTTGAGAGGTATAATGAGATCCGCTTATTACTACTCAACGGAAGTATACAAAGATTGGAATCAGCTTCGAGTCCCAGCTCGCTTCAATAGGTATCTCACATCAAAGTGTACACGTAGTAAATACCATATGTACGTAATACTTAATTATAGTCTCCTCATATATTAAATATTATATGTACCTAAATTGTATAAGATAGATAGATTGATTTATTATTTCAAAAGTGTATATAACATTGCTTACAAGAAAATTTTTGTAACTGCATTAAATCGTTTGAGCTTGGCTTTGCCTTTTGCCCTCTAAATTTTATAATGTTCTTAAGACATTGAACTTTACCTAGATAGTCTTCTTATTTTTAAAGATTTTAATTTATACCAAAAAGTTTAAACTCTTCAGCTATATTTTTTTTTTTTATTCAAAATCATTTTGGGAGGGGCGTCAGCCCCTCAAGCCCTCCCCCCACCCCTGGCTACGTTCCTGCCATCCCGCCAAATTATTATGTTAGCTCTACTTTCTCTGATTGAGTGCACTTTAGAAAATGTATGTTTCTACCTTTATAGGTAGGTAAATATTCACCAAAGAAAAATTCATAAATCTCTTTAAAACCTAACTCATTCGCCTAAGTGTATACTCTTATTAAAAGCCAACCTCTTTGTCATACGATATGCCACTCGCCTAAAATGTGTGCTAAAAACAGCTCGTAGTTGTTTCTGTTTTAAACCGCAACTACATTGTACTAACCAAACCAGCCATTAATTTTCATTTCATTAACAAAATAATGAAGACAACTTTTTTTCGATGTTAAACCACGCCATGATGTTTCTCGCTCTGTTGGGAGAGACAACATACTGCGAGGAGTTATTAATTTAAATGATTTTTGCATTTAATATTTTTAAATTGGGTTGATAAGAGTTTTGAATTTATAAACAGGCAAACACAAATTCTTATTTGCTGACTGATTTGTTCAAATATTCTATAGGACCCCTTTCACGCAAGGAAACTGAGTTGCCGGCGATTTTTAGATTGTTGGAGAGAAGGGCGTAATAGGATGACAACAAATCTTCCCTCACACCCTTCTCGCATACAAACTAGCTAGTAACAGTAGTAACAACTCAGTTTCCTTGTGTGAAAGCGGTCTAGTTCTTGGGATAAAAAATAATAAATGGGTCGAGTCAGTTTTGTCAAAAATGTATATTTAAAGCTTTCAGATTTGTGTCAAATGTGAAGGGCTGTTCTTATATTCGCCAATCTAGCGGATCTAGGATTTGGTTGTGGGGGGGGGGGGCTTGGAGTTTGGAGATCTAGTTTGTACATGTGAAGTTATATAACAGAAAACGAATTTTGACATTATCACTTTCCTTCTTTAATAATAGCCGTGTTTTTGTGCCTTTATATCCGCTCCTATAAATATCCGCGCCTTTAAATATTTTCAATATAAAGAAGAATAACAAGTTTTTGGAATTGATATGTGTTAAACATGGGAATTATTTTTAAGCAGATCTAGAAGCCAATATAAAGGTTCAGTAAAACACATTTTTAGACAAATGCGTTTATTTATATTGCTTAGTAATAATTGATTATGTAGTAGGTAGCTACCTGCATTATGTAAGTGTTTGTTTCAATTAGCTGAAGGTTGCTTTGAACTTCACATTTTTGATTAAATTTCAAAACTGTTTGTAATTGGGTAGTTCAGAAAAATTATATTTAAGTATGGTCTTACTGGCAAAAGCTCATAGTGCTCTGACAGTGCCATCACTCCTCTGAGATCTTATTTTCCTGTACTATAGCCAAACAACGAGTAGAGTACCTACTTGTTTTGTTCAAACTGCCAATGGAAAGCACAGAAAATAATATTTTGCGGATCGAAAAATTAATATTAAAACTTCAAGTCTTTTATTCTGGCGTAAGAAACAGCTGCTTTAAAAAATAACCTTCATGGCCCAATTCTGCGAGTGTGAATGAATTTTTGTGTACGCTGCAAACCTATAGTTTTTATTCCTGCTCGATAAATGTGTCGATACATTTGCACGTCACTCTAGAGTCTATTCAACATCGTTCTTGAAGCCATTGTACGCAACGCACATGTCAACACCAGCGGTACAATCTATCAAAAGTCCGTTCAATTGCTTGCATATGCGGATGACATAGACATTGTCGGCAGAACAAAGCGAGCTGTGGCAGGGGCATTTGCGAGCATTGAATCGGAGGCAGCTAAAATGGGATTGGCGGTTAATGAGGACAAGACGAAGTATATGCTGTCATCGAGAGAGGAATCTCAACATCGTGGACTCGGGCAAAATATCACGATGGACAGATATAACTTCGAAATTGTCAAGGACTTTGTCTACCTGGGCTCCACTATTACATCGCAGAATGACATCAGTGCAGAGATCAAGCGAAGAATTACTCTTGCCAACCGCTGTTTCTTCGGTCTAAGAAGGGATTTTAGTAGTAAGGCCGTTTTTCAGAGAACCAAGGAGACTTTATACAAGACCCTAATCATCCCTGTCCTGCTTTATGGGTCAGAAGCATGGACACTGAAAGATTCGGATAAAAATCTGCTAGGGTGCTTTGAGAGGAAGATTCTTCGTGTGATTTTCGGTCCGGTGTGTATCGAAGGAGTTTGGAGGAGAAGATTCAACGACGAGCAATACGGGCTATACAGCGACGTTGACCTGGTCAAAAGCTGAAAATACAGCGGCTGAGATGGCTGGGGCACGTGGAGCGTATGGACAGCAACGCACCTGGCCGACGAGTCTTCGAATCCAACCCCGATGGGGTACGCAGCAGAGGAAGAACCCGTAACAGGTGGCGCAAACAGGTGAATGACGACATCAAAGCACTCGGTGTGCGCAACTGGAAGCGGCTAGCTAGGGACATAGCTGGCTGGCGGGGCTTGTTAGTTGAGGCCGAAGCCCATCCTGGGCTGTGAGCGCCATCAAAAGTAAAGTAAGTAAGTCTAGAGTCTAAAGGGATGGTAAATATTCATGTCCATTGTCCACCTGCAAGATTTTCCTGAGTTCACAGAGTTTCTCTCGCTTTTTGAAATAGGCTTCTTGACTACAGAATTGCTTAGTCCAAAAATATTTTGGATGTACAATTGCCTTGGACCTTTGAAATTTTGAAAACTAAGTCCCAAAATTATCTAACCCCAGCCAAAGCCGTAAGAAGCAATTTCTGCTGTATTAAATATTTACACTAAGCTCTACACCCCTTGGCTCTCTAATTGTTTTAGCCTCAATTGCGTTTCTTTCGTCAACTTAGCTAAGTTTTAAGTGTAAAAAGTTGTTGAATTTGACATGTTAATGTTAAGTCCCGACCACGTTTTTTTTTTTTAATTATATCTTCAAGCTTTAGTCCCAACTTCGGACAGACAGTCCCTAGACTTAAACCCTCTGGAATAAGGTTAGTTTTTAGGGAGTTATTTGTTTAACCCTGACTACGTTTTTTGTCCAATATTCTTAGAACATATTAACCACAAGCTGTCATTGCATGAAACATGTCCATTATTCATAGCCCCCACTTGCTTTTTGTCGAATTCGCTTCAGGCTTTGGCTTAGGGCTTAAGGCTTAGTAAAAAATTACAACATGTAAATTGTTCAGCCCCAACCACGTTATTTTGTCCATAAAATTTCACACCTTAACAATATTTTAGACGAAAATAAAACTCCACACGTTGTGAAACTTTGCTTTCCTTATTTTAAATAATTTTAGTAATCGGCTTTAGCCCCTATAGCCACCCCCTGGATCCGCCACTGATCCTTACATATTTTTGTTTTTTTTTTTTTGTCTCCAATAGTAGCCCTATTTCTTGAGAAAGTGACTACCAACTCAGTAAAAGTTTTAAACACAAATAAAATTCTCTTTAAGCCGTGTTTTTTGAGAGAGTGAATAGCAACTCAACAAAATTTTTAAACGCAAAACAATAACAAAACAAATTAATATAGAGAATTTTGTTTGTGTTTTCCATGTACAAATTTTACTGAGTGGCTAGTCACTCTCTCAAAAAACACGGCTATAATAATTTGTTTTGTTATTGTTTTGCGTGTAGGCATTTTGCTCAGTTGCTAGTCACTCTCTCAAAAAACAGGGCTAGTGCTGTTTTAAAAACGATTAAATAAATCTACAAAATATATTTATTTATTAAGCCTAGTACTCAGTTCAAGTGAAAATTAAATTTCTATATAAAAGTGACATTTATTTCAAAACGATGAAATTCATAACGAGAGCTGAGTACCCAAAATGTGAGATCGAAATATGAACCGGTTCAAAATTAATTTCATTTCATAATTTTCAGTTCCTAACGTACGACCACTAGGAAAAATTAATTGAAGTGTTTGGAAGAATGTGACATTTGCAAATAAATTAAAATAAAAGTTGTAAAAATTGAATAAAAAAGGCTAAAGAAATATTTTTGATCTTATGATCATTTATTTTTGAATATTAAGTGTTACCCACAATGCAAAAACCGAACTATGGATTTAAAATAGTCTTCTCAAGCATTTCAAAATTCTGTTAAACTGTCAGATAAATCAAATAATTTTTTCATTCAAAGTGAGTATTAAAAATTTTCAAACTGAGGACTGAAATTTCACGTGGATAATTAATTATGGTTTCGCAGTGCTTATTCACGTGAATTTCAAACCGCTTTTCTTTTTCATTTCACTCAGAGGTGAGTACTAGGCTTTAAATGTTATTTATTTATATAACGCAAACCTTTTGTACCTACACAACTTAATTTTTATATAATGGGCTATGCGCTTCGGAATTAAATTCCATCATCGGGCTTTAGGAACTAATTCAGTTCCTGATTTTTTTCCTAACACTAACCGTTAAGAAGATATCGACAGTTCAAAAACAGGTAAAATTCGAAAAAAATCTGAATGCTAAGTTCAGGACCGTAGCGTCCGTTGGGGCAACAGGGGCAATGCCCCGAGGCCTCCGCCCAGGGGGGCTCAAAAGAGATGTCCTTATGTATCGTCCGAATCGGTATTAACTTTAAAAACGGTTAGGGAGAAAAAAGAAAGAAATCGAATGAAATAACAGTAGGCTTGTGTGCTCTAATAAAAATTCTAGTCGTTCAAATGAGATGGAGCTTAGCATATGGCTTCAGTAGCGCGGTGGGTAGGCCTTCGGCTTCCGAATTCCAGTTGCAAGTGATCATAAGGATTGAACTTAAGACATCACCTGACGGGCAAAGATTCTCAAATTAAGATTCACCAGTCAGCACCACACAAAGAAGTCTGATGACTAGGTTGGGTTGAAATAGCTTTAACTTCCGCCAAAAAATAACTTGGTGGTAAAACATTTGAGTTGTTGTTGTTTCATTCAAAATGTTCATTAACTTTGTTAAGTAAGCTTCGTTCAGCTCAATCCCACTGTTTGAGTTATTGCAACTTAAATCCAATTAACGAAAAAAATCTAACCCTTATCAACTACAAATTGAGCGTAAGGTTTTTTTTGGACAACTTCGTCATTAAAGACTAAAATGAAAAAAATAAAAACAGATATTTAGTATTTTTATAAAATACAAATAATTGTATTTTTAACACGGCTCTAAGAAAAAACTAATAATTTTGTCTATATTAAGGGGTCACATGACGTACAAACTTTGCATTCACATTTTTTTTTTTATGAAAAAACGATATTTTCTTAGCGGTGAGTCGTAGGAAAAAAATTGTCATATCTTTTTTTCTTGCGAATAATAAGATTTACAAGTCTTACATCAAAAACTTTTCGAAAGCATTTGCTGTTTCGGAGTTATATGCGAAAAACTGATATTTTTGACACTGTATCTTGTAAAATTAGTGATCCGGTAATTGACATTTGCTTCACTTAGATTTTCTTTTGGCAGATTGGCCATTCTGTAATTTTTTTTTCTGGGGTATTAACTTTATCATGTAGGTAACCAAACCTTAAAAACAACACATAATATCATTTCTGGTTTAATTCTTCCATCTTGAAAATCTAATACTACGTTTTCATTGGGTAATTTCGTTGCGAATTTCCAAATGAGACCCGAAATAACCTCATTTCTCATACAAATTCTCGTTTCCAAATGGGCTAATTTCAATCAAATTTGCACGAAATTAGATTGGAAATTAGGTGAATGCATCCAGCGGGAATCAAAAGCTATTGTATGAAAATATCAGAACACTATACTCAACAGCATAAAACAGAAAGAGAAAACAACAAAAATAAAATTTTAATTGCCAAACCAAGTTCAAAATGAAATGAGATGTCAAACGAAATTAGCAAATTTGGTAATGAAAACACTTTTTTGGTTATTTCCGAAATTACCTCATTTCGGCTCTAATGAAAACGTATAGCATAAAGTAAGTTTTTTTTTTTTTAAATCGTCCATAAGTTTTTGATGGATTTTTGATCAAGCGAGCTTAAAGACCATTGAATGACTTATTTTTGTTTGTATTTATGAACTTCTTCTTCTTTAAAGAGAGCTCTGATTTAATAATCGCTTTAACAGTTACAACTATTTCAATACCGTTAAAAAATAAAATTCAAAACAATAGTCTATTAGGGCGTAAACGTACTTTTCTTATTGAATTATGAACCATGAATATTTAGTTTTTTTTATTTTTATATGCCATTTTTAAGAGAATAGTTGTTCTTCCAATTTACATGTACCACGGTGGCACTGTGTGTACGTCTAGTACAAAACATTTAAAATCCAAGCAAAAATTAACTTGAAAACAATCAGCTTTATAATCATCTAATGTTTTTTTTTTTTAATTCATCGTGTAAACGCTCAAATACTGGCCTAGTTTTAGCCTAGTTTTTCAACTAGTGCTTATTTCGTGAATGGTAACATTTAGCTCATATCTGATTCGACAGATAATTAGTTTTATCCTTCCGCTGAACGAATATGGTTGTTTATACGCTTGAACAACGCTGGGAAATATTGCGACATTACTTTGCCGATTTTGCCAAAAAAATCATCTTTTCAGATGAAGCTCATTTTGATCTTGGCGGGTATGTAAACAAGCAAAATTGTCGCATTTGGGGCACAGAAAACCCGCACGCATACATTGAAAAGCCGATACACCCAAAAAGAGTCACTGTTTGGTGCGGATTTTGGTCCAGAGGCATAATTGGGTCATTTTTCTTCAACTGAGCAAGGAGTGGCCGTTACAGTCAATGGCGATCGTTATCGGGCCATGTTGAACCAATTTTTGTTCACAAAAATTGAATAGGAGGATATTGGCAACATTTGGTTTCAACAGGACGGCGGCGCTACGTGCCACACAGCCGAAGCCACACTCGATGTTGATGATGCATTTTCAAAAAAAAAAAAAAGTTATTTGGCGGACCCTTTATAATTATACATGAGCAGGAGAACTCATGGAAAATAGAGTTTCTCTGGAAAATGACAAAAAAATTTTTCTGCAAATCATTCCGAATGTAATCTGAGTTCTCTAATTAATATATCGTTCCATTTTTGTATTCTGTTAAAAAATTTGTTCAAGTTACATTATCGTTTGTATGTAAGGCACCGTTTGCGTCAAATTTGGTATTTCTGATTTATTGCTGAGTTGTTCAGGATAATGGCCTAGTAAATACCGCAAGTTTTCGACCTCGAGCGTCGACCGCTTCATGGTCAAAAAAAAGAAACCGCGATTTTATCGCGTTTTTTTCAGCTATTGGCGATTTAAGACCTAAGGAAGTAATTTAGAAACCCATTCTTGAATTTGCCTTTTAAAAACATAAAGTTATTTTAATCGATAGTTTTTGAGAAATTATTTTCCAAACTCAAAATATTGAAAAAGAAATTTGCTCCAAGGATCCTATTTCTACTAAGTAAATAATAGAAAATTATTTTTCAGAATGTTAAGTTTGGATATTAATTTCTCAATACTATCGATTAAAATAACTTTATTTAAAAAGCAAATTCAAGAATGAGTTTCTGGGTTCAAGATATAGCTATAGATAGGAGAATATTGTGGTTGTTACCATTGTTTTTCAATAGTGTTGTTTCTACCATAAGTCATATTTTTAGATTATTGCCCCTCCCATTTTAACGGGGGTATATCGACCCCCCTTCCAGTATGATTGTCCTATTATTTTGGATCAACCTACACGCTCCAGTGCTTTGATGCATTTATGTCAACCATTCTTTATTTTCCATTATATTGTTTGATAACACTACTTGTTTAATTTTTTTTCTGGCGCTTAATTTTGAAATGCTGTATTTTGGAAACCATTCGGTCTACAGAGATGGTTTTGGGTTCAAATTGGGGCAAAGTAAGTTACTTGGAAATCGTAAAACAATGTTTTTATTTAAAATTACTTCCTTAGGACTAAAATCGCCAATAACTGAAAAAAGCGCGACAAAATCGCGGTTTTTTCGATTTTTGACCATGAAGCGGTCGACGCTCGAGGTCGAAAACTTAAGTGTTTTAACAACTCAGCAAAAAATCGGAACAACCAGATTTGACGCATACGTGAATGTATACATAGTTACTGTACTAAAAGGCAAACATCTGAAGATTTTGGAAAAGGGTTTTAAATTCAATTATATATCTTAAAAGATTTGCAGGACTGACAAATTTTGAAAAAGGTGTTGCTATGTTCTTAGGAACAAATGTTATCTTTTCAATACACAAAAAAAAAATAATGTCGAATTTAACTTTTGGTAAATAGTATTTGCCGTTATTATTTTGATCCTATACTGTCATGCTCTTACATCTTTAGTTCTATTGAACGCACATCAAAGCTAAAGGGTGATTCGCATAAAAGGTAACAAAAAGCTAGAGATAGTCTGGGTCAAAACAATAACAAAATCGTATGGGAAAACGGGGGTTTATTCCCACCCGTTTAGAAAGGAGTATCAATTTTCTAAAAAAAAAAATAATAATTAAAACAGAAAACAAAATATTTAAAAACAACGGTTTCGTCATATCATACATTTTTCTCTTTGTTAAAAAAGAAATCCCTCCTTTTGTTTAATTTAAAGAAAGTTTTTTTTTAATGAACAGTTCCACATTCAAGTTACAAATTTTCAACAAAAAGGAAATTAAAAAAAAAAAAAAAAAAACTAATTTTTTCAAAAGTTTCAATTCAATGCTCTTATCAATTTATAGTCAAACATTGAAAACCGGACGGTTTCATTACTTGCTTCACTGGGCTTTGGTGGCGCAACAGCTCCTGAAGAACCAGTTGCCTGGTGACTAAGAACGCGCAACCATTGATATGTGCGCGTGTCGACAGGAATGGAGGGGACCTATAGTTTTATGCCGAATCCGAACGACTAGATCACTCATTCATGACAAGTGATACTCTTAAAGGATTTGTCATTTCCTCACAAATGACAGTTGTAGCCCTGAAAAAAGCTATTTCGTTCTTAGGCTGAGAAGTGAACCCAGACATAAATTAAGAAGTTGGTTTCTTTATTTTTTATCATTCTGAAATTTTTTTTTTTGTGATAATCTCCCGTCTATTCTGTCTTGACTCCTATGGGAATCTAATATGACTTTAAATCAAATACGATCCTATTTATTTTTTTTATGAACGTATATGTTTTTCTACAAAAAATAAATTCCCAGTTTTTCGATAAGATCAAAAACACGAACTTCATGAAAAACAAATTCAATCTTAAAATCAACATAGTGCCAACCCTGCAAGGGTTAGTTGTCGAAAACTTGGATTTAAGGCCGGGTCAAACAGAACGCGGTCTGGCAGTGCACTTAACCCTGTACCAGTAAAGAACAAAAAAAAAAACGCGACGGTTAAATTTTTTGTGCTGTGACATTTGGCCATATTTAAGAACATGGCCATATGACACATTGTACAAGTCTCATATATCCATATTTCTTTGTAACTTTTGGGCATATGGTTTAATGCTCGAATACCCATTTATAAGGGTCAAAACTCAATAAATGTGCCAAAAGGAAATTGTATGTAAATTATTTTTTTAAATGCTCTTTATAAACAAAATTAAAATTTTTCAAAGCAACTTTTTAAAAACGTTTACAAGTATTTTTTTAAAAATTCGCACTATACGTTTTCAAAAAGTTGTTTTGAAAAATTTTAATTTTGTTTTTCAAGATAATTCCAAAATATTTTAAAAATTACTTTACATAAAATTGCAAAAACAATATTAAAATTTTTCAAGTAGGTATTTTTTTTAAATTCGGGTGAATTTTCAAAAAATAATACTTGTATACGTTTTCAAAAAGTTGTTTCTGAAAAATAACTTATGGCAAAAGAATAATTTGAAAATGACATATGGCCAAAATAGCCATATGACACTTTGTAAAAACGGCAAATGGCCAAATCCTAGAATATCGGTATTTGATGCTTTCACAACGTGTCACAAGGCCATATTTCAAAATATGGCCATCTGAAACATGGCCAAATGCCACGATACCGAACATGCTCCAAATCTGGTTCATGTTGCACTGATTATAATTCACATCAGATTTGTGACCAGAGAGTCCACGCTTCAATTTTTATTTCGAAGTGCTTGGTACTGTTTTTCAATAAAAAAAATTGGACTGGTGACCGAACATGTCCTAAGCGGAGCAACGGAATTTCATTAGCGTGACAGAGGACCCGAAAAGTGAGTTTAAATAGTTGGAAGCCATAAAACGGCCCATCCAAGAGCAACAGTTTGTTGTCCAAAAACAACTGCAGAAAAAGTCCATACAATTTAAATATTACGAAAACAAAACACTGTTTTTACCAATTATGCTGACAAAATTCTAAGTCTTAGAAGTAAATTTTAGAATTTCCTCAAGATAATGGCAAAATCGTTTATGAGAATGTAAGGTATAGCTTGGATGGCCTCATCTGGCCCAGCTAGTATTAATTTTCTTAAATTTGATAGTCCGTTTGTGGTGTTCTTTTTTAATATTTTTCCTATAAAATTGAAAAAGGCATTTCAATATAAAATAAAGCATATGCTATGAGCACCCAAATTATAACCCCACTTTTTACCTTTTTACTTTTTTTCGGCAGTCTAAATTCAATTTAAAGTCATCGATCATAAAAAAAAAACGATCTGTAGCTACTAACTAACAATCAAGATGTTGAACTCTTTCGAATAACAGAACCTGACGCATGCTTGTGCAGTGTAAGCAATCGGGTGCTCCAATCATCATAACAATAATCTATAATCCACTACGCATCTATAACAACAACTATCGTTTATATGTTAGTTCTCCCCAAGCCCTGAACTGACAGACTGAAACTGAAGATGGGAATACACTCATTGATCACTGATCGCTGTTTATGTGTCCAACGGCACAAGTCGATTCGCTCCCGGGCTACAACAACAATAAGACAGCGTTGATTCTACAGACAGAAGTTATTGATGATCATTGAGGAAGTAATTTTTTTTTTTTTTCAAATTGTCTGATCTGTTAGGTTGGATCACGTGCCAATACCTGAGACTGATTTCTAACGGTTTGGGGATCATTGGTGGCTAATTGTTTTTTTGTTTGCCCTCGTACGGTATTTATAACTATAATCAATGGGATTGTTTTGTTAATGTGTCGAATGCGTCATTAGTAAGCGTCTTGAGCCGTGGTGAATTATAAAAAAAAAGAGTCGATGTGCGTCGCGACGTGGTATGGCCACGACTGACGACGAATCACGACTTGGTTGGAGTTTGATGGCCTCAATCTCAATTGCATACTCGAATTGGTGATAGAAACTAGGCCACTTAACTGATCGATCAGTCATAGTTAAGTATTTCTGCTTGGCAACACACATTCCACTGCATAGCGGCAGATTTCGCTTTCCATTAGAACGTCGGGACGCCAGTGACCCTGAAGAAATCCATCACCACCAATTTGTAAAACACACATTGATTCGCATTTTGATCCTTCTCCAAGAAAATCACGTAAATTCAAATTCTAACATTTGAATTTATATTTTTAAAGATGCGTCTGTAAAATTGAATTCAAACCTAAATAAATCGAAAGGATTTTGTTGACCTAAAAAAATCAAAAAAGACAAACAAAAATTATAAAAAAGGCAAAAAAAGGCATTTAATAAATAAAAAGAATATAAACATAACATTACGTTTAATTATTATATAATTGAATTACCAACTGTTTTTTGAAGTCCTTAGGTAACAGCTTTCTACGATTGTCGTTAGAAGCGTCTTAAATGAGCAGAAGCGAGTGGAGACCATTTTAAACCCTCTACATCATTCACTTAAACGTTTTCCGAAAGTGTAAAGTTGACGTCGCCATTTAGTACAGCATTTATTTGCTCAACAGTTTTAAGTCCACGATTTACATTAAAAACAGTAGTGAACTTTTTCAACACTTAGATAAGTTAACGAACTTTAGATTGAAATAACAAAAAAGGCTAAATCATCACTTGTCGTTCCCGTGGGAATGCAACTGGGTCACCAATGCACACGAGCATTGGTTTTGCTGACTTCGCGTCTGGGATATGGTGCAATATGAATATGCTGCAATAGTCTTTATTTATTTTAGAGTAAAAATAAATATTTGTAAATAAGTCTTAAGTTGGCATTCGATTAATAAAGTTGTTTTTTTTTTTTTAAGAAAAATTCAAGAAATAAAAGGAGAATGGGCATTTTCGGGTGCGAGCGGCCACGAATGAAATTAGTGTCAAATGAAAGGTCTGCTACAAGGGAGTAACTTTCAGTATGAGCATTTCGTTGCAGTGCATTAAGGAAAAGAGATATGAAGACATTTGAAAATGCATTTTTCAAATGCATATTTTGGGGAGATGGCATTTTCAAAAACTATCTTATGCGTTATCCTTATTTCAAAATGTCGAGTGACACAATACGAACCAGGTCAAGATAGCCCGCAGTTATTTTACTAGGCCCATTATACAAGTTCTTTTGCCTGCTGAATAAGAGATAACTTATTTCATCGCAGGTTTTTAAAAAGAAGAAACCAACCGATACTTTTAGTCACATCGTTAAGGACCGGTGGCGGAGGTAGGACAAGCTTATTTAGGCTGTTTCGGTGAGAAAATGCACTTTTCCTATTGCATTTTGGTCTAAATATAATTTCTAAGAATAGAGTATCAAATGACATATCTAAGATTGCCCACTTTACACGAATGGAAGGCTAAAACATGCTTTTTTGGTTGATGACGCAGGTCAGAACGGTTCTCAATGGCTTCGGAACCTAAGAAAGTTCTGCAAGACAATTTGAATAGAGCTTTAAGTCACATGTTAGAACAACGAGTAAGAGGTCTTACGCAGTATATCCAAGAGCAAGACATTTGGTTGCTGCGCATCCGAATGCAGCCTAGACATGTTAAGCTCTATTTTCTAGGAATTATTATTCGTCATTTGGATTGGCCGACAAAAGGAATGTGAGAGCAGCTATTGCACACTATTACTGATACTGTCTGAGTGGAAGGCGCAAATTCGGATGATGCGCGCATATTATGTGCGTGGTTTGGTATTTAGGCTGCTCAAGAAACCAAACCGATAATATTTGATTACCAGCAGCGGAATTAAGTCCGATTATAGAGTATGAGTAGGCACTATACTTAAAAAAAACATGTTTTTAATATACCTAGATTATTAGGTATACAAAGTATGGTAATTGTACTAATATTTAATGATGTATGTGCTTTGTCTAACACATATCTCCGAAACTCATGTCTTAAGCTGTTATTTCACTTTCATTTACTATTTTTCCATTCACATTAGCCACAATACTAGCTAAAACTCTATTAAAGTATTAAACACAAAAATGCATTTTATACCAGTTTGAAGTTTACCACAACTTTGCCCATTCTCCTTTAACTGATATTTGCAGTGCAAGGAAATGTACGATCATTCATAGAGAAATGCAAAGATCTAGTTTTGATAAGTAAAAACAAAAAAAAGGACAAGAAATTTTGTTGAGAAAGGATCATAGTAGAGTCTACACTACATGCTTTATTTTTTTTTTTTTTGTATGTTGAGGGGAAGCAAATTTATTTTCTGTACGCTTTAGTTGTGTTAGGAGCATGTTTTTAAGTAATATCAAATAATCTCAACTGCAATGGAAAAAGTACTTGCAGTTTGTATTTGTAGAATTTTTTTAAAAGATAAACAAACAAATAACTTTGACAAAAAAAAGGCAATGAAGTCAAAATTGAGAAAAAATGCACTAACGGGTAAAAAGCCGAAAAAAGCACTAATGTAACGCTTAAGGTAGGTAGAGATGGCGGTCACAAGCTTCCTCGCTCGATGAACCAATTAACGCTGTAATGCGCCGTTTTGATACCATAACTCGTTTGACCTGTGGATTAAAAGAACATTTTTTAAGAAAATGAGGATATTTGGTGATAGACCTCCCAACGGAGGTCGCCTACGCCCGGGTTCGGCAGCAGTGTGCTACGCTAAGAAATTTGCTGATTTGCTCAGGACGCATACGATCTGATCCCTTGGGGTGATCATCTTATCTCACAACCGGATATGGTAATCTCTGTACACCTCCGTCTGCCTACACAGCATGACTTGTGGTTGCCAGGGAAAGTACCACCCGCCGGTATGACCAGACTCTTTGTTGGATTTAGACATCAGATAAAACTCAATAAGGATTTGAACATAGGAAAAATACCCGACAGGACCAAGGTTCGCAACTAAGATCCATCTACACTGTGCCAACTAGGCAACTTGTTGACTGGTATTGAAGCGAAGGCTTGCACCACCGTGTGATCGTCCGGTCCTCATGCACCATGAGCCCCCTCAAACACCAGTAGTCTGCTAGCTCACAGTCATAGGACTTTGAGGAAGGAAACGGTGCAAAAGGAAACCGAAGTTAATTCTCGATCCATTTAAACTTTCTTGGACTTGAAAATACTCAAAAGGGTCGAAGTTCGCAGCTAAGAGCCATCTACACTGTGCCACCTAAGCAACTTGTTGACCGGTATTGAAGCGGAGATCGGCCTAATCGTGTGATGGTCCGGTCCTCGTGCACCATGAGCCACCCTCAAAAACCATTAGTGTGCTAGCTCGTAGTCATAGGAGTTTGAGGAAGAAGATGGCACAAGAGGACCGAAGTACATCCTAGATCCATTTCGTCGCGTTGAGGAAAGAAGTCAAATCTTTGATCTTCGTTCCGGAGAGTTCGTTAAGGTCGTCAAAAAAGGGTTTCCCAAAAGATTGTTGCCTCATTCTGGCCAAAGCGGGACATTTACAGAGGAAATGAAAGACTGTTTCCTTTTCCTGCTAGTCCCCACAACTACGACAGTGAGTATTGTAGGGGATGCCAAGCTTCGCCGCATGTTCTCCTATATTGGCCAGTGTCCTGGCTATGTCACGCCTTGGTCTGCACATTAGGTTAATATTGCGGAATTTATTATAGGTAGGCCAGATCTTTCTAGAAATGATGCGGTTGGTTAAACTATTCCACCTACGATTAGATTCTAAAAAAAAATTGAGAATATATTGCCCTTCTTAACTCCGAGAGGAATACTGACTCTTTCCGCAAGTGAGTTATGAAGGGCTGAACCTTGCCTGGCCAGCTCATCAGCCCGTTCATTCCCCTCAATGCCACTGTGACCCGGAACCCAGATAAGAGTGACCCTGAGGTTAGTGTTCAGAATCAGAAGCTCATCCTGGCATTGTCGTACTAATTTAGAGAGTAACGGTTAAACAAAGCAAAATAAAATACATATATTTTGAATCAGGAGGACATGAATCATATTTGTATAAAGTCGATACTTTCTTACGATTACGCAAAAAAAAAGACAAAGTTATCAAAACCCTTTTCCTTCTTATGAGGAATTAAATAAAATACGGAAGGTGCCTACTTGCAAAACATTTTATAAAACAATCCTTTAAATCAAGATGAACGAAGGTGAATCATGAAGAAAAACAATGAAAAATGAGTTACTCGAGTTTTGTACCTACTGTTTCTAAAATCGAAGGCAAAAAAAAAAATAATATTCTTCTTAGTATTCTTCAATTACAATCTTCCGACGTACAGACTTCTCAATTTAAATGCGATACAGAGCCAAAAGACGTAATCTGATAAGAAAACTTTTGCTCCGGTAACTAAGCACTACGGTATTTTTCAGTCCATGGGTTGCACTTAGTGCCAAAGTAGCTGGCCTGTTTTTCGCAGTATAGACATATTCAGCACAAAAATTCTGTCTAAGTCCCCAAATGTTGCTGTAGTCAACCTCAAATTCACCCGAAAAAATAAAATAAATCGCGTGGCACAACGGCCAGGGTCTAGTGACTAACAACTCGCAACCGTTCCTGTGTGCGCCTTTCGACAGGAATGGAAGGGACCTACAATTTTATGCCGAATCCGAACGGCTAGACGAGAAGCACTTATTCGTGACAAGTGATACTCTTGAAGGATTTGTCAATTCCTCGCAAGAGGCAGTAGCCCTGAAAAAAAACTTATTTAGTTTTTAGATGGACGAGGCTGGGAAGCGATCCCAGACCTCCAGCGCAGCGTGGCAGTCGAACGCACTAACCATTACGCTACGGGCTACTCAAATTCACCCACCGTTACTTATAAACAGACAGACAGCTATACTAACCTATTAACCTTTTTACAGCTTGAATCAAACCCTGAGTTGTCTTTGAGTTTGATAGATTTTACCCTATCTGGGATAAAATTTCTCATTCAAAGTATTACATTTGTGATTATATCTGTTCTGGAGTCTAGGTCACTGTCAAAGAAGCATATTGTGACCATTTAAAGCTCCTGAAGAAATCGTTGGGACCGTCCCAGTTGGAATTTTCGTGTTTTGTTGACATGAAAAATTAGCAGACGTGACACAATGGTTTGTTGTGCCTAGATGCTATAGTACACTTATTGTGTATTTATTAAGATCAGAGTAAGTCTAAGGTGTTGTTATTCAAAGAAGTCAGCCTTCTCAGACTCAGCTTAGCACTCAGCCGGCATCCAAGATTGTAAACAAATATGTATATATATATATTAGGGTTGTCCTTATAAATGTCATTATCTTATTTTTAATGACGCAACCCCCCCCCCTAAAAAAAAATCATGATATGTAATTTTCAAAAAAAAAATTCAATATATTTTTTTTTAATCCAAAAATTATTTTTTTTCGAAAATTTGTATATGCAAAATTGTTTAAATTGTGAAACAGCTCTTGCATACAAATTCTTACAAAATATTAACCATACTTTTAATAGTGAACGCACATTTCTTATCATAATTTTGGGAGCCGTTTTCAAGAAAAATTATTTTTTTCTTAACGGTTTTTTAACATTTGTGTGGGAGGTACCGTTATTTTTAAATTTAGAAACATGATTTTTCCAAGTACTCTAGAAAATAATAAAAAAATATTTAACACCTAGTTTTAAAAATATTGACCAAGTCGTTTTTAAAATATTTAGTTTTCAAATTATATTTTCTTTCAATTAATTTTTATTAAATTACTTTTGCTAAAATATAAAAGCCATCTGGCAATATTATTAAATGAATTACTTAAATTTAACTGTCTGGCAATGCCATTTCCAAATGTAAAGTGTAAAAGCTCTATATTGTAAACAAAAAAAAAAGCTTTTTCAATGCAAGAACAAATTTAAATAAAGTCACTACACTATTCAGTCGATCTTCTAACAACTGATAACAGTTCGGTGGAGCACATCCGCCTCTGAAATCAGCTTAATAGAAACACAAAGATATTAGTCTAATGTATACACGTCGTTTGTATGTTCTATTTATCTTGGAACATTTTCTTTAAAGACCTTGCGTGACCCAGGATCTCTGCTTCCTGCCTATCTGCCTCCGATCCGATTATTCTTCTATACGCAGTGAGTTAGGTCAGCCTCTGCAACACAGAGAAATAATTGGCTGCACAACGAAAGAACTAAACTCAATCCTCTTCCCACCACAATTTGATTTTTTTTTTTTTCAATTTTCAATTTTTTTTATTTAAGTACACAATAATGTTTATATATATTGAGGTGTGGGAAGTAGGTACTTGAGATGATGACATTTCGCCCCGCCGCAAAGTCTGCCAGCCTGTGTCCGTTGCCGGAAGTTTCGTCGTGTAGGCTGTGTCCTCCGACTATCGAACCAAAGATGCCCTCCTTTCCGAATCTTGCGTTGAAGTCACCAAGAATTATCTTCACGTCGTACTTCGGGCACATATCATACGTTGTCTCCAAGAGATCGTAGAATGCTTCTTTGGTTGAGTCTTCTCTCCTTTCATGGGGGGCGTGAACACAAATCAGCGAAATGTTCTTAAATTTGCCTTTGATGCGGATTGTGACCAGGTGCTCGCTTACACTTCGGAAGCCCAAGACTTCTTGCCTAAGTATTCCCCTTATCACAAAACCACAACCAAAGAGCCGCTGACCCTGTTCCTTCAAGCACCCGCCGTAGTAGATGTCACACGTTTTCAGTCTCCGTACGCCCTCTCCATCCCATCACACTTCCTGGATGGCTGTTACGTCAGCCTTTAGCCTGTCCAGGTTCTCCACTAATTGTTCGGCTGCACGTGTTCTGTATAAGGACAGGACGTTCCACGTGCAGATCCGAAATTCATTGTCCTTGTCTCGTTTGCTGGGGTCATCAACTTTAAAATCATCCATATCCGAGGCTTGTTGTTGTTTCGGAACAACTTTTTTTTACGTGGTAGGGAAGTTACCCCGACGCACAACCCCCGACCCGGAGGACCAGACCCTTCGTATAACTCCAAGGGTAGGGAGCCGGATAAACCGCTCCTTATAGGCCTGAGCTACAAATATGTCGTAGTAGCCCATATAAGGTGTTCACTAAGTAGTTCAACCTAACTGGAACTGTAGACGCCACCGTGGATTCCATCTAGAGAATTCGTCCGCTGCCGCCTCGATGTCCCTCCCCCTCTCTCGTTGGCTGTCCCCAACAGCTTTCCACGGGGATTTAAGCCCCGTCTCCAGCTGAGGTACTAGACACCCGATGTTCGCCACGTGGAGGTGAGAGTAGGAGTTGGTAGACAGAGGTGGGTTTTGAGAAAAACCTGTGGACGCTTGTGTCCTCTTGAATGCACATAACTACCCTTTTGAACATCTTCCCACACCTCAATATACACAAGGGGACTTGGCGGTCGCGTGATCAAGTAACCGTCAACCAAATCGACCACGTTGCGATAGACGCGAGACATGCTTCCAGTATCTTGGACGTCCGAACGTTCCGAGGGGCCAACATTGACTCGGATCACTACCTGGTGGTAGCTAGACTACGTATGCGGATATCCATGACGCGACAACGCAGAGCAGATGCTGTGAAAAGATTCGATGTCGAGAAGATTAAATCGCAAGAGACTGCCAGAACTTTTGCAGACCACGTAACTCTTAATCTCTCAGGAGGTCCGCCACCAGCATCAAGTGCAGAGGACCAGTGGGAACACTGTCAACAAGCCATCAGAAGTGCCGCCTCTGATGTGCTGGGTTTCACTAGGCAAATACAACGAAACCCCTGGTTCGATGAAGAGTGCCGGCTAGCGCATGCAGCTAAGGACGAGGCAATGCTGCAGACTCGAACAAGAGCTGCTGAGAGAGTAGCCCGGGAGCTCTACGGGCTGAAACGAAAAGAGGAACGCCGACTTCTCAGGAGGAAAAAGAGAGAGCATGAAAAGCGGGCGGTAGAGTCTATTGAGGGTTGTAGCGGTAGGGGAGATGTTCGAAAATTTTATCAGAGGGTGAAGCGATCCACCCAAGGATACAAGGCTAGAACGGAAGCTGGGAATCTGGTAGTAGACACACAGTCAGTGCTGAGGATCTGGAAAGAACACTTCTCTAGACTGCTTAATGGCGAAGACAGCCAAGATGCCGCTAATAGGCAGAACGCTCCATTCAACTTGGACGATGATGGCCAAGAGTTCCGTCCACCCGACCTAACCGAAGTTCGGCTGGCGATATCCGTACAAGGCTGCAGGTGCGGATGGCTTACAAGCCGAACTATTTAAATCAGCGGGAGATGAATTGGCTAGGAGCATACACCAGCTCATCTGCAAAATTTGGTCGGAGGAAAGTATGCCCGATGAATGGAACCTCGGTATAGTGTGCCCCATCCATAAAAAGGGAGATGTTCTGAAATGTACCAACTACAGAGGAATTAGTCTCCTAAACGTCGCTTATAAAATCTTGTCGGCCATCCTGTGTGACCGCTTAAAACCTTTTGTCAACGATCTGATCGGCCCTTATCAGTGCGGTTTTAGGCCAGGCAAGTCAACCGTCGATCAAATGTTCACACTCCGACAGATTTTAGAAAAATCCCGGGAATTCCAGATCGATACACACCACCTTTTTATCGATTTTAAAGTCGCGTATGATAACGTGAAAAGGGACGAATTATACAGAGCCATGTCGAGTCTCGGCATCCCTGCCAAACTCGTCCGCTTGTGCAGGATGACGATGGAGAAATCTCGCTGCTCCGTCAAAATTGGTAAGAACACCACCGATTCCTTTGATGTTGAGAAAGGATTGAGGCAAGGCGACGCGTAATCATGCAACCTATTCAACATCGTTCTTGAAGCCATTGTACGCAACGCACATGTCAACATCAGCGGTACAATCTATCAAAAGTCCGTTCAATTGCTTGCATCTGCGGATGACAAGGACATTGTCGGCAGAACGAAGCGAGCTGTGGCAGGGGCATTTGCGAGCATTGAATCGGAGGCGGCTAGAATGGGATTGGCGGTTAATGAGGACAAGACGGAGTATATGCTGTCATCGAGAGAGGAATCTCAACATCGTCGACTCGGGCAAAATATCACGATGTATAGATATAACTTCGAAGTTGTCAAGGACTTTGTCTACATGGGCTCCACTATTACATCGCGAATGACATCAGTGCAGAGATCAAGAGAAGAATTACTCTTGCCAACCGCTGTTTCTTCAGTCTAAGAAGGCATTTAAGTAGTAAGGCCCTCTCTCAGAGAACCAAGGAGACTTTATACAAAACCCCAATCATCCCGGTCCTGCTTTATGGGTCAGAACCATGGACACTGAAGGATTCGGATAAAAATCTGCTAGGGTGCTTTGAGAGGAAAATTCTTCGTGTGATTTTCGGTCCGGTGTGTATCGAAGGAGTATGGAGGAGAAGATTCAACGACGAGCTATACGGGCTATACAGCGACGTTGACCTGGTCAAAAAGCTGAAAATTGAGCGGCTGAGATGGCTGGGGCACGTGGAGCGTATGGACAGCAAATCACCTGCCCGACGAGTCTTCGAATCCAACCCCGATGGGGTACGCAGCAGAGGAAGAACCCGTAACAGGTGGCACAATCAAGTGAATGACGACATCAAAGCACTCGGTGTGCGCAACTGGAAGCGGCTAGCTAGGGACAGAGCTGGCTGGAGGGGCTTGTTAGTTGAGGCCGAAGCCCATCCTGGGCTGTGAGCGCCATCAAAAGTAAGTAAGTAATAATGTTTATACTTTTTAACGATTTACCATAAAAAATGAAAATTTTCAACTTAACTGTTTTCGAGAAAATTAAGAACCAAAAAATGGTTGTACTGGAGGTACCAAAATTAACCAATTTTTGAAAAAGAAAATATTATTAAAAATTATAGCATTTCCTTATATCAATTATTTGAATTGTTGTTAGCAAAATCCTTGGAGCCGCTTTTGAGAAAAATATGATTTTCCCTTTTGGCAGGTATCGTTATTTTTGGTCATTAAAATTATTTAAAAAAACATGTGGGCATATTGAAGGTTTTGAATGAACAACAACCACTTGTGTTGGCTACCACCGAGTATTACATAGGCTGTAATTATTGCAATTTCATGGCTGCCACACCAATCATCAGATTCCTTTAGTGGTGCTTAGTCTATAGTTCCAATTTTAATTTATCACGAGAAAACACATTTGAATGAAACTTAATTCTTGACCAGTGTCAAATCTTTCATACAATTTCCCTCCTTACACATATCCAGCGAATTGTTGCGGTGATAACGGATAGGAGAAAAAGAAAGAACCCGAATGAATAACATCTAACTTGTGTGTGGCTTGTAAAAATGCTAGTTGTTCAAATGCAATTGTAAAATTAGAAAAAACCTTCATTTGGATGAGCACGATCAGGTGACCTCGGTGGTGCAATGCGTAGTGCAGCGGCCTCTGAGGTAGCTTAGTCTAGGAGGTTCAAATCCAGTTGACGGCAAAATAATTTATAAATTAAAATTGGAACTATAGACTAAGCACCACTAAAGGAATTTTATGATTGGTGTGGCAGCCATGAAATTGCAATAATTTCAGCCCATGTAATACTCGGTGGTAAAGATTGATATAACTTTTTGTGGGCTATAGGTCAATAAATTAAAGATGTTATTTGATGTGCAACGTTTCGAGCATGTTTATGCTCTTCATCAGGCCTTTATTTATAAAAATTATATAATTATACATACATACATTAATATAAAAAGTATTATATATGACGTCAAGTAACTTACAAACAATATTTAAAGAATTTACGTTAAGGGAATAAACCACTCATTATAGTTACATAATAATCTCATGAAATAAAATCTATTACAAAGAAACACATTAATTAAAAAGTTTAAACTTTAAATTTGAATTTGAATTTACTAAATTTAAAAACTAGAAAGCTTCATAACCGATAAACTTACACAAAGGGAATATTCTACATTCTTCAATAGCCAAGAAAACAAACACAATAATGTAAATGAGAGCATAAAAAACAGACACATAAAGAAACTTGAACGTTTAAAGGATAATCTGAAACAAACGATGAATATAGAATTTCACGAAAAATGGTTTGTAAACAATACTGCTGTAGAGTTCCCTTCGGATGTCAAATGGCTTCTATCATTAGGTCCCAAATTCACTTTACCAACAAAGAAAGGTGAGCTTCCACTCTTCAAAATTATCGCTGATGGAGAAGAATTGGTTAAAACTTTAGAACAGGGTGACCAGGAGATAGCTCGATCTAATTTTACAGAGATTGTACAAAACCATTTAAGATCAACATATATTCCTCCGTTTGACAAATTCTTAAACAAAATATATAACATAGCCCAATTATTCCTTAGAAAACATAAAGATGTTTATATTGTCGCAGCTGATAAAGGAAATGTTACAGTGGCTATGTATAAAACAGATTACAACAATAAAATGCAGGAACTTATTACCGACAGGAACGTTTATAGGGTTTTGAGAAACAACCCAACAACAACGTTGCAAACTTCTAACAATGATTTTGTCAAATATTTGTTTAAAGAAGGTCAAATTTCCGCATTTGAGAAGAAAAGGATGACTACGTACACTGCTAGCAGCCCAAAAATATATGGATTACCAAAAATTCATAAGGATAACGTACCTTTGAGACCTATCTGTGCTTCTACGAACGTCCCTTGTTATGAGCTTTCGAAGTTTGTCGTGAAAATTCTTCAGAATCTGGCACACAATTCGAAATTCAATGTAAAGAATTCGAAAGACTTCATTGAAAAAGTGGCACCTCTCCAACTGGAAAATGGAGAAATATTGGTTTCATTTGATGTGGTTTCCTTGTTAACTAGCATTCCGATTGCGTTGGTTTTGGATATCACAAAGATGAATTGGGATAAAATTAAAGAATATACCAATATTAAAAAAGCGAAATTTATGGAAATATTGAGATTTTGTGTCATTGACAACAATTATTTAGAGTACTCCGGCACCATTTACCAACAAAAACAAGGTATACCTATGGGTAGTCCAGCTTCTCCAATTCTAGCGGATTTAGTTATGGAAACTTTACTAGAAGATGTATTGGGTAAATTGGATTATAAACCCAAGCTCATTACGAAGTACGTAGATGACCTGTTTGTTGTGATCAAATCCCAAGAAGTAAAAAATATACTTAATGCATTGAACTCTTTCAATAATAAAATCAAATTCACGGTCGAATTGGAATCAAATGGCGAACTTCCATATTTGGATGTGAAAGTTTTAAGGCGGAATGATAGACTGCTTTTCGATTGGTATAAAAAACCTACTGCTTCAGGTCGCCTTATTAATTTTCACTCCAAACAACCCAAACCAATAATTATCAACACGGCACAAAACTTTGTCAACCGTGTTCTCGACATAAGCGATGTTTCCTTCCACCAGAAGAATATAAACATTATCCGGAACACCCTGTTATTCAATTCCTTCCCCACCATCATTGTCAACAAGCTCATCAAAAACTACCAACAAACCGAAAAAGACAAAAGAATTGATGCCCAACAAGTAACTTTGTACAAGAGCGCACTTTTCATTCCCCACCTCTCCAACCGTATCGTCACCGCACCTACAAGACGAAAACAAAAATTGCTTTCAAGTCTGCAAATCCCCTGAAAGACAAGCTTTTCACTAACATCAAAGGGAAAGTGGATAAGATGGAGAAAGCAAAGATTATCTATAAGATCAATTGCTTGGGTGGGAAAGATACAACATGTTCATCGGTCTATATAGGTACCTCCAAGCAAAAACTAAAAAATCGTCTGTCTGGTCATAGATCTGATTTGAAGAGCAGGGCTGCACAAAAAACTGCATTAGCTCTCCATTGTTTACAGGAAAAACACAAACCAGATTTAGACAATGTGGAGATTTTGCAAACAGAGCAACATTATTCAAAGAGAATGTTGCTGGAGATGCTACACATAAATAACAACAACAATGCTGTCAACCGGAGATCGGACTGCGAAAAGCTTAGCAGCGCATACAGCCAACTGATTAAGCGACCAACAACATACAGCAGGTTAAAGTATAGGTGATTGTTTTGATAAATGGAGGTTTTTTCCTGTCCACCAGTAAATTCAAATTCAAATTTAAAGTTTAAACTTTTTAATTAATGTGTTTCTTTGTAATAGATTTTATTTCATGAGATTATTATGTAACTATAATGAGTGGTTTATTCCCTTAACGTAAATTCTTTAAATATTGTTTGTAAGTTACTTGACGTCATATATAATACTTTTTATATTAATGTATGTATGTATAACTTTTATAATTTTTATAAATAAAGGCCTGATGAAGAGCATAAACATGCTCGAAACGTTGCACATCAAATAACATCTTTAATTTATTGACCTATAGCCCACAAAAAGTTATATCAATCTTTATCGATAAAAGGTCACAAATATTATACAATTTATTACTCGGTGGTAGCCAATACAAGTGGTTGTTGTTCTCTCAAAACCTTCAATGCAAATATGACGGAGCGAAAGCTATGCAGCCTAACTGCAAGTGTTATCACGAGAAAACACCTTTGAGTGGGCATATTATTAGTCAAAAAATCCGAAGGGTAGGTATTCATGCAACGTCGTAAAACAATAGATAAGTTTACGATTTGTTTAAATTTACCATTTGGCAAATTAACTGTCAAATTTTGTATGGGAAATGGTTAACACAAATTTATTTGTGTTTCTCACTCTGAGAACTAAAGAAAGCTCTGACCGTGTTCTGTAACTATCGAATCTCGATTAGTTAGCGATAAAAGTTGTAACTTAAAACGTGGTTTAAGCGCGAAAAATAATTAGGACGTCTACATTGAATCAACGATTAGAAAAGCTACTTTTCGTAAACTATTAACGTAGAATTATAAAGGTCCCCAACCAATGCAAACTATTCTTTTGAGACGACGAAACTACATCAACAACGTGCTATTATTGTTGTTTTCTTTTTCTTCAACGAATGATTCACATTGTTTTGGGTGATCCTTAATAGTCGGAAGCTGTCAGAAGCAGATATCATAAACCTCTCTGAATAATCAAAATCAGAATTGAGTTTCACTTCCGTGAGGTGCACTCGGGGACACTTTTCATTACCGTAAGCAATAGTTTACGCAAATCAATTTCACCATATAATTTTTGTATTCGCTCATTTTCGTCCGACCACTACCAGGAGCCTAACAGCCTTATTCTGGCAACCTCACTGATGCCTCACAAGTCACAATAACCTCATAACTCGGGTTAACTAGCCTCATAATAACATTAAAAGTATGATCTGCGCCTTGAAGTGGCGTAGCGTAGGGGGGCACAGGCTCCGGGTGGCACTTTGCCAGGGCAGGAGCGGCAAAATTGGCGACAAGAAATTTTAAAAAATCATTTATTCTTCAAATTAATTAATTTGCTGAGTCCAAAGAAACCAAATCGAAATTTCAAGAAGCAAGTAATGACTGAGGCCATTGACATCGAGTCAGTTATTAATTAAAGAGTTTGCTGTAATTAAAAGCAGGAGAGTTCAGATGTAAACAAGTTCTGTTTTATAAAAATACATGTTTAAAAAATGAATTAAATAGGTTCCTACACACAAAGATACGTTTTTTTAACTTTAATATATTTTTCTTTTGTATCAAAATTCATAATTTAATTTATTTATTTTATTTCAAAATATGTTTATTTAATTTCATTTCTTTATTTAACTCAGAAAAACATTAACGATATTAACTATGTATTAATTTATATACAATTTAATGGAAACACTTATTAAAAAAAAATGAATTAGAAAAATGTCGTATTCTGTTTCTTTTTAGAATTTCAATTTAAATATTATTCAATTTATTATAAAGTAACGTTGGTTCGCTGATTTTTTAAAGTGATGGGAAATTCGCTAAATTTGTCGAATAAGAGTGAGACGTTTATCCGGATGGAGATTAAACAATAGGAAATTGATCAATAAATTTATGTGCCAAATAAATAACGTCTTTTCAAAAATGCAGGGTAAAAATTTCTCGCTCTTGAAAATTTAGTTTTATAATTTTTACTGCCGCGAGCCAGTGTTTTTTAAATATATGTATGTATAATAGGGATATCCCATGGCGGCAAATTTTTCAAAGTATTTGTACCAATCTAAAAGTTGTTATACAATTCTACTGTTTTGAAAAAAGCTTATTCCTATAATTTCTTTTAAAATTTGTTTATTGGCTGCTCTTCCATGCAAATGGTTCAAGGAAATTATTTATTATCTACGTGTTCATGAATAGTTTCACTGAAAAACTTTCGTGTGTAAATATTACTAATAACTGCGTGCATTCTACGAATTTTATTCGTGGTTTTCAGCCACGTATAGCATTCGTAGAAAGGACATATGTAAGTACATATTACGAATATTTGATTCGTATTTGTACAAAAACAAACGTATATTGTACTAATAGTATTGTAATATTTACCAATGCTCTCGTTATTTATTCGTACATTATACAGTGCTATTCGTACATTGTTCTAATGTTATTGTAGTATTTACTAATGCTGTCGTTATTCATTCGTACATTATACAGTGCTTTTAGCTGGCTTTCCCTCATTTTTGAAATTATATTATTATATTTTAATTGAAAAAAATATCAAGTTTGACTTACCTGGATTTGAACTGGTATGGATGAGAGCGAGCATCCATACACTGAGATAATTTGCAACAATAAATTCTCCGGCAAAATGTTAATCAGTTGAAAAGTTCACGCAGTTTCTTTTTATTTGGCAGAGAGTCATCACGATTGCGAGTTGTTAGTCACTAGGCCCTGGTTCTTCATGAGCCGTTGTGCCACCCGATTTATTTTTTTTTTATCAGTCTACGAAAGAATGTTGTCTACTAATATTAGTTTTACTTCGTAAATAGTACGAATCCATTAGTAAATATTACAAATGCAATGGTATAAATTACGAATGTATTCTTTATGAATGTTATTAGTTATATGTACACAACAATTCGTTCAATGTATTCATAAAAGTTGCATGATTTTAGTTTACGAATTCTCTACCACCGGTATTAGTAACACTTCACGAATGTATTTGTAAGGAAATCACGATACGAGTACATCGTTCATTTCACGAATATTCGTACAATGGACGAATAATTTTGCTACGAATGTCATTCGTAGCCAATTTACTAATAAAGTCTTTGAGTGCTTATTACGCTTTTTTTCATATTTTATCATTAAGTTCTTATTTTATTCAATCAAATACACATTAATATCATTTTATTGCCGTGGTACATGGTTACTACTTTTTTAAAGCTGGAAACAAAATTCAGGGGGCGGCAAAATTGGGTCTGCCCCGGCCGGCAAAACCCACACTACGCCACTGACATGGCGCCTTGGCAGATCACAACTCACGTTTTTCTTGTGAGGTTTCCCATGAGAGCTCCCACAGAATACGAAATTGTGACCGCCTTGTACAAAAACAAACTCACAAAAAATTGTGCCCTGTGAGCATCACAACGGCAGAATAGGGCTGTAACACTATTGTAGTTCCATCGTGTATCTTACATTTTTGTATCGTTCCGAGACATTCGAATCCTATTTCGCGTTGGTTTGGGAGAGGTTCTGCATTTAAAAATAACTTCGAAATCTAAACACGTCTAATCTATCACACACCAATTCTGTCAAATACACGAATAGCTGATTCAATTACACAGAATATAACCAAATGAATAAAAATGTCGTTCATGCAAACTTTTGTGTAAACACAATTTTTAAACTTACGACGTTGCATGATTACCCTAACTAAGTTTGGAGAAAATCCCTCCAGCCGTTAAGGGTGTAGGGGCGAGGATAGACAGACAGACATAATTGCGGGACGCCCTTTTTTAGCGTTGTCAATCATCGTTATGTTAAGGCAAATTACTATCTCGAGTTTGATTTTTTTACGAATCCATAACTTACCATATTTCACCATTATTTCGCTTCGTGTGAATAAATTTCTTTAAAACATTGTTTTATAAAAGTTTTCTGACAGAAATAATGGCAATATGTCACTGTGCGTATATGCAGATAAATTTCAAGATTCACAAAAGTTTTTTTTTGAATTTTTTTACTTTATATCAATATCAGTCGGTCACTCGCATAATGATTAGCCAATATGTTCATTTTCAATATTTTTAAACCCAGCCTTGAACCACATGAACTTGAACAAACACCTATATTCCTAACCCCCAGTTTCACAGTTTCGTTTAAACCTTGAACCGAGTTCTTTTTTACTTGTGATCTGGAGTTTAAACTAAAAGTGGAGTTTAAACTTCCATTGTGAAACTGGTGTAAGTTTATCGTTTTCCATTTATATTTTTCTTTGTTAAATACACATTTTCAGCTCATCCACCATCTTTTCATTCGAGTTGGTTTAAATGCGACATCTAAATTTGATAATATTCAAATGTTAATACATCCTCCAAAAGGACATTCCTTGAAGTTTGTAAATTGTTTTTGCTTATATAGCTCAGAGCAACAAAGCAAGTAAAACTTATCTATTCCTCCACGTACCTTACCTAAGTACATCAATTTGTTGTAGCTATATTCTACAAAAAAGCAGACAGTAACTTCTATCGTCGCGCCATCCTGCAAATTATCAGCAATTCATCTTGAGCAAACCTACAATCACAGCGAGAAGAAAATGCAAATTAACCTCAACTTCGTGCTCCTTAGCTATGGGCTATAAAATTACCCACCTATATCTCATCTAAACAAAGTGCCAAACTGCCAAGTGATGATTTGTCAAAACGTCTTCATTTGCATTTGAGACCGAGACTTTAAAAGAAGGACTGAGTTTAATGGCAGTGGTTGGCTAATTTGGCTGGGTGCCTTAAGGTTAACATCATCATCATAGGCGAGAAATCCGTATCACCCTCAAACTTTCTCGGGTGCTGTATAATTTCTCGAAATCAAAGCCTGGAAAATGTATTAAGTGTTGAGTTTTTCTTTTAACACTACGGAGAGGGTATGACGAGACCTCCTGCATATACGTGGAAAATATTTTAATATTCGCATCAGTATTTCATGTTCCTCTGGTCGTGCGTGAAGAACTTCATCCATCCGATTCTTGAGTTTGAAAGTGAACCGCCCCCGCCCGCTATTTTGTTTGTTTTGTTTTTGTTTCTTCTAAGCCTCATGATCTGCAAGGTATTGTGGTTTGTGGTGGTTGATAGAGTGATTTAAGTATAATTGGAACCATTTAATGTTATGTTTTATGAGGCACGGTTATTATTTGAGGTACGGCATAACTCTTTAGCTGCAAGTAGTAATAATTATTATCTTGTTTTGTTTTCTTCTAAAACAAAACACACAGCCGCTGCTGGATAAAATGTCCAAGGGCAGTGCAGATCGAAAGAAACGCATGAATAAATTTTGTGTTTGACTTGGAAAATAAAATCACTCTGTCAGTTTTTGGCAAAGAACTCTAGAGAAAAGACTGTTTTTTGTTTATACCATCGGTGACTATTGATCTTTTGTTCTTGTATTTATTAAATAATTTTGAAAAAAAGGTAGAAAGTGATCTCTATAAATGATCATAGCAACTGAAAAAATTCGATCATTTTTTGTTGATAAATCGAGTGATGTGTTTGTGATTTGATTAAACTGTTATAAGATACCGATGATACCCAACATGACGAATTTAAGAATAATAATCAAATTAATTATTTGGAATCATATACAAATGATTGCGAGTAGTGTTTCTTTTAAAAACGAATGGAATGACTGGATAATTATTCCAGCTCGATCAGACACAAGTTTAAGGGGAACGCATACGAGTAGTTCAAAAAACTTTAGTGTCTTTGATGTGAATTCTAGTAAAAGTGTAAGACATCCAGAGGAAATGGAAACATTTATAATGAGAACTATCAACATTAATGATATTAATTGGAAGCAACAATCTTCGCAACTTAAAAGTGAAATCAACCGTGCTGAGTCGAAGAGTGAACTTGCAATAGATCCTACTGGACGAGTAATTGAAAAAGTGAAAGAATTTTGTTCAACTGTAATGGAATTTCTGGAAGAAAGTGAGTTTGTGATTTTTAATATAAAACGTATTTAGTTATTAGCCCGATGCGATGATGGAACTTAACTCTAAAACCCGTCGGAAATTTTAATTGTATTATGCATGCTAAAGTTCTGATATAAGTTTTTAATATTAAAATTAGGGCTGGCCACAAGACGAGACCCTACGAGACTTTTGTAAGTCTCGTCTCGGTCTCGTTAAAATCGAAAATTTCCAGTCTCGTCTCGGTCTCGTGTCGGTCACGTATAATTTAGTCTCGTCCCGGTCTCGTCTCCGAAAAATACGATTTCCGGACAACCTGTTGACTATGGGAACGAAATATTTTCGATTATAGTTTGAATATGAGCAAAAAAAAATAAATATTTAACTCAAATTGGATTTTTTAGTCTATAAGACTTGCTGTAAATTTCAGTATATACAGTCTCGTCTCGGTCTCGTCTCGGTTGCTTTAAAGGCAGTCTCGTCTCGTGTCGTCTCGGTCTCGTATGACGATCGAGACCGAGATCGAGACTTTTCTCGTCTCGGGGCCAGACCTAATTACAATAAAATTCGAAAATAAAATAAAAATATTTTTTTATTTTTTATAGCCAATAGCAAATTGTGTTTTAGATCAATTCAGTTCGTTTGACAAAAAGCTAGATGGTTTAGGTTGAGCCGCGAAAATTAATTAAATAAGTAAAATAATTTGCGGGAGGGTGAATTTACTCCCATTTAGAAAAAAAAAATAATTAAAAACAACGACAACAGAAATTAATAGTATGTTTTATTATACCTACCCTTTTTAAAACTCAAATAACAATTCTATAATATTCTTTTTACATAAAATTGTTTTAGAGAATAGTTTTTGAAAAGATAATTTTCAAACTCAAAGTTATAATCTTCGTTTATAAAATTCAATACTATCAATTTTAAGTTAAAATATAAATATCTATTCGATGCTTTATGTCACATTGCAAGACATATTTTACTAAAAATAAAGAATGGAATTCTGATTTTAATAAAGCTTTAGAGTTAAGACACTGTATTGCCGTTGCTTTTTCAATAGTTTGTTCGTTCTATTTTAAGTCAATTAAAATAATATTGCCACTGGAGGCAAAAATGGACCCAGCATTCGGTTTTTCTCACACCTTAAATGTAAAAGACCCTGCAACATTATGTTCATACTTTACCCTGAGGCCACACGAACCAGTACTGGCAAGCAAGTTGGCTACATACATTGACCGCAAATTCCTTATGTGAACAATGTGAACATGTTCCGCTCTACATTAATCAATTTTTCCAGTGCAGATGAAACGATAATAGTTTATGAACTAAATAACCTTCTACAAATAAAATACCGCGAAGATTACGATTTAACTTCCGTTTCGTTATTTAACAAAAAAATAAATACGTTGCCGAAAGTGCTCAAAACTTTTATCGGAAGTTTAATTTCCAAAGAAAAGAAAAAGGATATATAGAGTCCATGTTTAATTGGACGCCTGTCGAAGACGTCCAATTTAAAAAAGACAACCCTCAAATAAAGAAGAACATTTTATTGTTTTTGATTTTGAATGAATTTTCCTTTTTATTTTTGTTTACTTAGGTTTACGAATTCTCCAGTTTCACACTGAACACTGACCGGAATAAGTTGCACATAATATTTACATACTGGTACTTTTTTTTGGATTTTATCGCAGTCTGAGTTAGTGACACTTAAGTGCACTGCGAAAATTGGCATTTTGTGTCTTTTATTTCTTACTTAATAGAGTTAGAGCCTAGGACCGCCAGATATACGTTATTTTATCAAACCTAAGATTTTTTTCTGCGAACAGGTACTATGGTAGTTAAGAACAAATGGATACTAAGAATCTTCAATCCGGGTGCAATTAAGAAGTAGCGAGTGTTAAAGTTGCATGTTGCAATATTGCGTTATTTTATCAAAGCTGAATTTTTGATGTCTTAGGGGATGGTGTCATTTAATTTATTTGACACTTGTCAGACATCTACAGTGGGGCCTAACGTGAGCCAGATACTTTCAGTAACAAGGAATTATTGTTTTGACAGTTTTAAGGTGATATAAGGCCCCACTGTAGGTGTCTTGCTGATGAGAAAATATTGTAGAATATTTGCCCAAAGAAAACATAAAATCCTGATTTGATTTTGACAGATTTTAAGTGTCTGGCTCACGTAAGGTCCCACTGTAGATGTCGGACAAGTGTCAAATAAATTAAATGACACCATCCCCTAACACATATCCAAAATTCAGCTTTGATAAAATAACGCAATTTAGAAACATTTGTATGCAAATTTAACACTCGCTACCTCCTAATTGCACCCGCATTGAAGATTCTTAGTATCCATTTCTTCCTAGCTACCTGTTCGCAGGTACTATGCCTGGCGGCCCTGGGCTCTAAGTCTAAAAGTGTTACTACTGAAACTGGCCCTTTTATCTTTATTTTTAATAAACAATTTTTTCAATATTACTCCGTTTACATGAGAGGGTTCGAATCGGGTTGAGATTTCGATCTAGGTATAGGACCTCACTGGATTGAATTCAAATAGTATCGAAGTACACTTGAAGTCTAGTGCCAAATTGATATCAAGTAAGCACTACATACCATTTTTTTTTTAATATTAAAAATAGGTACTCAAAAATATTTTTTAGAATTTTTTTTCTTTGCACAAGTAATTTACTATTAAAAAGCTTCAACGAACTGCTTACTTAGTTTTTGGAATTCCAGAAAGTGTAGTGCCAAGTTGATATCAAGTTAGCGCTACATACCATTTTTTTTTAATAGTAGAGCATAGAGGTACAATTTTTTTTTTTCACAACTAATTTACTACAAAACAGCTACAATCAACTGCAAATTTACTTTTTTGAATTTCCACAAATGTAGTGCTAACTTGACATACATCGGTTTAACAGTTATATTAAAAAAAAAAAAACAATATTTTCGATATTTTATGTTATTTATAAATAGCTATACCTTATCGATTATTGGTCGTAGGAAAAAAAGTGGGCAATTTTATGATCTACAAACTGTACTCGATCTTCTTTTCGACAGCATTTGCCATTTAAAAGTTATTTCCTAAAAACTGATTTTTTCGACACTTGACCATGCTTAAAAAGTTATGCTCCTGTCGGATCGTTGGGGACTTTTTGTCATTGCTGCGTTATAGTCACTGGAAGACCCCACCAAGTTTAAGCGTTATCGGAATTTTGTTCAGGGAAATGTCTATTTTACCTGGGCTATTGCGTCTATACAAAAAGCCAATGCGGGTATTTTGAGGTCCTTTCGGCATGTTGTTGAGGAGAGGATACAATTTTGCGTCGCGGGCTGCGCCGTCGACACCAACAATAAAATTTCATGAAATAATTGTTGACCATTAGGATCATATCTTTCTTGGATAATTATAATTATATAACTTCTGCTAAAATAGCGGCGGTGAACCAGGTATTTTTATGGTAATTTCCCATACATTAAATAAGTAATATTATTTGAAATACATTTTTAAAAAAGCCTTGAAATATTATTTTGCACATGCACAAACTCTAATTCCTTAGTTTTTATTCTTTCTAATAAATTGTTAACTATTAAAAAAATTTATTTTCTTATAGATTTATTCAACACTGATGACAACAAAATACATCTAGCCGAAAGCAGTCGAAAATTGAAGAAACTTAAAAAGAAATACAAAAAGTTTATGTTTCCACTTTTACTTGCATACAAGCTTAAATTTTTAGCACTGATACCATTGCTGATGGGTGGATTGGTATTGCTTGTTGGAACAACTGGAATGGCTGGATTCTTTTTTGCCCTATTTACTGCGGTTATGAGTTTAAAGTCTGAAAGTAAATTAGAAGTTAAGAAATGGTAAATTGGTAAAATAAGACAAAATTTGTTATGAAAATGTTATATTTATTATTAAAAACAATAGAATTAAAGTTTTAATTTAATATGAAATTAATTTAAATGCGTTTTTTTAGTTTTAAACTTTTTGTTGTAATATGGAAAATAATGTGGAAAATATGGAAAATAATGTTTATTTCAATATACATGCATGCACATTTTAATAGTAGTCATCAATTGATTAGCATCGAACTGATTTCTATGTGGTCTGGTATACATACCTACATACACTGAACCAAACTCTTATGTATGGTCATTGCTTCAACGATTTTTTAGTTACAATTCAGTCGATGTTGGGATTCGTTATCTGAACGATTAATCATTCGCTCTTTAATGAAGCCGTTCATCAAACAACGAATTTTCGTTAAGTCAATGAAATATTTTAATTAGACAACGTAAAAGCATATTAATGAAATTTTTCGTTAAGTCATTAATGACCGATATTTTTAATTGAGTCAATTTATTTTTTCCATTAATGAACGATATTTTCATGGAGTCAATGAATTTGTTTCATTGATTAACTTAAAATGTTTTCGTTGGTTAATGAATTATTCGTTAATTCAACGAATTTATTCGTCATGATATGATTAGGTATTGCTTTTTTTTTGGATTACATATTAGTTCAAACATCATTCTTGTTAAAGAATCAGCTAGTGAAGAAATAAAAAAAAATATCTTGATGACAAGGTGTGGTAGTACTGATTCCCAATATACACTAGGAATCATAAAACTTGTACGGCGCCTTGCCAACATGCACTTTTCATTTTCATTTTTTTTTTTTTTTTCATTTATATACATTCTTTGACAAGAATTAAGTGTGAACTATAACAAAACAGATTCAAATTCTATTATCATTAAAATATGATTATTTTCGACGGTTTCGTTATTTTACATTATTGAACCGAAAAATTTGGTTCAATAATGTAAAATAACGAAACCGTCGAAAATAATCAACTTTCGTTGAGACATCGTCAAATAACAACATATTTTCCCCAATGTTTTTCGTTGTATTATGAAAGCTTTCATCTTTCAAGTATATGAAAGCACTTTCATTTAGACAATGACGCCATCATCAACAAACATATTTTTTAAAATAATTGTTTGCTTGGGCCAACGAATATTGCGTGGAGTCATGAGTCAACGAAAACTCAGCCAATGCAATGTAAGGAATTTCATAACTTTACGAAGAATTTTATTTTCAGTGTACCTACATGAAATAAGTATTTTCTTTATAGTATAGGTTAGGTGAGTTTTATATGAAAAATTCTTCAAAATTGTTGTTGGTAGGCTCCCTTATCTGGGTCTTATTGTTCATGCTTTTTTTGTTACAAAACGAGGACTAAGTCAAATTATTTGAAATTTTTAAATTAAAAAAATTACCTGAAAAATTGATATTTTATTAAAGGAAAACAAGCCCAACATGGAATAACATCGAATTAAAATAAACTGTGTACCCGCTTTTTATATGATAAAATAAATTTACAAGTTTTATTGAAAAACATGGATTCAAGAAATTGTATAATTATTTGTTTTTAACCGTCAAATTCGTCTTTCAAAATGTGCTTCAACAAGTAACTCGATTGAAACAAATAACTACTTTTAGTAATATTAACACAATTGATATTTATAGTATTAACTATGCATGTACTTTATGTTTACCAACATGGTAACGTTAATAAAATTGCTCGTTAACAATGTTTCAAAAGACCAATCAGCTTATTTAATAGTAAGTAAGTAAGTATGTAATTTATTGCTTGATATCTTTTTACTTCATTTACAAACATTTATAATACATTTTAAAGCTTTAGCTTTGCCGTCATCGTCAGCTCGGTTGGCAAAATTAAAAAATACAAGTAAGAAAAATAAAAATTAAGTTAACTATTCATATTGAGTTATAAGTAACATTCGGTATTTAAATATGTCTTTTAAAAACAGATAGAGTTTTTTCCAAACACAATTGTTTAGCAATGTAATTGTTTCTTGTAGGGTAAACATTTTCTGTCCAAAGTATGTAATTCGATGTTGTGCAAATATGGGAAACACACTGATGAGGTGGAAACAATCTTCTTTAAAGCTGTTGTTATATGGAGTTCCATTAAGGCCAAGGACTTCACATCTTGTCTTAAATATCAGAGATATTTCCTTGTAAGAGAGCGCATCGTTGAAGTTATTAGCTGAATTTAATATTTACTTTAAGTTAATATAACTTATTGATTGTGCTATGTTATATAATCTTTTTATGTGAATTTAACAGTATAGGAGGTTTAAAATAACACAATGAACTCAATAAACAGTTTATTAAATATAACCAAATAAATGGGCTACATTAAAAAAATTTGTGTGTGAATTTAACCAAATAGAATGCTGAAAATAACGCATATGTAATAGGCTGAACTAACTAATCAGTTTATTTAATATAACTAAGAGAATATGCTATGTTTAATAGTTTTCGAGTGTGAATTTACCGCATAAATAGGTTGAAAATAATTATTTGTTTCGATTTTAGTAACCAATCAACTTGATTAAATTTACGGAACATGTTATTTATAATAGGCAACCCACTTATTTATTATAACTTAATGAATGCGCTATGTTGTTACAAAGGAGATATAACGAAGAAGGTGTGTTACCTCAACCATTAAATGCGCTGAGCTATCTTAAAAAATCAAATCTACATTTAAGTAAGTCTGCTATTTCAACCGAGTGGATTTACCGTTTACATTTATGTTAATTCAACCGACTGCGTTGGAGTTATCTTCGAAAAATATAGCTCTACCAAGTCAGTTGGCTAATTCAATCGAGTAGATTGGTTGCTTCAACCAAGTAATGGGTTAAAGTATTTTCGAAAATTCAATCATACAGCCAAGTTAGTTTACTGATTCAACCGATTAAAGGTGTGAGTATAACTAATTCTATTTGATAATCTTAGTAAGAAATTGGGTAATGTTAGTGGAAATGGAAATGACATCGAAACGCTGAGTCGATGTTCTTTATGCAACCTAGTTCAATGTTTCTTCAACCTCTCATTTTTGCTTATTTTTCCAATTTAATCTGCTGTACCAACGACTGTTAACATTAACTGAGAAGAACAGTAAACAAAATTCTATATATTTTAGCTTATTTACTACGTAGATTTAAACAACATATTTTAAACAAAAGTGCGAGTGTGTCGCTTAAAATCAAAATGGACCTTTATTATTTAGAACTGAAAGTAGATAAAGAGTGCACAAACCTATTACTTCTTAACTATTGGAGATAATTATGCGAAGTTAATTTTTTTTTAAATCTGTTAGAAATGTTTTAAAAGATAAAACAATAAATGAAATATAAGGACCTCGTCAGGACTTTATAAAAAAAGGATTTCTTGTAGGTCCCTTTGATCATGAAAAATAAAAATAGAGTTTTTTGGATCTAAATACCAAAATGTACTACCGTTTTGATTCTGAAATGCATAGAAATTGGACAACCAGTGTTAATGTTTTTATTAAACAAACATACAAAGCATGGACGACTGGATCGCAGAAACTTGGGATGGTTCACTAATATTCTAATATCGTTAACGAAAAGATAATAAAAACGTATTAAAATAGCAATTTTGATTTTTTTTTTGATTTAATACAAACAAATTTGAAAAGAAGTTAAAAATTTTTTTTTTATTTTATTCTTTCGATAGAAAATTATTTATTCAAATTTTAAATGCAATATTTGTTGAATAAGTTAGCAGTAGCAAATCACAAAATAATGACAAAATCAATAAGGCCAATGACGGTATATACATATTTACATATTTATATACATAAATAAAGTATAAAAAAGTACAATATAAATAACCATACATATTTTTAGTTCCATTATTTGTATTTTTTGGTATAAACGCGGTATGTAGTATTAATAGAACTAGTCTAAGATAACATGTAGAAAGTTTAATCAAAATCGTTAGAGCCGTTTTCGATGCGTCTTGACGAAAATGACTTTTTTGGACTTCTACATCATTGTAATGTTAGTTTTGATTAAAACCTCGAGATTTTTTTTTGACACCAAACCAATACTTGCCCTATAGAGCAGTTAAAAGTAACATAGGTACATAAATTCATTTACTTATACCTTCAAAATATTTAGTAAGCATGAAACGTTTGGATGCCTTGAATTGAAATTGCCATTTGTCAGCTTAAGAGTCTTCTGCGCAGCAGGTTCCAATCTACCACTTGACAGTTTTTACTTTCAACTACCTATACTTTATTTTGGGTTACCATATTAACGTTAGCTCACTGCAACCTATGAATATTAATTTTAAACATTAATTGGCTTTTTGGTGCAAAATTGGTATTTACCTCACGAAAAGATCTTACCTGCTGGACGTCTGATCTCTGATTGTTAACTGAATTCATAACTTCACAAATTCTTTCTTCTGTCAAATTTTGGAGCGAAAAAATTAGACCCTTCTTGAAAACAAATTAAATATATTTGTTGTCATTTGCAGAATATATTGGTCCGTTTTAATTGTAGCTCTTTTTGAGACAAAAATTTTGGTATCACACTCTTTATTTTCAAAAAGGTCGAGATAGGTCCGTTTTGATTCTAAGCGACACAAGAAGTCAACTTAAATATTTTTAACACACTGAAGTTGATGCTGGTTGTATATGAGCAGTATCCTTTATTAAGTATTACACGAGTTTTGGGTAGTTTTTAACCGGTAATATTTTTCCCTGTACATACGTTTTATAAATAGGCACATATTTCTTTCTTTATTTTTTTAAATTCATAATACCTATTAGTTTATATGAGTCAATCATTATCACAGCTTGAGCTTCAACCTTTTGTGGCATCAGTCATTGCGAATTATGTGTATATTACGAATCAATTTCCGCGAAGTGTATAGACAATTGAGTTATTCAATATACGCTAACTGACCTAGTTTAAAAGTGACGCATTTCATACTACCCATAAACAACATCTACCTACTACAGCTACCTAAATTTATTTCATTAACGAAAGTGTTAACTAAAAAGTCGTGGCACGAAGACCCGTCGCAGTCTTGACGCACGGCTTGATAGCGGATCCAAAAAGAAAAAAAAAAAAAACATAATTTACTTCTTGCACCCTATATTGGCACAATATGTTGCGTGAACGTAGACTGATTTACAAATCTATACGTCAACATGGCTGCACTCGTTGATTGAACTTTTTATTTTTATAACTAAAGGAAGTAAATGACTCTCGATAACGCTTACACCAAGCGGATGAAAATTTATTGTTATGAATAGCATGGTAGGTGATTGTGATGCCATGGCACGTGTTGGAGTTGAAGACTTGACGCGTTTCAACAATAATTTCACTATCAAGTAAGAGGAGACTTGGATGTAAATTGAAAGTCCAATCAACGACGCCATTATGCTTCATCAGTCAACTATTCACAAAGGCCATCAGATATTCATTGCATGATGGCGATGATTTTTTTTTAATGAATGCAAAATGTTCTTGACAAGAAGTTAACAAAATTTCCTAGAGCAATACTCAAAAAAGAAAACGACCGTTAAATCATTTATTTTTGGAACGTAAGCGATATTATATCAGTGAGCTATTTAAAAAGTTGAAGGTACGTTAAAAAGCTTTTAATAAGCATTGTTCTATTTTTTTTTAACTTAGATAGGTACTTCTTAAGTGGCACTATATTAAATTGAATAAAGGATTTATGCAACTAGGAACTAAAACTGTAAAACTAAGTTGTTTGTGAAGTGCCACCAAGGCAAAGCAGGAAAAAGGGAATATAATAGAACAGAAAATAGAAAGAAATAGGGAATAAAATTAAACAGACAATTATATTTAATCAGTTTTCCTTTTGGTAGCTAGCTACAACTTAAAAGCTTATTTATTTTTGTTCGTAATTTTCTGTTATCCAAAGATCATAATTTAATTTTAGTAAAACATGGCAAAGTACGATTATAATAGATGATAAATAATTGTATAGGTGATAACCGAGAGAAGAAAAAGAAAGAACCCGAATGAATAACATCTAACTTGTGTGTGGCTTGTAAAAATGCTAGTCGTCTTAATGCTATTGAAGCGTTTGGATGAAGAAGGGGGTAAATGACATTTGCAACATTTCGAGATATAAGGACTTTAAGTTTTTTGTTGAGAACAATAATAGCTTTTTAACAATGTTACTTTTATTTCATTACAGTAGCTTGGTATATTTAAAAAACCAACATTTTTCAGAAAAAGAGCAGTTAACTCTTTCTTGCACAAAAAGCTTATTAGTATTTTGAATTTTTAAGAATACAAAGGGGTTAAGTAACAAAATTCATTTTGTTTTTATTTTGAAAAGTTGTTTTCTGTTCGCATGGTTCCGATATAGCTTTTTCATAAAACCAGGGGTGTTCCCTCGGTATGAACATCATTTGTTCCTTAAAAATTTTGTTTTTCCTCAACAGAAAGCTGCTTTATCTTTTTTTCTCGGACTTAAAAGTCTTAGTTTTTGTCTGGAACTATTCGGATGTTTTTTGCTATAACAGCTCCATTGAATAAAGCATCTTCCTCGTAGCATTTCTTTTAAAAATAGGATCGATATTTCTTTATTCGAAGCCGTTAAACGCTATCACGGAAATTGATTTTTTCATTTAATATGTTTTTTGTAACATTTCTAACGTTTAATTTTACTGGAAGATTTTCTAATGATCGAAAGTGTTTCTCCATGTCAATTATAACGGTGTTTTTTTTGCTTGGTACTTTTTATTATTTGTCGGTTAGCCCATTCTTCCACTCACATTGTACGATTTTTAGTTGTTAGTAACCCTTTTATACCAAAAATGAAAGCGCTAAATAAGAAAATACGAATCGTAGCACAATATTGATTAGACAGAAATTTAAGTTTTCGCAACGCATCCTCATTTTTCGAAAAAAACCGAAAATCGAAAAAATGGCACTTACCCCCTTCTTCATCCAAACGCTTCAATTGTAAATTAGAAAAACCTTCATTTGGATGGGCACGATCAGGTGACCTCGGTAGTGCAACGTCCTCTGAGGTAGCTTGGTCTATAGGTTCGAATCCAGTTGACGGCAAAAACTATTTGTAAATTAAAATTGGAACTATAGACTAAGCACCACTAAAACGAATCTGATGATTGGTGTGGCAGCCATGGAATTGCAGTAATTTCAGCCAAAATGTAGTACTCAGTGGTAGCCAACACAAGTGGTTGTTGTTCATTCAAAACCTTCAATATCTAAATATGACGGAGCGAAAGCTTTGCAGCCTAACTGCTAGTGTTATCATGAAAAAACACCATTGTTTAGGTTTGTGTTAACTAAAAGCATACAACTACTATTGCATAACCAGAAAGTCATTTTTCAATGGTTTCTTGGTAATTTCTGTACTTCTTAAAGTTACCGAACATAATTAAACTAAACAAGTTTTCAATTGCTTAATTTTATCTAACAATGAAAATTAAAATAATAAAAAAAAACGTGAAAGCCAAATTAACAACAAAATTTCATTTTCAGTTTAATTTTTATAATCTACATTAAGAGACAGAAATCTTAGGTCTTTGTCTTCCTTACTTAACATTTACAACATTGTCTACGGGCCTGAGTTTTTTTTTTTAAATCAGGGACAATGCCAGTAGATTTCTTTTTTCACTAAATAAAGAACACTAGCAATTAAACAAAAACCAATCATAATATACATATCTACATGACACACATAATTATTTGTTCTGTTGTTTGTTTATTTTAACATTTTTTGTTGTTCTATAGCTATTTTTCTTCTCTTCATCTGTCAAACTTGTGCCTGTTGTTCAACCTTAATTTACTTACGTTGCGGAGTCCACTTTACTTAGAAGAGTTGTTTAAAGTGTTTAAAATTATGAAATAGTTAGACAAGGGTTCGTAAATAAACTACTACTTTAACTAGAGTTTTATTCCTGAAACGAGCAACGTTTAAAATTTTGCGCCAATGATTTTTACCATATTTAGTCCAGCCTACATTAATTTTACAGCCAAAATCACTGTCAACTGAAGAGTCAAAGTGAGAACGCCGCCGGGACGAAACGCCAATTTTTAAGGACTCAAGGCCGTTAAAAGCTATTTTGAATCAATATTAAACAAGTCCAATTAAATAATGCTAAGTTTTCTACTTGGCGTATTTCAGTAGTATATAGAATTCGTATAAAAAACCATTCATTTGTTGATTATAGTCTGAGAGTCCACCATAGGATAGGACGACCTATACTCTCATCTCTTTACCAGATAAGAGGTAAACAGTTTGAGCATGAGTTGCCTTTAAAAAGTGGGCTCTTCAGAGGGTTGCCACGCGGCGCAGGGTCAAAAGTCTACAGGCCAAAAGTCAACAAAAAAAGGGTAAATATTCCCTAATTTTAGAAAGAAAGTGGGTCATAAGTCCACAATAACTTATTATTATAATTGAAAAAACCAAAAGAATTAAGAATTATTTATTTATTTTGTTAAGATTTAATTTGTATACTCTTCACTACTCGTAAACTTAAAGCACACCAAATGACAACATAGAGGCGCCTTCCTGGCGACTGAGCATGGGTTAGGTTAGGTTGTAAGGGGTGATGATTAGGCAAGCCGAAACACCGCACTCGGATCTCAATGGATCCATTGCGCTCCCCAGGGTTTGCGAAAAGGATGGAAAGCGAAGGGTAAGGAAAGGAATAAGTGGAATATTAGGTAAGAGGTGCCCCCCTGAACCATCCCGAAATCTGAATGAATTTCAGGATGTTCTTTAGTGGCAGGGAAGAGATGTCGCTCAGTTCGCCGAAAAAGTATTCTTCGAGGGCTGTTTTCCTTTTTCTAGCTAGGCTAGGGCATTCACAAAGGAAATTAAATGAGCCCTCCTCCACCTCTTCATCCTGACACCCTCTACGGAGGTCGGATGCGATGATGCCCATTCTGTTTAAGTGGGTTCCCATTGAGTTGTGACCAGAAAGGATTCCAACCAATAGGGATAGTTTAGGCCTGCTAAGCGAGAGTAAGTATTCCGTTTTTTTCCTAGAAATATCCGGCCGACGATTTCTCGAAACCCGAAACGACCGAGCAAACCCTAAGCGGAGCGACGGAGTCGCGTGAGCGGGACAGAGGACCCGAAAAGGGCGGTAAAATCCTTAAGCCCGTGAAGCGGGCCACCAAAAGCAGTCGTGTTAAAGAAAACTATCTATAAAGTAATCCACTGAAGTGGGTCAGAAATCCATAATCAATGGGCCAAAATTTTTGTATGGATTTTTGGCCCATCGGAGTGGGTCAAAAGTTCACAATTGATTTATGGACTTTTGACCCACAGAAGTGGGACAAAAGTCCATTATGGACTTTTGGCCTGTGGACTTTTGAACCTGCGCCTTGCCACGCTTTAAAGATCACTTTTTACGCTTATTCAATTATCTGATTGACCTTTATGTGGTAAACCAGAAAGATATAAAAAAAATATATTTTTAAAGCAAATTTCATTTAAAAATTTTAAAACGGGGTTTTTTTTGAAATTTTAAATTTAAGTAGGGTAAATTAGGGTAAACGTATTAAAAGATCGAAAGCTTACTTTGTAAATGGTCAGTGCTAGAGAAATGATTTTTTTCGTAATCGATAGATTTTATTAAATACATGAAAGCTATATACATAGTAAAAAATTTAAAAACTTGAGATATGAACGTTTGAAAGTCAAAAATGGCAAATTAGATGTTTGAGAAAAAATAGTTTACGATTTGGTTAAATTTATCATTTGGTTAATGAACTGTGTCAAATTTTGTATGGGAAATGGTTTACACAATTTGGTTGAAATTATCCAAGGAATTTGATGGGGAAATTTAACCAAATTTATTTGTCAAAACTTATCCAAACGTCATTGTGACTTTTAGAATTAGGCGTGTGAAAAAATATGATATACACTAAACTAAGGAAAGCTCTGACCGTGTTCTGTAACTCTCAAATCGAGATTAGTTATATATGCAAGACAAAATAATAAGGACGTTTACATTCAATCAACGATTGGGAAGCTACTTTTCTTAAACTATTAAGGTAGAATTATAAAGTTCCCCAACCATTGCGAACCATTCGTTGACGACGATGAAACTACATCAACAACCTGTTGTTATTGTTGTTTTCTTTATCGTCGACCAATGGTTCATATTGGTTTAGGTGATCCTTAATAGTCGGAAGCTGTCAGAAGCAGATGTCATAAAGTAATGAAAAGAAGCTTTCTGAACAATAAAAATCAAAATTGAGTTTCACTTCCGTGAGGTGCACTCGGGGCGCCAATTGTATACGTAAATCAAGAAACCGACATTATGGACGCACCATATAATTTGTTTGTATTCGCTCATTTTTGTCCGACCACTACCGTGAGCCTACGACCATTGTAGTTCCATCGTGTATCTTATATTTTTTTGTTGTTCCAAGACATTTGGCTCCGATTTTGGTTTGGTTCGGGAGAGGTTCTTCATTTAAAAATAACTTCGAAATCTAAACACGTCTAATCTTTCAGACACCAAATCTGTCAAATAAACGAACAGCTGATTCAACTATACATAGCATTTAACCAAATGAATAAAAAGGTCGTTCATGCAAACTTTTGTGAAAACTTACCATTTTAAACAATTTTTAAACTTAGGACGTTGCATGAATACCCTTATTGTTTATTGGATCACAAGAGGGGCTGTATTTAAACAAGCATGGGGTCGGAGTAGGAATAACAGACAATATAGAAATGACAGTCGATGATTTCTATTGGTGAAATATAAATAATTTTTAAGTTAGGTAAATTGTTAAATATTGATGATGGGGTGGAAAGGGCATATGTTTTTATCAGATCACCAGGGCGGGTGTAGGACGTTTTATGGAATAAGAAGAAAAAACATAAATGGCGGCTGATGTTTCGTATCGGTCAAATATAGGTGTAATTTTGTCCAAGTATACGGGCTTATCCAAAAAATGTTAGCTTCATTGTTTTTTGACTGCCCAACTAACAATTCAGCTTCTTATAGCTTAAAAATATTGATGTGCCACAGGTTTCACTTTATATAAAGCTTCGGTACGGCCTGCGGCGGAATTAAATTTCTTATACATGTAACGAGCTAGATAACTACTTCTTTAAAGCCGAATAGAAATAAGAAAAGGAAGACTTACCGAGTTTGCGAGCTGTCACTCGAATAGGCTTCTAAAATTGATATTATAGAAGATGATTGAAGATGTCACTTTAAAAAGGCTGCATAAAATGTTTATATAAGTTGCTGCCCTTAAAAGTTTTCTGTAACCATTTTCAATAAGCCTTATTGAATACTTCGATACGGCTTGTTAAGTCTTACTAAAGAATCATAAAAGAATGGCCACGTTCGGGTGGTAGGCAGACATATAGTATCTACTTTAGCATCCGATACGTTTTCGAACCACCAAAACCGTGTATGTAACACAACCAAACGAAAACCAAGAAAATAAACAAGTGAGATATCAGCTGTTAGTATGAAGTATCTCTACTAAACCAACGCGAAAGCGGCACGGAACATTCGCCGACAGCATTTTTTTTTTGTTATTTAGCATTATTTATTTGTCATTTATTTTGTATGATTTTGAATGATTTGCCCTGCATATCCAATGTTCTGCGTGTTGGTTTGGGAGAGCCTTAATCCAAACAGATCCGAACATTTTTGGGATAGCCTTAGATTTCCTTTTTGATATCAGCTGTTTGGTTCGTCGGCTGGTTTTTTCTTAAGGCATTACAACAACACGAACAAATCTAGATCCCATTGGCGACGTACCCCAACGCGGCCAATATGTCAGTCTATAATAAAGAAGTTTGAATTTGTATAAGTCATTTTAAAGAAGCTTTTTAAAAAGACTATTCACATTTATAATTATATATGTATATTGAATAAATTGAACACGTGGAGAGAAAGATAATTCATTTTACTTGATTTGTCTTTTTGAGCATTCGGAAAGCTACTTTTCGTTGGTTTAAGACATAAGCTTCAATGCACGATAAACAGACACGAGGTTTATGCTCATCAGATAAACATAACATTCGGCATTTTCGTATATCTGGGTATTTATGTGACGTCACGGTCAGCTTTTATGTTTTTTCGTTCTATTTAAAGTGAAGACCATAATTAATTTAAGTATTTAAATAAATTGTTTTCAAATTCTTAATGAGCAGTTTAAAAATAGAAAAAATTATAATAACAATCAAATAAAGTTAATTATTTTTCTTTTCTCCGAACTTAAGCAGATGATTGTAACGTCACAGCCCTAATGAGCATACCTTGTTTCTGTTAATCGTGCTTAAGTGGCCGTGTTTTTTTGGATTGAAATTATCAAAAACATGCATCATTACTTAGTTTATTTTAAGACGATTGATATTAATATAAGACTATTGAAATAAAAATGGAGCAAGGGGACTGCTAAACAAATCGTTTAGGTACATTTGTTTCCTCACGCAAAATGTATAAGAGAGTTAAAGAAGTCTGGTTCATGTGTGAAATTTTGTATAGAAGCTCGGATTTATTTAAGGAAAATTTAAAGTTTTAAAAAATGAAAAGGCTGATTAAGTTTTTGCATCTTCCAAATTATATCTAAGATGGCTGAGTGGTTAGAGTGATGGACTTTCACGTAAGAGTTCCCGAGTTCGATCCCTAGTGAGGTAAAAATATAATTTATGTTTTAAAATTGTTTCCAATACTATAATTAATAAATAATTGAATTTGATACTTTATTTCAGATAAAATGCAGTAAAAATCACATTCAAAAATAAAAATAAAAATTTATCTTTCTTTTTTTTATTTATTTTTATTCACCTTATATAAGACTTGTATTTCACTTTTATACAACCATGTCCGAAGCTATCTGTCAAGTTGAAGTATCATTCAAATTTCCAATATCGCTCGTTAAAACTTAGTATCGGCTTCTTTAGGCTTTTATACAATCTGCTACCTTTAAAATATTTGCGAATAAGTTTATAAGAACATTTCCCGAAATCACGTATACAAGATATATTAGCTAGTATAACATTCTCCTTTTTATGCTTAGGTAAACTTTACAAATATCTTATGGAACTTCTAAAGCCTATTCTATTAAGCCGAACCGAAGCTGAAATGTTAGTTGGGTGATTTCGATGAAATTGAAATTGAAATATGTTAGAACTATGGAGAACAAAAATATTTATATGTTAGGGTGGTTCAAAAAATATCAACTTCATTGCTCGTTGGCCGATTTCGATTAAATTCAAATTATGTTGTAGCTGCCATACAATTATGAAAGAAAAAAGTATTTTCAAATTAGGGTGGGTCAAAAAAAATTAAAATACATTGTAGCTGATATACAATTATATTTAAATCCTAAGTGGGCTTTAGGTCTATATTGAAGTTGTTATTTTTTATTATGGAAGAAAATAATTTTTTCACATTAGGGTGGTTCAAGAAATGTTCTTTGACCAATTTTATGTCACTTAAGTTGCATTTTTCTCTAGGTTTGTATGTGAAGTCTAACATTTCTTAATTTCTTTGTAATCGTAATGGAATCCATATATCCGCTCATTATACCTTGAGTTGTTGCCAGTTCAAAACCCAAGCGATAATATAGCGTCCGCCATTTTAGTAGTTGTGTTACGAGCAATAGTTGTATTTAGCAGTTTTGTACTGTGCAGTTTTTACTAAAAAGTTTCACGAGTCACGAAGCAGTTTTTGTTTACTTAATTCTCACAGTCTCCCCACTAAAAGAACTTTATTCAAAAATGAAATAAATGAAGGGATATCCAAAATAGTATAACAGGACATTGTAAGTATAACCGTAGTTTTTAAATATATTTGTATCGGTTTTAAGTCAATTTTTATTAGAAAATTTAGATAGAACACTCTTCTATAAGTTTTTTTTTTATTGTCTCGTCCCAACATAGGTCCTTGCTCCAGCTTTTAGTCACACCTTAGGTGAATCACACTGTACCTTTATCCTATATTACTAATTAAGAATCATCCGCTTAGAAATGATGAACATTTATTAAAATTCAAGATTAAAAAAGTGCGTATACGCCCCAGTGTACCACTGCTATTTTGTTGTAGCTTTAAAAGAGAATAAAATAACAACACACATAATTGCTGTTTAATTTTCTTGTTTTACTTTGAAGTAATATGACATGACAGACATGAAGTAACACTAAGGGTCAGTTGCACGATAGATACCTATACAAAAAGCTGTCGTAACAATTCAGCCGTAAAAAGTGGTGAGATCTATAAGGACGTCAAGGTCTAACTTACCCCCAGTTCATTTTTACTGGTGATCTGGAGTTTAAACTAAAAGTGGAGTTTAAACTTCCACTGTGAAGCTGAGGGTTAATGTTGTATATAAAATATTTTTAGTTTATTAATATCGAAGAACCTCAAAATTATAAGAGAGATTTGTTATTTAACAATTACTAAATTATTTTCTGTAAGTTTTAGATTTCATTTCAAAATTGTGCAATGAGCTATAAAATGGAAACTTGCCAAGTAAACTTACAAAAGTATGTAATTGTGAATTTCTTTGAAATAAACTCTATTTAAAATATTTAATATTTAACAATAATAAAAAAAGAACTTTGTGTACTTTTTTTCAACTTCCCATTGGGAGTGATTGTAATTGGTGTAATTTGTCGAATTGAAAATTTTGACGTTTTGAGGTCTCCAGAATCAGAATCCGTCGTTTTAAGCAAGATGTCTGTATGTGTGTATGTACGTACGTTCGGGGTACTTTTTTCTTCCACCAAATCTCGAGAACGCATAAATATATCGACCTCGGATAAATTTTATTTTACAGATAATTTTGTCATAACGTGCTGAAAAGGTTTTCTAACAAATTCAATAAACCCCTTTTTTACTAAAGCAATTTAAAAAGGAGCTGTAAAATGTCATTTATCTGGAATATCTCGAGAACGAAATAAGACATTCACTTCAGACTAATTTTATTTTACACATAATTACACAATATCAAATGGGTAGATATAAAAAAAAATTCAACAGACACTTTTTTTTTAAACTAAGAAAAACAGTTGAAAAATAATTTTCGTCTCAAATATTTCAAGAACAAAAAATGAATCAGAACCCAGTCTATTTTTATTTTTACATATTTTTATAATTCACATATAATGACGTAGTCAATAACTGATAAATTTTTTTTTAAAAATTCAATAAACAGTTATTTCTAAGAGCACAAAAACTGGAACAAAATCTATTAAAAATTCTTAACAAATGTTTTTCAACTCAAATATTTTGAAAAACAAACATTGATATCCATTTCAAATTCTTACCAAAATATTTATACTTATACCATATAAATGTTGTGTAATTTTGAGATTTTTTAAAAACCACCCTTTAAAAAGCTAAAAATCAAAATGTTGCAAGAAAAAACTTTTCAAAAAATTTAAATCGTTTCAAAATCGAAATTTTGCATATGACACTTAATTTGCCTTTTTATATTCTTTGAAATCATGTTTTTTTTTTTTTAAGTACACTTCCCTGATTTTTGGTATATTTTTTAGCCAACAGTCTGTTTTGAAAAAATTGGCTTAAATAATTAAATAACACCTTCATACCGAGAAGAGATAGGAAAAAAAGTTTTGTAAGTAAGATTCTTAGAATTTTGTAAGCTATTTACAAAAAAATATAAAAATTTTACTATTATAAATAGCTAAAGTACAAAATATAGGTAACGTCACATTCTGCCCTATATACTGATTATCCAAAAACCCAAAATAAGTACACTTTAAACTATAATTTTATATAATATATACTCAACCACCCGCCACTTAAGTAAATATGTACATATGTATATGGTTTTCAAGTGCGCCAATGGAAAGTTACTAGTGTGGGTCGACCCCAGACTCATTTTTTTTTTCTTTTTTGTTGATATCGAAATTTTTGAATCGCACGTTAAAAGATTAAGGAAATGATGAATGAATGAATGTCACACGATTTTCGGCAAACGTTGCCTGTCATTCCAAGATCAATTGCGATAGATGCTTGGACTTGATTTAATGCGTCTTCGTTAAGCCAATATGTGAAGAAATTGACATTGAAATCGAACATACGAGTTGATTTATACTAAATTACCAGACCGCTGCAGAGTTCTCTTGACAATTGGTGGCGATCGGCAATCGTGTGATTCCAGTCGACTTAGGCCTAATTTATGCACTCAAAGTTGAACATAGTTTTGAGATTTTTACAGTCAAGTTGAGAAATAGTTTTTATTTACTCGAAATTGACGTTTTCAACTTCTGATTTTCAACTCTAAAGTTGATCAGCTTTGGAGTTTCTCAACTCACCGAAATAGTAGAAGTTAGCGGGCAAATTTGGGATTTTTCTTCATTGCGGTTAATTCATTCATGCCATTCAGTTGTGTATTCTTTTCGCTTTTGACTTCGAAAGGAAAAAAATCTTAAACTAAATGATAATTTAATAAAAATATATCGCTGTTTTGATTGAAATATTAAAATAAAAAAATGTTTCATGCAAATTACCTACTTCTGGGAGAATTGGGCGTCATCTTATTGGATAAGCAAAGATGATGCAGGGGAATAAAAGCTATCCCTTGAAAGGCGGAAATATAAAATGCTTCCCCGTATAATGGAATCGATAAATAGGACGACCATGATTTCATTTATAGTTTTCGCCTCTCAAAAGCAACGACAATTATGTTTTTTTTTAAATTTAATAAAGGATTCATTGCCTTGTGATGAAAGACGTTACAGAAAATATCGGTTTAAGAAAAAATATCAGTTCTCGTCTGATCCCCGAAATTCAGCATCTTCGGGCGCGGTAAGTACTTAGATGGAGGACCGCATGAGCATTGGAGTATTCTTTTCAATCCGCGCTTTACATGGAATGAAAATCCATTCCAATTATTCGGAATAAATACAAAATCAACAATTATGGTTTATCCCGAATATTTTATTGAATAAGGAAACACAAAATTCTTATACCAAATATTTTGAATATCTAAAATGAATAAAGAAACATATTGACACAAAATTATTCTAATGCCAAAAGTTGAAAATGACGTCTTGTGTGTCATGTTTCACAAATATCCCAAGGACATTTTAGAAACTGCAGGTTGGTCAACTTTTGAATTTCAACTCTAGAGTTCAGATTCAAAGTATAGTGAATGAAAGCATTTTTCAAGTTTCAGTTCAAATATGGATTTTAAGTTAACTTGTAAGTTGCCCAACTTTATAGTTTTCAGCAAGTTGAACAGTTGTGAAAAAATTCAGCCTTAGTCACTGGCCCTGGATTTTTCGCCAATTTACCAAAATGCCAGAAGAATTTATCACTAATGTTTTCCCGAATATCGCTAAAAATTATGGTGACCATGATTGATTGAGTGCACGAGCGATTTCGGCGGCGAAAAACAACGCTATCGTTTGAATTTCGACATCCAACAAATCTGTCGACTGCTTGATGGATGAAAACAAAGCCAAAAACTATACCACGGAATTCCTTTGAAGTTCCGGGCTTGCCACGCCACACATTTTGTAATTAATGCACCAAAACTTTGTAACAGAACGAGTTTGATTGTGAAGAATCTCAAAACAAATAATATCGCCCAAGCGACGATTGTGTGTCGGAAATTCAAAGTCGAAGAGGTTTTTATCCCTAGGATTTCGCTTATTCCGATTGATTTGCCATTCGTATTTAAACGTCTTCAGTTTGCCGTGCGTCTCGATTTTATTATGAGCATAAAGAAGTCGCTAGGAAAATTTCTGAATTTTTGTGTCATCAATTTTGCATTCCAATGTTTCGTATTAGTCCAGTCATTTGGGCTTTTGGACTTTTCCCGCTAACGCCGCCATTCGAGGTTAAATGTCGAAAATATCAGGTTTTCGCATATTACTCCGAAACGGTAACTTACTTACTTTTGATGGCGCTCACAGCCCAGGATGGGCTTCGGCCTCAACTAACAAGCCCCTCCAGCCAGCTCTGTCCCTAGCTAGCCGCTTCCAGTTGCGCACACCGAGTGCTTTGATGTCGTCATTCACTTGATTGCGCCACCTGTTACGGGTTCTTCCTCTGCTGCGTACCCCATCGGGGTTGGATTCGAAGACTCGTCGTCCGTAACGGTAAATGCTATCGAAAAGTATTTCATGCAAAACTTGTAGATTTTGTGATCCGGAAGAAAAAAAGGTTTGACAATTTTTTTCCTACAACTCACCGTTAAGAAAATATCGACATCTCAAAAAACGTAAAATGTCGATAATGTCACTTTTTCACGTATAACTCCTAAACGGTTCATATTTTTGAAAACATCTGAATGCAAGGTTTGTACATTATGTGACCCTCTACAGGAAAAAACAACCGTTTTAAAGATATAATTATTTTAAACGTTTGACAAAAATTCTAATTTTCCAGTTTTTCGCTTTTTTTCTTAAGTGGCGAAGTTTTCGAAAAAGCATTAGACTCAATTTGTAGACCACATTATTCTCTACCATACAAGTGATATGTCGCAAGATATTGGTACTTATATAGCGTCAAATGTCGAAGAAATAGGTATTTTGCATATATCTTTTAAACGGCACGTTTTATCGAAAAATTATTTACGCTAAATTTATACATAATGTAACCCTATATAAGCCTGCATTAACATTTTTTTTTCTAGCAGCCGTAATGTTTATTATATCATTATTTCAAGAAACCACAAAAACTCAAAAATACTGGTTTTTAGCCATTTACTCTTAAATGACGAATTTGACGGAAAATATTTTGAACCTATTTGTTAGATTTTAATATTCTCTAGAAGAAATATTATGACATTTTTTTACATATAACACATCAGTTGCAAGATATTGTGACTTCAAAAATGGTCAAATTTCGAAAAACAGGTTTTTTTTTGAATACAAAACATTAAAAAAAAATATTGTTTTGCTTGGAAAGATTTGAAGCAGTTTTGAAAACTTTTCACTTTATAGATTTTGGGATGCTCTTTCCGAATTTCCATTTTGCCACCTTGCACCTTTGCCGCTAACGCCGCCATTTTGAAAAAATACAGAAATATGTACATCAAGCAGCGTGTTCTAGGCTCGGAATTATTGTTTTCATTACATTAACGAATCTGGGCGGGGCGCATTTCACAGTTTAACTAGATACCTTGTATATTCTTCTTATCTCTTTTGTTGTTCTGATAAAAATGATATTTACTAAACTCATGTTATTTCACAATATTTTCGCTATAATGTTCTAAGCGTCGCTACGACAACCACTTCAACCTTACCTAACTTAACATGTTCATGAGGCGTCATGTCTTCCATTGAATATCTTTTTCAAAACAACCATAATTGGTGGTATACTTGTTATTATTATACAATACATGACTATAATGAACTTATTTACCCAGGAACTTTGTTAGAACACTATCCATCCATATAGAATTCTTAAATAGGTAGACTTCTATACATAATATCCATTTCACCACAAAATAACTTTTGTGAACACCATCATCCAAGGAAAATACGTAGGTAGCTTCCATTGTACCTACCTCACAATAGATTATGATATGACAGACCACACGTCAAGAATTCATTCAATAAATTATGCCTGTGCACGTTATCGCCCTTTTTATTACACCGCACCGATAATGATAGAATATAGTCATGGCAAACGAGGTCTTCATCTCTAGGCAACCTAATGCGATTATGAAACTTGCCCAAGTGCATCCATGTGCAAAGTGAGTGAATCTATTATAATATAAACAAAATATACAAGTTCATATACCTACCCTATAGCCCCATAAAGGTATTCTGATGGTCTGCACTCCTGAAACTCCTTCGCAGCCAATGGCAAAACTAAGTAATAGAATCAGAATCAGTCTTCGGTTAAATATCATCGACCAAAGATGTTGAACCGCATTCTATTTCTGTTAGTTCCAATTATTGGATTGCTATTTATATTCACCAAGGCAAAAGGGATCAAAGGTGACAAAGTGGATTTTGTAACGGAATTGCCCAAAATTATATTTAATCAAAGCGAAACGAATTTTGTGCCTAATGCCACTCAGACAGAGTTTCGTGAAATAATCATTAACAAAGGTTTGTATACACCTATACCTATTTGAACCCGTCTATAATTATGGTCTTAGGTCCTTTCGGGACATCACAAAGTGTTATAACTACTTAAAGCATACTCTTAATATAATTATTTGTTTGTTTAAGGTCGGGGACATCTTCACAAACGCAAAAGGATTCTTAAGCTTTTGTATCCCAATTTAATGGCTGCACTGTTTGCTAAACTGGTTGTAGTGCCTATGGTTTTGAAGCTCATGATAGCAACAACATCATCAGCATTTGTAATGAGTAAAATTGCTTTGGTTATATCGGCTTTAATAGCTCTTAGCTGGTTGTTGGGAGCAACACGAGAGAGAGCTAAATTACAAATTGTCCAATATCCTGGACCGAGTGGTGGTGGAACGAAAAAACCCTTCGGTGGTGGTTGGAATGTTCAGGAGAAATATTCACCACAATATGGATCATACAATTCATGGGCTTATGACGATGAAGGCGTTGATAGCAATGACAGAAATTTCTTCCTTTAGAAGAAACAATAACGACCAGCACCAGATTAGATGGGTATACGATTTTGAATATATAAACGTTTGTTAAAATTAAAAACAAAAACATTCAGATTTTATTATTGGATAAACATTCTTTCGTTAATAAATAAATGCAAACAGAAATAATATTTAAAACTAATAATAATGATAAGTGGTTTGTTAAAAATTATTTAAAGTGACAAAATTATTAGAACTTCGTCTACCACGTAAAAATATCTTTCATCTTGAAATTTTAATTTGTGCCCAAAATTAAATTAGTTTTTACAAAAATGCAATTCGATTCCATTTAAGCTATGGATAGGAAGGTTTTCTTTGTCGCTAACAATTACTCAGAAGCAGAATCAAATTCCAAAATACTTTAAGAGCTGGTGTATGGGTGATGGAAACCAGGTATCTACCAGAGATTAAAATGAGTATGTTCGAATCAGTTCGAACATATCCATTTTTGTCTACATAGCGCTTTTTAGACTGATTCTGCATTCTATACAAGCTTTTAAGGCTAACACCCCTAACACATATCAAAAATTCAGCTTTGATAAAATAACGCAATGTTGCAACATTTGTATGCAACTTTAACACTCGCTACCCTAAATTGCACCCGGATTAAAGATTCTTAGTATCCATTTGTTCTTAGCTACCATATTATCTGTTAGCAGAAAAAATCTTAGCTTTGATAAAATAACTTATGTCTGGCGGCCCTGGGCTCTTAAAGCTGTGCATCTCATTTTAAATTTGGTGTAAATAATTCCCTTTAGAATCCTTATTAAAGAAATGTGGCTGTAAACTTCCAAGTCCTTAAAGTATTTCTATATTTCACTGTGCACATCATCCACTTCTTGCACTTTTTGTCGAAGCTCTATAACAGCAACTGATGTTTGCAACTTGGACAATGGACACATTTTAATTTTGCGTTCTCTATGCTTTTGGCCGTTTACATCATACATTATACCCAAATCAAGGGCCAACAATGGTGATTTCGTATGATATTGAACAAAATAGAATTGTCGTTTTAACACAACCAAATTCATATCTTTTTGTTCAATAAGGAACAAATTTAACGAAAATAATTTGGATATTTAAAAAGAAAGAAACAAGATGGTATGTTTGTAAAGATATACCATGAATTTTTCAATATGATACAAAAAGAATGATGAGTGATTTATTGAACAAAAGTAACACTCAAATGGGTCAGAAAAGTGGTCTATTGAACAAAACAGTTCTCCATAACTCGAAAACTAAAAAAATGGTTTGCTCAATTTCGTGAAAAATGGTCTATTGAACAAGAAAGAACTCAGGTGACGAATTGGTTTTATTTCCCACTAAGATATATCTTAGCTTCTCAAAGGACTTATTTCCCAACATCAGAACTTTATCGAACCTTCATATACAGATTAAACAAGATTTAATTCGAATCTATATATTATACACTCAATGTCACTTGTTTGAGGCCATTATTTTCTTAAAAGTTTTTTCTCGATAAATAACTGTAAGCTATATTTTTCCTGGAAATTTTTTATACGTGTGAGTAGGTATATATATTTTTCATTAAAAAGTTAAAGAGTTAACTCGGAAAATTCATAGAAATTTCCCAAATTATGTGAATAGACTGCAAAAAATTGAGGCCATTCCAAAAATTGCTCGGTAAAAGTTAACATCGTCGATTTTGTTCAAACAAAAGTTTAAATATTTATGAAAGGACAGAAAACTATATTTTGTATTAAATTCCAAGTTAAAATGGGCTCTGGAAACACGTAGAAAATAGCAGAAAGAGGATTAATAGATGCTTTAAGGCACTGGGATTCTCAGGCCGAGAAAAAGCTAGGAGACCGAACAGAAGTAAGACCATTGTCAACAACTATCTAGCAGACACTGAAAACTATGTAAAAATTACAAAAAGGACGCACACACGCACAGCTCTAGTCACAAAAACCCGATAAAAGCGACTCATTCAGCGGCTAGCTTTAAATTCCACACTATCAGAGCCTAAAATAAGGTCCAAAAGTGGGGTATCAGCCAGTATTTCGACGGTTTTAAGGATAATTAAAATCAGTGGTACATCATGAGTATGAAAATCAAAAATAAACCGGTTCTACAGCAGCTACATAAGGAACTACGGATGAATTACGCCAGGGAGCAGGTTGCCTGTAGAAACGCATGGAAAAAGGTTGTCTTTTCAGGTGAAAAAAAAATATTTAATCTTGACGGACCCGATAGTTTCAACTTTTATTTTCACGATTAAAGAAAAGAAGAACTTGTTTTGTCAAGACATCACAGTCATACATCAGGTGTTATAATGTTGGGAGCTATCCCTTTTATGGAACATTTGAATTGGAATTTATAACTACAACAATGAACGGAAATAGTTACAAATTCCTGTTGTAACGGGTATTACCAAAGCTAAAGAATATTCTGGAACCTCTACCTTGGACATTCCAACAAGACAACACCCCTACCTGGAGCCAGAGTTCAGTGGATTATTCCAAAAAACTGTATGATTTAATTCCAAACCGTCTAAAAGATCTAATTTCAAAAAATGGCGGTCATACTCATTATTGATTGGCAAAAACGTAATACATTAATGTTTAAAAACAAAAAAAAGTAAACATTTTTATAGTTTTGTTCATTTTTTATAAGATTTTTCCAGTGGCCTCAATCAAGTGACGCATTTTTGTTTATCCATTTTTGCAGTCCATTCTTATAATTTGTGAAATTCCTATTGAATTTCCAAGTTACCCCTTTAAATTTATACTTTTTATTGCAAAATATATTTACCTACTCACAGGTATCAAAAATGTCCAGAAAAAATATTTCTTTTAGGTATTTATCAAGAAAAAAATTGTTGTGAAAAAAGTGGCCTCAAACAAGTGACAGGGATGGTATTTACCAAACATTGAACAACGTGGATAATTTAGTGCTGCAGGTTGGGTTATTTATTTAAATATTTCTAGTAGGTAATTTCATATGACATTGATTCTTTGTAAAAGCTATTTTTAATGGTAATAATTACATTTTTATTTAATGATAATTTTTGTATTTCGTAACTAAACGAAATATATCGTGTCGGATTACATTACAGCATTAAGCATAAATTATCGTTAAGAAAAATAATTTATTCGAATTGATTGACCAACATTGACAGCCATCAGGCTGTAAATGCAATATATAGGGTGATTTGCATAAGATGTCACAAAAGGCTAGGGTTTGTAGGTTGGACTAAGGCAAGAACAAAATTGTACGAGAGGGGATCTATTTCCCTCCGTTGAGCGGTAGGGGCAATTTAAAAAAAAATACTTAAAACAAAAAAACAAAAAAAAAACAAAAAAAAAAAAAATAACGGTAATTCTTAGAGAGCCATATAGCATTTTGAAAAGCCAGAAAATCAACAGCTAACTTTTTCTATGATTTTTATGAGAAAGTTGCTTCATTTATTTTTTCATATTTTGAAAAGTAAAAGTCCTACAGTTTTCAATGTTTGACTAAAAATTGACAAGAGCATTAAGTTTTGAAAAAAAAATTATGCTTAATTATATAAAACTAGCTGACCCGGCGAACTTCGTTCCACCCAAATTCGATTATGTGTTTTCCAATTTTCCTGGTTGAATACGAATTCATCAAGCCTAAAATCGTGAAAATCGAACGATCAGTTCTCGAGTTATGGACGACATTTCTCTTTTATATACAGGGTGTCCCGTAAGTAATGGATAACCCTGAAATGCCGCATAGTAGGATTTATGACCGTCCCGAAAACTGATAAAAAAAAGTTCTATCCCAACCACAAGAAAAGTTATATGCATTTTTTTGTTCAGTGCATTATTTTTTTTCTTACTTTACATTTTTGAATACCACGACTACAAGTGAATGAGTTCCATCATTTTTTTTTTGCAGGAATATTTAACATTACTTGTGCCAACACATAAGTAGAAGAAAATTATTATAACTGTTGGACTTCTTAGAGAAAAAAATTATTTAACATTGAATTTCAATGAAAAATGTGAAAACAAATAATTTTTGAAAAAGTTAAATCATAGCTGGTATAAAAAAAATGCATGAATACCTGAGTGGCCAACTATTTTAAAAATATGCGCGTTAAATGCAGATTTCAAAATGGTATTACTTATTATTATATCTAGAGTCAATAGCAAGTTATTGGTAAAAATCTGCAATACTAGAGTAAATTTAGCAAAAACAAAAGTTTTCAAAATTAGCACAGTAAACGTGAAAATAATACCAAGCGTTGAACATAGCAGATTTTTGATTTATTGGCTGTTTCTGCGATGTTGTCCTAATGATAGATCCAAGCTTTCAACTTCTGGGCCGAATGCATTATTGATAAAAATGTCAAAAAGTGCAAAAAACGGTTACATTTTCGAGCTTGTTTTGAATTTTACCTGTTCTATTGGGCTTTAACAAACCCATCAAATATTTTGTTGGTTGCTATTAGTTTATTTGTTATTTTCTCTAAACAAAAAGTTTTTGAGCCAGCTTTTAATCACATGATCACTTAGTTAGAAAACAAAAACAAAAATAGATAATTTTTTAATTTTTTTTTATTTAAAGCAAATGCTCAAACTGTTTTCCACCCACTCTTATACAGGTTCTGCACCTCCAAATAAATGAACGTCTTAGTGAACGTGCAAGGTTTTGTCAGAAATTTGTAATGCAGCTGCCTCCACACGATTTCTTAGCTCCTCTAAAGACCTGATCGGCTTGCTGTATACGATTTCCTTAATGCATCCCCAATAAAAAAAAATCAAGTGGATTTAGGTCTGGTGAACGGGGTGGCCATAAAATTGGTCCCAGACGTCCTATCCATCTGCCTGGATATCTGGCATTTAAATATACCCGCACAGGCACAGCATAGTGTGCTGGACAACCATCATTTTGAAGCCAATGGGATGCCTTTAGTTCTTGAGGCACTTCTTCCAGCAAGGTTGGGAGATCATTTTGGAGGAACTCCAAATAACCTTAGCCAGTTAAAATCCCCGGCAACTCAAAGGGTCCAATTATTTTCCCATTGAGAATCCCAGTCCAATAGTTTATTTTGAATTGGTACTGGGACCTGTCTTCCCTCATGATGTTTGGGTTTTGTAGTGCCCAGAATTGAAGATTATGGAGATTAGTGTAGCCATCTCTTTTAAATGTCGACTCATCGCTCCAAAGAATTTTGTCAAAAAACTGCGGATCTTCTTCAATTTTCATTATCATTTGTCGAAAAAAACTCATTCTCGTTTCAAAATCTTACGGCTGGAGAGTTTGCACCCGTGTTAGGTGAAAGGGATGATATTTATATTTACTTAGCACATTATGCGCAGTCGTCTTTCCGATCCCAGTGCGTCGTGCTATTGCTCGGATTGATACTGTAGGATCTCGGTCAAGTTACGCAAGCACTTAGTCTTCGGTATCTCCTCGAGGGGGTCGTCCCACGCCAGCACCACCTACACCACTTCCAGGCAGCCTTCCTTCCGAGAAACAGCTATGGACTCTAATAAACATTCGATAATCCGGGTGACGTGCGTTAGGGTACCTTTCCCTATACAGAGTCGCAGCTTCGTTTGCGTTGCCTCTGCACTCTCCATAAATGAAATGCATGTTTGCATATTCTTGTGCAGAATACAGAATACGTGGCTTCGAAAAAGTTCAATCAAAGGTCTTTATTATCAACAAGCAGGTTCAGGAAAACAGCTATTTAGACCGTTAATTTTTCTGAAGAATGAACAATAAAAACGATATAAATAAGTGTTCGTCGTGGTCTTAATCTTATGAATTAAGATCAAATTACAAAACCTTTAATTCAAAATTTCAAAAACTTACGATTTTATGCGTTCTCTCTTTCTCAGGATCTTACAATTTACTATTCAAAAAACACAATTAAAATTGAATCAGAAGACTTTTTGTTTGGAGAAAATAACAAATAAAAAATAGCAACCAACAAAATATTTGATGGGTTTGTTAAAGCCCAATAGAACAGGTAAAATTCAAAACAAGCTCGAAAATGTAACCGTTTTTTGCACTTTTTGACATTTTTATCAATAATGCATTCGGCCCAGAAGTTGAAAGCTTGGATTTATCATTAGGACAACATCGTAGAAACAGCCAATAAATCAAAAATCTGCTATGTTCAACGCTTGGTATTATTTTCACGTTTACTGTGCTAATTTTGAAAACTTTTGTTTTTGCTTAATTTACTCTAGTATTGCAGATTTTTACCAATAACTTGCTATTGACTCTAGATATAATAATAAGTAATACCATTTTGAAATCTGCATTTAACGCGCATATTTTTAAAATAGTTGGCCACTCAGGTATTCATGCATTTTTTTTATACCAGCTATGATTTAACTTTTTCAAAAATTATTTGTTTTCACATTTTGCATTGAAATTCAATGTTAAATAATTTTTTTTCTCTAAGAAGTCCAACAGTTATAATAATTTTCTTCTACTTATGTGTTGGCACAAGTAATGTTAAATATTCCTGCAAAAAAAAAATGATGGAACTCATTCACTTGTAGTCGTGGTATTCAAAAATGTAAAGTAAGAAAAAAAATAATGCACTGAACAAAAAAATGCATATAACTTTTCTTGTGGTTGGGATAGAACTTTTTTTTATCAGTTTTCGGGACGGTCATAAAGTCTACTTTGCCGCATTTCAGGGTTATCCATTACTTACGGGACACCCTGTATATAGAAGAGATTTTGAAAAAAATTAGCTTGAATATTTTTTTTTTTTTCAAAATTTTGAATTTGAAAATTAATTTTTCAAAAACTATTCATTCCTTCGAATGATTAATTTTAAAATTATATTAAACAATAGACTTTTGGCTTTTCAAAATGCTATAGCATGGCTCTGTAAGAATTGCCGTTATTTTTTAATGTTTTTTTTCTGTTTTAAGTGATTTTTTTTTTCAAAATTGCCCCTCCCGCCTAAACGGGGGGAAATGGACCCCCCTCCCATACGATTTTTTTTGTCTAAGTCCAACCTATACGCCCCAGCCTTTTGTGACACCTTATGCAAATCACCCTGTATAGTATATATTTTATTTAGCAATATAGAAACAGCTATTAAACAAATATTATAAATATTATCCCTTACAGGACAAATGTTTTTAGATTTAATTTCTCGTTAAATGCAATTTCTGATGATCTTAATTGTCTGTAATGTTTAAATCGGACATTAATTCTATTGAAAAAAGCTATTGATCCAGTAATGGAATGTTATTTCTGACTTAAGCTAGAATTGATTTTATGTACATTTTTCAATAAAAATAATTGCATCAAGCAATACAATAATTTTAGTATCGAATTCAAAGCCTCAAAACAATGATGTTTCGCAGAAAACTCCTTTTAATTCAGCTTGTTCTTGTTCTATATAAATCAACTTTCGGTCTTGAAATGAAACAAATAAATAATAATTTAATCGATTGTCTTCAGAAACTTGTTGATGATGAGTCTAATATTTACATTTCTAAAACGACAGTCGGGATATTTGTGCATGAAAATGAGTCAAAAGAAAACAAATGGATTTTTGGCGATATAGTTGATAAATTTCTGGCAAAAATGGATGGCTTTACTCAAGTGGATCTCTCAGGAGAGTCGTCATTGAAACATAAAATCATAACGAATATTCTATTTGTTGACTCCTCAAATGCATTCAAGTAAAATTATAATTTTGTAATAGTTTTTAATTTCGAGTATCGGAGTTAAACTCGAGTTAGCCCTTAAAATTTTGTGATATAACTCGAGTTTAATTTTAATCTCCCACTGAAAAACTGTCGTCTAAGAAAACAAATATTTTCAGTCTTTTAGTTGAACGCATTCGTAGTAATACTTGGGACACTTCGGGAGCATATCAAAGCTATTATGTGGTGTTACCAGATTTTAAAAATGATAAGAAACCAATTATAAGGCGAATTCTTCAGATGTGTTTGGAAAAATTGATTGCCAATATAAATATCCTGGTTGAGGATCAGCAAAGAACTGTGGAAATTTACACATACTTTCCTTTCACCGAAACTAGTTGTAGAAGTAGCAGACCAGTGACTTACAACCGTTTCAAAAATGGCAAATTGGAATTTCAAAAACCATCTTTTCCCAGAAAAACTCAGAATTTATGGGAGTGTCCTCTAAGAGCAATAGCATGGGATACACGTCCCTTTATAAACATCCACCATGGAAATAAAATTGATGGCTTAGAAATTACATTTCTAAATGTTCTTGCTGATGTTATGAACTTTACATTGAAACTAGTGGTATCGACATATAAAAGGGGTGACATTCTTGAAAATGGAACAATGATAGGTTCTTTCAAATTGGTATGTGTGTCTCCAGTAAAAGATAACTTGGACACTACCAACTTTTTTATTTTCAGATAAGTGAGCAGGACGAAGGGGATTTTATTTTTGCTGGAAATTTGTGCTCAGTGCGAAGAAAAACATTTTTGGCTAGCACCAGAGAATACATGACTTCGCAACTGCGCATCGTCTTGAAACCATCAAAGCCTTACAGTACTTTTGAGATTTTACTTATTCCATTTGAAGCTTCTACTTGGGTAATTATTTCGATGGTGGTTTTTGCAAATTGGATGTGGAAAGTCGTGTTGAAAACAAAATACATGCGAAAATCTTCAATTTCCAAAGGACGTGCAGCAAGACTTCAAATAGTTGTTTGGCTATTTGGCACTTTTATTCTGCGCAGTTTCTATGAGGGTTCAATGTTTAAATTTTTCTACGACAAACCTTCAAAAGACTTACCAATTAGTTTTGAACAGATGCTAGCCGAGGATTATATTTTTTTAACAAAAGTTACTTATGTGCCGTTTTTGAAAAAAACTCTGGGCAACAATGTCCTCTTACACGAAAATGATTGGCAAGATGTATTTGATCAATTTAAAAATAGTCAAAACGAAAAAATCGCCTTATTGACCTTAGACAAATTTGTTCGATCACCAACTGAAACAAAAGCAAACAATCAATATAGAGTACTTGAATATCCTGTTTTTAAAGTTGATATTTGTGCGAATTTACCGAAATTTTCATTCTTAACTGAAGAACTAAATAGACAAATTTTACAATTGATGAGCAATGGAAGAATTAATAAGATTTTTGAAAAGGACTTTGTAAGGAGGGAAACAAGTTTCGAAAAAACTGTACATTTTTTGTCATTTTATCAATTAAGGGGGATATTTCAAATGCTTGCTGTTTCATTTGGTATAAGTGTTTTTGTTTTTCTTCTGGAATTTTATTCGAAAAAGAATAAATTTCTGAGAATCATTTTTGATTTCTTTCACTAAAAATGCTTTTGGTTGGAGAAAAAGTTTAGACATTTTGTGTTTTGAAAAGTATTGAAAAGTTTAGTCGTATTGCATATAATAAATAAATAATAATGAATAATAAATTCACCTAAATCACTGTCAATTTTTGTACTGCATTCACACGTTATGAACTGATATGCGTGAGCTTAGCGCCGCTATTTGATTGCTGGAAAAATTGGTTTGTGCTGTCCGTGTAAATACCGTAAATTAAAACAAACAAAATATAATTTCTATTGTTTAGGGTCTTTCTTTGATACAAACATTTTAAACAAAGTTGTGCAATTTGCTATATTTTCGAATCTTAAAAAAATTTAAATGTGCTACGGGAGTAGGTATATAATTTGTTCAACTAATGCTGAGTGCTGCCTTGTGTGGAAAATATTTAAGAAAAAAATCACCTAAAGAAAATTTTGTAAACTTTAACTTGAATAAAAAGAAATTCATTATGTATGCTGCTCAACTTTGTGCTGATGAAATAAACAAAATTCACACTATTTGCAAATTTTACTACCAAAATAAAATAAGCTAAGCGTGGAGCTTGTACCCTCATATTCTATAACGTTAATAAAAGATTTCCAAGTTTTGCGTTATATGGCGCTGAAAAATAAAAATATGACCATAAGATTGGGCTGAAAATAGGACGATATATTTGTTATGAAGTAAAAAAAAAAACATCCAAATTCAAAGTGTTCAAGTCTCCCGAAAGATGGCGTTAATATACCTTATAGTAAGAAACAAGTGCTTTCACGGTTCGTATTACCTACAATGAACCAAAAACGGTTGTCATATTGATAATTTTGTTCATCAAATTGATGAAAAAAGTTGTTATTTTTCAACCAACGATCGTGATCATCAATATGAAAATTTCCGATCATCAATTTCAAAACTGAAAACCGCTATCATTATATTGAAAACCACGATTGTCATATTGGTTATCATCCATGGTCGTACTGAAACTAAAAGAATATGGCCTAAGAAAACCTAAACAAAAAAGAAATTGCAACGGATTTCTACAACTCTCACAATCCAAATGATGCGCCTTATTCGAAAGAATGAATTAAAACTGGAGAACATTTTGTTTTATTTGTGCTCAAACCAGGGCCGTAGCTACAGCTTGTGGGACCCCCCGGCGAAACCAAATATGGGGCTCCATTTCTCAACGACTGCCTTAATAATGGTTAAATTAATTTCAACAAAAAATTCTAAATGTGTTTTACACAGAAATAATTTTTATTCTCGATTTTGCAGAAGCAATTATTACTTTTCTTAAATCTATTGCCGTGCTCTTAGATTTTTGACCGATATCAATGATAAATAAGCCTTTGTTGTTCCACGGTGCTTTGCAAGAAATTTTTATTAATTTCAGCTTTAAAAAATATCCTTCCGCTTTTGTTGTGGTGTCAGAAAGAGTTAAAAGCATTATAAGAGCGGTGCATATATCTGGATAGTTCGAAGACAGTGAAGAATTTTTAATGAGTAAACAAGTTGCCAATTCTTTAACATTTTATCATGGAACTTATATGTCGTTTAAAAATGTTGACCTGATGGAAAGTAACTGAGCAGAAGAATCAGATGACATAAACAAAAGATATATGAGAATATGACGCATATAAAAAACCAACCCTAACTTTTTTTTAACAAAATGCACTAACTTTTAAGCCATACCAATAGGCGAAAAAAGTTACAAAACATAATTTGTAGAAATTTTAATTTGCTATAAATAACCGTTAAAAACAAAATGGCAGCACAACGACACTAGGTACAATTGTGCAAAATGTAGGTTTTGGCCCGTGTACTGAGTACCCACAGCACTATATAATAAAATCTAAATGCACCGTAAGCTTTCGCTTACCATGAACATGAACAGAAATATTTTTAGAGTTTTCTCCCAATTCTTTTAATTTTAATTTTATGTACAAATGAATATTTCAGGGGTCACATTTACACAAAACGAAACAACAAATCCTTGAATATTGGTGGATAAACTAAGAATTGGTGTAATACATCGGTTAATTGAATTCACTGCACAGTGAGCTTTAGGACTGGCCACGAGACGAGGCTCTGCGAGAAATTTGTAAGTCTCGTCTCGGTCTCGCTAAAATCGAAAATTTTCAGTCTCGTGTCGGTCTCGTAAATTTAAGTCTCGTCTCGGTCTCGTCTCCGAAAAATACGATTTCCGGACAAACTGTTGATTATTGGAACGAAATATTTTCAATTATCGTTTGAATATGTGCAAAAGAAAATAAATATTTAACTGAAATTGGATTTTTTAATTTTTTAGACTCCCTGTAAATTTCGTTCCAAATATATAGTCTCGTCTCGGTCTCGGTCTCGTCTCGGTTGCTTTAAAGGCAGTCTCGTCTAGTCTCGGTCTCGTCATGCAAGACCGAGATCGAGATCGAGACTTTTCTCGTATCTTGTTATTTTTGCCTGTGTATGTATTGAATGTGTTAGGCTTTAACCCAATCTAATTTAAACACAATATTCACCTTTATTCCCGCATGAGAATTGTCGCACTTGTCATATTTCAGTAATATTGATTGTTTTTTTTTTTTTTTAATAAGTATTAAATAAAAAAATGTCTCGATTAAAAAAAAAATCTATATATTAATACGCTTGGCAAATCCTTAGCAAAATCTAACGGTACACTTTTCTCCGTAAATACTCAACGGAACTACATAAATTATATAGCGTTGCCAAGGTTTTGCCCCACAGATGTGCAGAAACCAAAAATTATGTCTGTAGCATTTAATGGACATTTGAATTTTTCCAGATAAATGATTTATATCATTCTAAGGGCTCGGATTAGAACTCTGAAATTTTGGTAGATGGTGACCATTATTTATTTGTTTTTTTTTTTTTTTTTTGTGAAACATTAAAATTCATAACTTCCCGGACAACAGAGAAAGTTACATTTTTATATATTTTTGCTCAAAAACAACTTCCACAGGAAATATATATATAATGTTAAATTTTACTATAGTAGACTAAGCTTTAATATCAAAAAATAATCTGTTTGTATTAAAAAAAATAAGTATTATTTGCAATATGTACAAGTACATAATTTATAATGTTTATTAGCAGAAATTTGTTTGTTGGTCTATTTTAGAAAGCGCGACGGATCGTATTCATTTATTTAAAAAAAATGGCCCCTTTTTCGAAATGGAAAAATGACCCCAAACTTATGAAAAATGACTCCAAACAAAAAATGAAAAATTGCCTAATATAAGTATACATATGTATGTATAACAAGCAAAAATTACAGTACCTCGCCTGGTCCCCTTCGCGGGTTGAATGATTTTAACTCCCTTTTTGGGTCCTCTGCCCCGCTCACGTTAGGGTATGCTCAGTCGCCTGGCAGGCGCCTAAGTTGTCAGTTGGTCTGTGATCAAATGTTTTGTATTTTGGTTTAAGAATAAAAGTTTGGGCCATTTTTCATAATGAAATTTCACCCCAAAATTTAAGAATGAAAAAATGCCCCAAAACCATGAAAAATGGCACCAATTCACAAATTTTAAACTTTAGTTAGTTTTTGCTGTTTCCCATATACAGTTTTGAGACTATTTTTCATTTTATGTTTGGGGCCAAATTTCACGTAGCCAAGTCCACACTGTATAGTAAATAGTAAATAGTTAGGGTTGCTATGCGTCCTCTTTTTGGAGGACATGTCCTCCTTAACTCCGGCGCGGAACGTCCTCCAACTTTTAAAGAAATTTTCCTCTTTTTTCCCCTAACAAGTAATTACGAAAATTAAAAAAGTCATCGAGCTCTGAATTTAAAAGAAAAACAGACCCAATACATATCTGATGGAAAAAATAAAATGAAACAGATCTTATTTTAACTCCCGTGTGTCAACCCTCCTCGTTTCTATCTGTTATTTGTTTTGTTTTTCCCCTTTCACTAAGAAAGTAGCTACATAGACCTACTTTTTGCAAAAAGTACAAAAGTGTGAAATAAACATGTTTTCGCAGTTAAGCCTTAAGTTGCAAAATATCAAACTTTATTTTATTTGGTGGTTCAATTTATTTACTCCAATATTTTTGACATGATCATTTTCAAACCATGCCAAAAAGAAAGGGCTTATTATGATGATCCTTCATTTAGAAAAGGAAGATATGATTCCGAAGCAGATTGCACAGTTTGTAACTCCAAAATTTCCAATGCAAGCAAAGGAAAATACGCGATCAGGGAACCCATAACATCTCAAATGCACTTAAATAACAGAAGATCGGTTACATCAAGAATTTTGGAAGCTTTCATTTTAAACAAGACAGAAAAACATATCCAGGCTATTGAGGCAATAATTTCGTTTCACACTGGTTTGTCATCAGCAATCGTTTAATTCTCTTAATTTGACCACTGAGTTAAACAAAAAAATGTTTTTCGAATCGGATTTGGGTAAAGTAATCTCATGCGTCAGGACATAGGCCACTGCCATAGTCACCAGTGTAATCGCTCCCCTGATGCCTATCTCTAAATCAGTGGCGGATCCAGATCCAGAGGGAGAGCCAGAGAGAAAAATAAAAACATTTAAGCTTCAAGAAAACAAATTCTTTTAAAGTAGGTAGACATACTTAAAAGAAAAAGAACTTCTGTAGAAGCAGAACCTCACGAATTTTGTGTTTACACAACTTAAATTTTGAAAAATTAAATTTGAATTTTAGGGGTAAAGTAATTTTTAAAAATAACCGGAATTAAATAATTCAAATTTCACTTTTCAAATAATCTTACCTTTAGTTTATCTGAAAATGTTCTCATTAATAAACTAAAAAAAAATTCAATCTGAAAATACAATAAAAAGTACCTACTTTATTAAATTTTCTTCTTAACCCCTTACTGCATGATTTTTTTTTTCTTCATGAAAAAAATGTACGTGGTAGTTAATACTTAATTAAAGGACACGTGTTTCAGGAATTTTCATTTTATTTGATAAAAATTGTGAAAATCGAATAGTTCCGGTTTGGATCATATATGGCACACTGAGCAGAAAAGGAACAAAAATTATCTTTACAAAATAAATCAATTATTTATTGCAAATTTTATAAAGTGTGGAATTACATGAAACTATTTCTTTTTTTGTTGAGACATAAGTTTAGTTTGCATTTCGGCACTCCCCAAAAGATCTTCCACCTAATTCCGGGACCAAACACCGCTGTCTATAATAGTCAAAACACGTAACTGATCTATCTGATCCAAGCATACGTCCTGGGATGGCATACTAGCAACGGATCTTTTCAACTTCTTCGATTGAATAATATTTTCTATGACATTAGAACTACTTCCTCGTTTGTTGACGGTACTTGGCTTGCTGGCATAGCATAAATCTTCGATTACCGCGCTCGGATCTGTCAAGCCTTCGTCTATTACAGCAGCCACGCGTTCACTGTTACCATATCTATCATGTGAAAGAAAATTCGGCGATAGAATTTTTTGGATCTAATTTGTATCCTGTAGTATCTAAGAATCGCATTCAATAGATCGACTCCTCCCATTTGTCTATTGTACGTCACTGCCTTTGGACATGGTACAACTTGGTGGGCCCTTTCTTGCCCAAACATGGCAATTGTACTAGAGTTTTGGACGGATAAAGGCTTTATAAATATATAACAGCCAGATCAGATGGGGTCGCGCCGTAGAAAACCCAAACACTTAGCAGCATTTTTGCGACATCAAATATGTGATCGTTCCACACAAGGTGGTCTGTGATACACATACCGAGTACTGAAAGCTTTTCGGTTTCCTCAATGCAAGTGCCATTAATGGATAGTGGCATGGGGGGTGGGTTTCGTTTAGACGACAGAAGACAGCATTGAGTTTTAGAAGCATTAAATTCCACGCGGTTTATGATTCCTTCCCCATTGGACAATGCTGTCAAGATCAGAATTTAATGAGCTAATGATACGCTGTCTTTCAAGTTACACATCCGAAGGACATGGATGTGAATCTAAAAACGAATATGAAAAGCTGAGGGTACTGTCGTCACGGAAACAGTTTAATGGATTAGAATATTCACATAAAAGATCATTTATGAAAATAAGGAAGAGAGTCGGGGACAAAACGGAGCCCTGGGGTACACCAGCATTTATTTTGCTTATTTATTTTGATTTCAGACTTGAAACCGTCTAATACAGGTTATGTTGAGCGGTCCGAAAGGTAATTTCTAATCCATTGAAGAAGAGATTCATCGATATGCGCGCATTTTCGATAAGAGAGCTTGATGCCAAACTCTATCAAACGCTTTTGAAATATCAAGCGCAGTAATCTTACTTTCTCCAAAACGATGTAAGGATTTGTTCCACTGTTCGGTGATTTATACCATCAGATCACCAGTGGACCTATTGCTTCGAAAGCCGTACTGACGGTCATTAAGAAGCTTTCGTTCTTCGAGATATTTCTTGAGCTGAAAATTCATCAGCGTTTCCATGACCTTGGAAAGAAGAGACGTAAATGTAATTGGACGATAATTTGAGGGTGATACCCCTTTTTTAGGGGCTGGATGGACAAATGCTGTTTTCCATCCACTCGGAAAGATACCAGTAGAATAGGACAGATGGAAAAGCTTACACAGTGGTTTTGCCAGCGTTGAAGAATACCTCCTCAGAACAATGGGAGGGATACTATCCGGGCCAGCGGACTTGTGTATATCAAGATCTTTTAGGACTCTGGCAACTGCAGGAGTGCGAAAGAAGATTCGTCCCATAAAATCGTTTGTACTCCCAACTACGGGAGGAGTCATAACACTTTTTGGCAGCGTCGAATTAACAGCAAACTGTGCTGCAAGCAAATTGGCTTTCTCTAACGAGATGTCAAAAAGGGTGTCGTTGACGACGAGCGTTGGAACCGACGACCAAGTAGCATTTCGTATATGTTCTTTGCAAATGACCAAAAATGTTTACTACTATTGGGACATTGTAGAATTTTTTGCCTTAATTTTTGGTCATGCAAAAATTTGGTTCTTCGAATAAAACCGTTACAGGTCTTCCTGGCTTGTTGAAACATTTTCCGGTTTTAGTCAGTAGGGTTGGCTTTGTAACTACGGAAACTTACTTCTCTGACCCTAATAACCTCTTTACAGCTCGAATCAAACCATGAGTTTTCTTTGGGTTTGATAGATTTTACCCTATTCGGGATAAAATTTCTCATTCCACAAAGAATTAAATTTGTGATCATATCTGCGTCACTATCGAGGAAGCATAGTGACCAGTTGAAGTTACTGAAGAAGCTGTTGAGACCGTCCAAGTTGGCTTTCTCGTATTGCCAAACGGTTCTCGTTGGTGCTTTGTCTTTAACTGAGTTTTGTTGGCACGAGAAATAAGCAGATATGACACAATGGTCTGACGAGCCTAGAGGCGATAATACACTTATAGTGTTTTTATCTGGGTCAGAGGTAAGAAACAAGTCAAGAGTGTTGGCGGATTGACCTGTAACGTCCGGTATTCGAGTTGGCTCGTCAACAAGCTGAGTCAGGTGGTTTAATTCAGCAAAGAGCTCAATATACCTTCCTTCGGGTGTTGTCTGAACCGAAAAGCGAAGCCAACTAGAATTGTGTAGGAACATTGAAATCGCCCCCAATGACGATTTCAGTGTGAGAGTAATGGGCAACAATTCTTTGAATTGAGTCGGACAGAGCATCAAATTCGTTACAAGTTGAATTTCTGTCCAGATAAGGACTTCGATAAAGAAAACAAGTATGAATGATGCTCTTATTTACCGAAAATTTTAACCACATGAAGTTAAAGTTTGTGTTAGAACAAACCATATTGTGGTTGAAGTTAGTACGCAACATCATTTCTTATACTTGACCAGAGAATTTGTATTTAATGGCTTGGTCCAAAAATGTTTTGAATTTACAATTGCCTTGGACCTTTGACATTTTGAAAACTAAGCCCCACAATTCTCTAAGCTCAGTCAAGGCCGTAAGAAGCAATTCCTGTTGTATTAAACTTTTACATTAAGCTTTACACCCCGTTGTTCTCCAATTGTTTTAGCCTCAACTGGATTCTTTCATTAAATTAGCTAAGTTTTTAGTGTAAATTGGTTGTTGCATTTGGCATGTTAATGTTAATCCCCGACCAGTTTTTTTTTAAAGTTATATCTTCAAGCCTTAGCCCCAGCTTCGGACTTTGACAGTCCCTTTGATAGGCCCAAAAACACTCTGGAATAAGGTTATTTCTTAGCTGACTACGTTTCTTGTTTAGTATTCTCAGACATTATTTACTCCAAGATCCGCCAAATGACACTGCCCCTAAGGTATCTACAACTGAGCCTCAAAGACAGTACACATGAGAGCGACCAACGACCGACGAATGAATGAACAAATGGGATTTAAAATATTTATAAACCTTAACTCTTTACAAAATCTAGACAAAATGGAAGAAATATAATTAAGGATTATTTTAAGATACTAAAATTTTCATTTTAATTGCTAAGACTAGAGAATTTAAAGAAAACAATTTGTTTGTCGCGAATAGTCGCAATTCGTTACGACCAATTTATTTTCTCAAATTTCTCATACTTAAGCAAATAAAAATTTAGATTTTATGATTTTAAAATAAATCTTAAATCGAATTCTACCATTTTGACTAGATTTTGTAAAGTATTAAGGTTTATTTAAAGTTTTAATACCCATTTCTTTGTTCATTCGTCGTTCGTTGGTCGCTTTCATATGAATATGGTCCTTTAGTGTCACTTCATTTAAAGTCAAACAACAAAATTATGCAGAAAATATGTTTTTTTTTTTAATGGTGATAGAGAAGCTTGACTTTCAATAAATGTTTTTCGTTTTCAAGTGGATCATTCTTTATCTTTATTAATTATATTTGTATAAATACATGGTGTGACTAAAAGCTAGAACGTGTAAGTTGGGTTGATGTCAGTGGTGCCAGACTTTTCCATGCCCACGCAGTTGTTGACAAATGCCCCCAATGTTGCCCACGAAATTATTTATACAAAGTCATCGTTTCGCACAGTAGTAGCCCGTACCGTAATGGTTATTGCGTTTGACTGTCACGCTGGAGGGTTGGGTTCACTTCCCAGCCTCGTCCACCTAAAAAGTAAAAAGTTTCTTTTTAATTGACAAATCCTCCACGAGTATCACTTGTCATGAATAAGTGCTTCTCCTCTAGCCGTTCGGATTCGGCATAAAATTGTAGGTCCCTTTCATTCTTGTCGACACACACGCGCACACAGGAATGGTAAAAAGCTATCTATACCACTAAGGCAAGGTTATTCGTGTCCATAGGAAATTCGACTAATTGGCAAATTTAATGCATCATCCAAAAAGAAAGTTACAGTCTTCTATTTAAAGTGACGACGCAAGAAACGGAGATCTTTCGGCACAAATAGGGGGGCTTATGCCAGATATACCTAATATAAACTAAAAAAAAGTTATAACGAAATACTAACACTAAAGAAACACAGACTTTGATTTTAAAACAAGAATTTTTTAAATTAAAACTGGATTAATGATAAATGTTGATTTAAATATAGATATGTATATGTACATACAAAATTAATTTAAAAATTGAGATAAAAAATAATAATGTATTAATGTGTTTAAAACTATGTAAATTTTGTGGTAAATAAAGCTTATAATAATAATAAAAATAATAATAATAATAATAATAATAATAATAATAATAATAATAATAATAATAATAATAATAATAATAATAATAATAATAATAATCTGGGGCAGTTTATTCTAGTTTCTGCTACCAGACGCCTCCCCAGGCGGCGGATAGGGGAATGCCTGTCAGACATGACTGGTACCGGGGAAATGAAATACCCGGGGTGGACCAAAAAACTAGAAATTGAAATCCAGAAGCGTCTGTATCATAATGAGCGGCTCCCTGGTCAGCGTCTGTCTCAAATTGAGCGGCTGTCTATCACCCTATCGGTAAGGGATAAGAATATTCCGATGGTAAGATATGCCTGTCGTAAGAAGCGACTTAAATCCAGGTGCAAGGTGTTGAGAGAGTACTATTAAAATACCAGCTATCGATAGACTTTTGACGACCCAGGAATAAGTGATGTGAAACACATAACCTCTCCTTATTCAAGACCGATGTACGTAGTGAAGAGCTACATCCTCAAAGGTGCACATTTCAAAAATACATTGGATCTAGAGAAGGAAAATTTCGATAAAAACCTAGCCCAAAAAAGCTATAAACCTGGCAAAAGGTATAAAATGCACCCAATATTATGGTGAAAATGAACACAAGAAGTAATACTCAACAATCGCTTCCCGAGGTCGTCGGGGCACACTCTGGAGCCATCGCTGGAGGTGTCAGCATGCGAACCGATGGCGGCTATGTGTCGGAGCGGGCACAGGCCTCACAATTTACTACCGCCGAAAATGAAAATGAAATAGATAGTCATCGAAATCCCCCCCCAAACTCTGCACCAAGTGTTTTGTCTGGATTACCAGCAACCACAGATGCAGGGCTGATTAGACAACGTATAAAATGGTCCAGAGATATGAATAAAGCCGCAATACGTTGTTTTTACAAAGCAACCAATAATGTAGATCTAGATGCACAACACCAAGGACACACAATAGGCTATAGGAACATCATGTATAACCTATTTCTACAAGAATACCCAGAATTAGCACACAGACTGACGGAACAAAATCTAGCAGACCGGAAGAGGATCATAATTGCAAGAAATTACATCACAGCAGTTGAAATACAGGAAATCAGAGATGAACTCAACACCACCGTAAACCCGAATCAAGAAAGTACTCGACAAGAACAGGCAACAAACTCTACTGCTAGCCCCAATGCAAATATCAACCTATTAGCAACCATAAACGACAATAGCGAAAATGAAATTGAGGAAATAGAAATCGAAATAACAGAAGAAACTCCACAACGAACAGAAACAATAATAGACCCAATCTTAAAAACCAATTTTCAAACCTGCCTTATTGAATACACTGATACGGATCCTACCTGTAGACCACCAATTCCGAGATTGATGTTCTCTCACCTCTCAAGATCAAAAGTCAAGGAAATGAACGAACGAATCATACCAACTTTCCTTCACAATGAAACGGACCTAGAACGAATCCATTTGATCCTGTACTGTGCTGCAATGGCAGTTACAAGAACTCTGGGTATAAAAGAAAGGCGACCTTATGAAAACGGTCGTAATTCTAACATAATTCCCCCCGAACCAAGATGGCAGACAAGAATCAAAAATAAAATTGAGAAATTAAGAGCTGAAATTGGAAAACTCAGTTCATATCAACGAACACCGAATCTCAGATTACAAAGAAAGATAAATAAGTTTATACACAACAATGTACAATCTATGACTCCGAATATGCTCACAGACGCCGTCGATTCTAGAACACAAAAGCTCCTGGCCTACTCCCAACGACTAAGAAGATACATTGAATCCGATAAAAAGAAAAAACAAAATAAGCTATTCAGCATAAGCGAAGGCAAATTCTACAAACAAATATCCAAGGATAATCGACAGAACACCGAGATAGAACAGCAATACCCACCAATAGCTGAAGCAAAACAGTTCTGGAGTGAAATCTGGGACAAACCCAAGGATTATAATAGAGCAGCAGAGTGGCTAGTCCAAGAATCGCTTGACCATGAAAATGTCCAACCAATGCCTAACAGAATAATCAATGTTAAGGAAATCACGGATATAACTAGGAAGCTAAATGACTGGAGAGCACCTGGACCAGACCAACTCCAAAACCATTGGATCAAACACTTCACCACCGCACACAAGCCACTTGCTGATGCTATTACACTTCTGCTCAATAGACAAGTCACAATACCAAGCTTCTTAACCGTCGGAAATACATACCTGATACCAAAAGGGGACACCTCACCCGATCCATCCAAATACCGCCCAATAACTTGCCTCTCAACAATATACAAAATAATAACAAAAGTAATCTGTAATAGAATATATGAACACACCGAAATTAATAACATATTAACAACACAACAGAAAGGATGCATGAGAAATACAAAAGGATGCAAAGATCAACTCATAATTGACTCTGTGGTGGTGAAACAAGCTACTGACAAATGCAGAAACCTAAGTATGTGCTACATTGACTACCAAAAAGCCTATGATTCTGTCCCCCACTCTTACCTGAAAGAAATTCTATCTATCTACGGGGTAAGCAGTGAAATCACAAACCTGATTACAACTGCCATGAAGAGTTGGAGAGTAAGACTATCACTCAATGGAGAAATGAGTGAACCAATCCCCATACGCAATGGAATTTTCCAAGGAGATGCATTAAGTGCGCTATGGTTCTGTCTCGCTTTGAACCCACTTAGTAGAATGCTAAATAAAACATCATACGGGTACAAGATAAAGGGAAGATCTACCACCACCACTCTAACTCATCTCATGTATATGGATGATATAAAGCTGTACTCAAACAACAAGGACCCGCTCCATAGCCAGCTTAATATAGTCAAGAATTTCAGCAGAGACATACAAATGAGTTTCGGAATAGATAAATGTCGGTCTGTCCACATCAAAAAAGGAAAACTTATAACAACTGAAGGATTTTCTATTAATAACGAGGAATGGATCACAGACTTATCCACAGAAGAAAATTACAAGTACCTGGGAGTATATCAATTGAAAGGAATCCAACACACCAAGATGAAACAACATATCACAAAAGAGTTCGAAGTTAGAATCGGAAAAATTTTGCGGAGTCAACTCAACGGTCCTAATAAAATAAAAGCCATTAACACCTGGGCAATCCCACTCCTGACGTACTCTTTCGGTATCCTGACATGGTCCAACACAGATATTGACAATCTGTCACGACTTGTGCGAACCCAATTGACTAAATATCGATGTCATCATGCCCTTTCCGCAATAGAAAGACTATATCTTCCCCGAAGTCAAGGAGGTCGAAACCTTATAGATATCAGCACTCTGCACATCAACCAAGTCAGGAACTTACGGGAATACTTTCTCGCCAACAGCAGCTTGCTCTATAGAACCATTGCTGAGGCGGACAGTTTTATAACACCACTGAACCTTTCTGGAGAACTTAACCAGCGTGAAATAGTTACCCATGATAACTTGCTTCAATCCTGGAAGGAGAAATCAATCAGAGGAGCCCACCCACACCAGTTAGAACAGAGCCATGTAGACAAAACGCTCTCTAACAACTGGCTACAGAAGGGAAGACTTTTCGCAGAGACCGAAGGTTTCTTTGTTGCTATCCAGGACAAAATAATAGCAACAAAGAATTATAGAAAGTATATCCTCAAAGAGAACATCGCTGACACGTGCAGAAAATGTAATAGACCTGGAGAAACCATAGACCACATAATAGATGGCTGTTCTGCAATAGCCGCAACAGATTATCTCCACAGACATAACAATGTAGCGAAGATAATCCATCAAGAACTAGCACTGCAATATAAACTTATCGAAACCAAGAAACCCTATTACAAGTATACACCGGCCCCCGTTCTCCAAAATGATATGCACAAACTCTATTGGGATCGACCAATCTTCACGGACAGGACGATATCTGCAAACAAACCAGACATTGTTCTCTTCGACTGCCAAAAAAAAGAGATAAAAATAATAGACATATCAATTCCCTTAACAACCAACTTAATAGCGGCATATAACACCAAAGTGAGCAAATATACGGATCTAAGCCTGGAAATGGAAAGAATGTACAGAGGATACAGAACAACCATTATCCCACTTATTATGTCATCAACAGCTGTCACACCAAAAAGCCTACCGAAACATCTGGAAGAACTTAACATCAAAGGAGAATTCACAACTATCCAAAAAGCTGTAGTCCTTGAAACATGTAACATCACGCGTCGATTCTTACAAAACATAAATCAACATTAAATAAAATCTCAATAATATTAATAAGAAAAACGAAGAGCCTAATCCCTTGACCTTGCGTCCGGGATAGGTGAATTTCCAGCATTAGGCTGAGAGATGTCAAATTCTATAATAATAATAATAATAATAATAATAATAATAATAATAATAATAATAATAATAATAATAATGATAATAATAATAATAATAATTTAAAGTGAAATTTTCTAGAACGATTGTTCCATGAACTGATAACACAATCGAAAATTATGTAGCCTAATTTTAAGATCTCATCAGCAGCTATTTGCATAGAAGAAACACCAAAATAAGGTAGAAAACCATTTCCGATTTGCATTTATTTGTAAGTTAAACCACCATTACCTCCTTCCCTCTGTAGACATAATGGAAATGAACGTCAAAAAAAAAAAAACACTTAAACAAACTACCTATCTTAAACTAAAAGCTGAATCCATTTCCTTTCCCATCCAAATATTTTTCTCACGTACGCACACGCTGAGTTTACGTACCTTTTCATGTACAATTACGCAATAATCTTTGCGGTTACTTACTCTGAGAGTACCTAACTACTTCAATATTCGATAAAAAAATTTTAACGACACGTAATATAATCCCCGAGGGCCCCTCACAATCGCGACAAAAGGGCGCAGTGAAAGTTTTTTGGCAATTAGCTTAGCGACCAAACTGGATTTAGCAGTAGGTACCTACTTTTAATGCTCAAAAAAGGAAATTACAAACATCGAGACTTCCCAAATAGCGAACAAGTAAAACAAAGAAAAATCAACTTTAAAACGGTACGTTTAAACATTTTTATTAACATAAACATTAAAATCGATTACTTAACATTTTGTATGTCATCGGTTTCACTTTCCTTTGAGAGCAGCCGAGCCGGGGTGACGACAATGACGACGCACGACGACGACGTTGACTGCGACCACGACAATGGATTCATGCTGCAGATCTTGAATCTTGATCATGACGATATCGGTGGCTGTGTGGCATATAAGATATAAGAATGAACATCATTTAACTGGTTAAAGGCGGTGGTATTACGAAGAAACAATTTTTATAAGTGAGAGTGAGACTGGAATCTGCCGCATTTCGCATAGTTTCGCGAAGAAATTGAATCATCTGGGTTTTCAAGGGTAGAGAATGTGACTAGAGGATAATGGGCGTTAAATTCTTAGATAATAGATTATTGTAAAGTTTTCAAACTATGTATGATCTATGACCAAAGGAATCACTAATGAACTGCGAACAAAATAAACTGCATGACTGGATCGTATATACCTACTTGCTCTCGTAGCTAACAACTTTAACGTAGATTGATGTAGATATGTATTATGATACAATTAAAAACGCACACTAAAAGGGTTTTCGATACCCTTTAAATATTAAATTAAACACAGTGCGAGCGTTAGGAAAATAGGGAAGGATTAATAAGGAGATATCGATGGAAGGCAAAAATAGAGCCGGCTAAAGCATTCCACATTCGGGTAGTACGATTAAAGAAAGAATCTCTATACTGAACAGTAAGTCCGGTGTTGGGCTCAAGGAACAAGGATAAAATGATCATTGCATCGCCGAAAAAAAGCTAAACACTTAGCAGCATCTTAGGCGACATTAAATATGTGATCGTTCCATAGAAGGTGTGGTCTGTGATACACACACCGAGGACTGAAAGCTTTCCTCAATACATGTGCCACTCAAGGATAGTGGTATGGAAAGTTTAGAGGCATCAGAAGATTTAGCTCTATAATGATGTGCTAGAACTTTTGGAGCAGATCCAAAGTCGAGTGTGTTTCCCTAAAGCCAAACTGCATGTCCGGGATGATAACGTTTTCCCTGCAGAACCTCTTTAGACTCTAAAGTAATACTTCTTCCTGTTTTTGCTTATGTTGTTTAGAAGCCAAATTTACCTGTAATTGGACACCAAGTGCAAGTGCCTTTCTTCGGGATGGCTTCGATCTAAACTGTTTTCCACCTATGGGTGCAGTAGCAGTTGTTGATGCAATCGTTCGTGATTATTATCAAAATGATCATCACTTGCACTTCGTTCATTTGGCAGCCTTTTCAAGATTTAGTTAGAGGCTCTGTTCGTTCCGATGGACAATTTAGACTTTGAACTTCCGATAATATCTACTTCGTCCTCCAGATTAATGTGATGTTTGCTATCAGTTAGGTGATTAGCTGGGTTTTAGCAACTTATGACTCTTTCCAGATTTGACTGCAGGGTTTTCTGAATGGATGTCTCGACTCGCTGTGAAGTTTTAATCGAAGTATTGCCTCAATTTTGTTTTGAATGATGATTTGCAGAATGGGGGTCGGAACTCCAATGATTTTATTGATGTTCTTGAATGCTTTTGATCCTAGCTTGATCTCTTGTAGCCTCTTCTGGAACAAGATGTTTTTCTTGTTCTGGACGGAGATAAGAACGTGACGGAGACGCACTGCAACTTACTCTAAACCATCCGGTAGTTGCTGTTGGTGGTGTGGGGAAAGTTGGTTATGGTTGAGAAACAACCACCAATAAATACTAATCGTGGTTAGCATCAAACCAGACAGCAATCGCTCTTCCTTTGGGTGAAACTGTGGTATCCAGCCACAAGTGATGCCTGACATTGAAGTCCCTGTCGATTAGTACATAGGTGCTTCTTTGAAGATCTCTGTTCAAAACGTGTAGGTCGCTTTTTATATTTCTCAAGCTGGAAAGCATTTTGAAATACACGCTGATAATTATGAAGATCTTATCTCTTCCTATTTTTATGGTGGCGGGGACTTCACTAGTCTTCGGTCCTGAGATGTTGACTACGTTGATAAGGTTCTTCCTTACGTAGATAGCCATGATCCAGAGTTATCAATTTCCAGACAACATAACACCTACCACATTAAAACAGTCCCATCTATAAAGTAGGTACATAACCTACCTAAATATCTATATAACAAAATTAAAATGTTGAATTATGTACTTTATAATTTAGAAAATATAAGGATGATATAACTGATCAGAAGGGTGAACAGCTATTCGAAACCTGTGAAGCATTTGATCTGTGTCTACTCAATGGAAGAACAAAGAGCGATATGGAAGGCGAGTTCCAGCTCCATAATAGATTATGCACTGATAAATGGCGAAAGGCATGATACTATTGATGATATGAAGACTTTTTCGAACCTTATGCCTCTAAGTGTCGATTGCGATTTAAATATCAAACACTGCACTGTAAAAGATTTAGCGCTTCTTCCAAAACTTATTTGGAAAGATAGTAAGGCTAGCGATTATCAAAGGCAGCTAGATGAATGTATCAATGTGTTACACCGGAATGGAGGCATGCTCTTTTATATCCCAGCTTCCTGACAAGCACTATCAATTTCTTAGCAGTACCCAAAATAAAAGGAAAGGAACTGGTAAGAAAGGAACCGTGGTTCGACCCGGATTGCTTCAAGGCAAAGGAAAAATCACTGGGATCACTCAACCTCTTTAGAAAGCTGAACTCTGAAACCTCGAGGAAAATATACATAGAAGCAAACAATATCTAATAAGACCTCATGTGGACAGAAATAAACGCTTTACATCAAAGGAATGGCCAATCAACTAGCGGATATTTCCAATACTAAGGTCCCTTGCAAAGAAACTAAAGTCGGTACTCAAATTAGAGTGGATGTAATTAAAAACCATTTTTGTTCTATGCTGAACATAAAGCAACCTCAAATTGAGTACCATTATGCAATGCCACTTATACAAGACGATAGACTGGCATTGGATGCACCGTTTGTGATTTATGAACTTCTTGAGGTTTCAAGAAAGGCAAAACAATATAAAGCACGACGAGAAGACCGGGCTCCCTACAAATTCTTTGAAAACGCTACAAATACCTTTCTTGAACTAATTATAAATTCGTTAAACAACATCTATGTACAGCAGAGAAAATATACCTGATGAGTTCCAAAAATCAATAATATTTCCCATTTTTAAAAAAGGGGATCCAAATAATGCTGCAAGCTATCGAGGCATCTCCTTTATGAACGCAATAACTAAAATTTTTACTGACAAATTGAGTGCGCGATTGACGAAATGGGTAAAAGAGAAGTTTGGACGATTTCAGGCAGGATTCAGAGAAGGTTTCTCCACACTGGACCAGATCTTCAATTTAACTAGTATTGCTGAAAATTATTTAAACCAAGGTTAAATATTGTACGCGTTTTTCATCGACTTTCGGTCAGCGTTCGATACAATAAACAGAAACTGTCTCTTTTATAAATTTTCTCGAATCGGAGTTTCATCGAAATTTCTAAGAACACTAAGAAATCTAAACAAAAACAATGAATCAGTGATTTGGAATGGAAAGGAACTATCGGAATCGTTTAAAATAGAAATAGGAGTTAGACAATGATGTTTTCTGAGTCCTCTGATATTTTCCCCTTTTTTGGATGATATTATGGAAGTTTTACCTGCTGGGATTGAAGTCGAAGGAGTCAGAATTACGACGTTGCTTTTTTGCGGTTGATATGGTGATCTTACCGGAATCACCAAGCTCCTTGCAGCTAATGTTAAACAAGCTCGAAGTGTATTGTACTTTAAACTGTCTACAAATGAATACAGCTTAATCAAAAGCCCTTATCTTTAGTCTTTAGTTGCTTTGCGCATTCCAAAAAATGAAAATATGGCGAAGAAAACTTGGAAGTTGTCAGGGCATACAAGGACCTTCGAAAAACCTTAAACGACGATCTGTCCCTGAAAAATCACTTTGCAATTAAGCGTACAGATGCAAAAAAGCTATCAACTCTACCTACGTGGAGAAACAATGTCCAATGCGAAAGTGGCAATACCGTCAAAAATCAAAGTTTTTGAATCTGTCATGCGGTCAGTAATGTGCTATATGGTGAACAGGTGTGGGGAGGAAAATTCTTGGAGGAAGTAGAAAAATGACTGCGTTACTTTTTGAAAAAGCAAGCTATTCCGCTTGCTACTTGCTACAAATTATAAAGGGAATACCACCACTTTTTGTAGTTACACTTAAACTTATAATGAACTATACCACAAATATTTTGATTGAAGCAGAAGATACACGACTTTCCAAAATGTTAGCTAAAAAAGCTGTAATAAAATTCAATGGAGATAAATTACACAGAAGTTTATACGGGATGTGGAACAGGAACTTAAAAAGTAAAGTATTGCGCAGGCTGAAAGCTCGAGTTCACGCACTTTGTATAGGCAACTTAATCACAAGCAAATAAACTTCCTTACTTCTAACCTCAGTTCTACCCAAATATCTACAGTTATTCGTGTACGAGGAGAAATTATACAATTAAATTGGATGCCCCACCGAGAGGACCTTCCGCTTCAGTCCGCGCAGTCTTTGCAATACCAGAGAAAATGAAGATGCGATTTATTTTCTTGGTCGCTGTTCGATTTTGAAGGAGATAAGACGAAATCATTTCGGAGTTGACATACTACTGATAGCAGATCTGAAGCACATTCTCAACGATTGCAACTACTGGAGTACACTAGCCTCATATTGTCAAACTGCACTCAGCTACAGAGCAAGAATATTCGATGAAATTTTTTAAAAAATAATCCAGCTACAAATCGTTTATTATTTTGACTTTGATAAAACAAAATTGTTAAACTAGTTGCTTTTTCTCGGCAGACGGCTTAGCCATGTTTAAGTGTACAATTTTAATTAATAATATTGTTATTCTTTCGATTTAATAAAGTACTCTAAACTAACTAACTAACTGCTTTATAATTATTAATAAGTTAACTAAACCGTTGATCAACATTTCAATTCACCAATCGAAAATTCCTATTAATAAAAACTTAATTGCGATATTGATGTTAAATATCAAATCTCTACTAGGTTAGGTTGAAGTGGCTGCCAGCAAGAACTGACACACTTGGACCATAAGTTGGTCCGTTGTGATACCACGTGAATCTTGAGAGATTTTCTCCCCACTCGTTAAAACCAGTTGGAGCTTCTAATGGAGCGTGCGAGACTACTTATGTCTGTGCTTGTCAGACCACTAGGATCATTGAAAAAGAAGTCTCCGAGATGGAGACTACGTCTTTGGGATAGGGCAGGGCATGTGCAGAGAAGATGAGGAACAGATTCTTCCTCCTCTTCGTCCATACAGCTTCTGCAAAAATCGTTTGCGAAAACTGGGATCCGCTTTGTGTGCTTGCCTATAAGACACTGCCCGGTTATGACACCAATTACGGAGCTGATATGCAATCTGTTCAAAGATATCAAACACTTAGACCACCTCACATCTAGCGTAGGCCAGATCTCTTTTGTCCCCAGGCAAGTGGTGACGTTGTTCCATCTATAAGGTTTGTTCTCCTTAAAGCATCTTGCTTCAACAAAAATGTCCATGTAGCTAAAGGCATGCCGATATTTACCTTTTCAGGTAAAATCGGTAGTCCTGTTCCACCTTTGACGAGTTCATCAGCTTTACAATTACCCGGAATGTCCCTATGGCTCGGCACCCAATAAAGGAGAATATTGAACTGCTATGCCATCTCTATAAGAGATGATTGACAGTTAAGGGCTGTTATAGAGTTTGTAGGGACACAGTCGAGAGATTTTATGGCAGATTGGCTGTCTGAGAAGATGCGGATATCAGAAGTCGATATCACGTTATCCTTGAGCCAAGATAAAACTTCCTTTATCACCAAAAGTTCTGCCTAGAACACGCTACAATGGTCTGGAAGCCGAAATGAGAGACTTAAATTTAGTCTTTCTGAGTACACGCCTCCACCAGCTCCATCATCGGTTTTTGAACCGTCCGTATAGAAATGAACAAAAATGTCACTTCCTCCCATGTGGATCTGGAAGGTATGGCAACTTGAACATTTTTATCGAAAAGTAATTGTGGGATGGTGTAGTAAATTATACTTGGAAGTGATCTGTATGAGTTCAGAATAGCTGAGTAGCCTATTACATTATTGGTCCACTGTGAAGAGGCTTAAAGACGGATTGCCGTACTTGCTACCGTTTGTTTACTAAATATATCGAGGGGTGTCAGATGAAGAAGAGTGTCCAGTGCCGCGGAGGGAGTAGGACGAAGTGCTCCACTTTTACACATGCAGGCTGATCTTTGGACTGTACTAAGTTTATCCTGGTTAACCACTTCATCTAGAGCTGTCCTCCATACTGCCACTCCGTATGTTAAAATCGGTCTAATTACCGAGATGTATAGCCAGTGAGTAATAGCAGGTTGGAGTTCCCATTTACTTCCAATGGCTTTCTTGCAAGAGAAGAGCGCTACTGTTTCCTTCTTAACCCTTTCTTCTTATCTAAAATAAGACCCAGATATTTAGCTTTGTCGGAGAATATTAGTGGAATTCCTTTAACGGTGGGAGGATCTATGTGTGGAATTTTATATTTCCACACCCAGTCCACACCGTTCTGCCCAGGTAATGAGCTTGCTCAAGGCATTCTGTAAGAGATCTTTTAAGACAATAGGATGCTTTCCTGATACAGCGATAGCAACATCGTCCGCATATACAATCACTCTGTAGCTCTCCGCTTCTAGGCTTGTTCATTCACTACCAAGTTCCAGAGAAGGGGACATATAACACCGACTTGCGGCGTACCTCTACTGACAGATCTTTTGGCAGAGAAGTCGCCCAATTTTGAATTCATAATGCTGCTTGTTAGCATTTGATTGATCAGTTCACCAAGCCAACTGTCTACTTTCAGACATGACAGTGCAAATGCGATCGCAGATGTGTTGACATTGTTTGTTGTGCCGTTTCCACCGATTTTCTTTTGCGTACTGCAAAGTGTTGAGTGTTAAGCCTGAGACAAGAGTCTCGTATCAATACTTGCACGTAAGTGTCGTTCAAAAGTTTTGAGAAGGAATGATAATAGACTAATTTAGGTCTGAGATCTTTGGGATTAACATGGGAGCATTTACCTGCTTTGGGTATAAAAACAACTTTTACTTCTTTACATGAACTAGGAATTTGAGTGAAGTTCAAACAGCCATTGAAGATTATTTCTAAAATAGGCAGCATTTTACATGAGCTCATTTGAGGTTCTGGCCCTGGAGACTTGTAAGGCTTAAAGCTGCTGATAGCCCATAGCAATTTTTCCCTTGTTATCAAGTCTTGTGGAAAAGTTAAGTTATTATTAGATCTAATGTGATCAGTACTGTTAACAGTTTGGTAGCTACCTGGGAAATGAGTATCTAATAGCAGGTTGAGAGATTCTTCGCAATTATTGGTCCAAGAACCGTCAGCATTGTTCAAACAGCTGGGAATTACTGGACTAGTTGAGAGGATTTTCCTAAGTCTTGATGCTTCGGAGGTTTCTTCTACTCTACCACAGAAGACCCTCCAAGAAGCTCGTTTAGATTTCCTTAATACTTTTTTATATGATTTTAGGGACTCTTTATAGGATACCCAGTCTGAAACTGCTCTTGTATTTTTTGCTTTATTGAAGAGCTTGCAGCAGTTTTTTCTTAGAAGCTCAAGCCCTGAGACCCACCAATGTGGTTTTCCTTTTCCCCTTATTTGAATAAGTGGACAGGAGATGGTCATTGACTTGTTCATGGCTAATGTGAGATCACTGACTTTAGTGTCAAGTTCAGTAGTGTTAGAGGGAAGACTTAGAAGTTCAGGTTTGATTAAACTATCAAGTGTTTTCCTATATTTGGACCAATCAGTTTTTCTACAGTTTCGAAATTCTGGTCGGGTAGTGGTAGTGGGGTAGTTCAACATTCAGATTAAACTGAATGTATCTGTGATCGGAGAACAAATGTTCTTTCGAAACTTTCCAATTCATTATTGATTGATGAATAGTGTCTGAGACTAGAGTTATGTCTAGTACCTCTTGTCGGTTTTTAGTAACAAATGTGTTTTCGATCCCAACGTTACTTACTATAAGGTAAGTACTTAAGATATAATCGAAAAGAGACTCACCTCTGTCATTGATGTCAGTGCTGCCCCATACTGTATGATGGGCGTTAGCATCACTTCCAATTATTAGGCGGATTATTTCTGGCGTTCGGCTTCAGCGACTATAATCTCCAGTGTGGTACCGGGAAGAGGGCCAAGGTGATCATGGTCGAGATACGCCGACACCAGCCAGTACATGCCACTTGCCGTTTTTAGCCTGGCTGCGGTTATATCTCTATCGCTGCAATGAGGGAGTAAATATACATTAATGCTACTTTTTACTAGTATGCAAGATCTTGGTTCACCTAGACGCATACAGTACCTAGTATCCAGGAGTCCCGAGTCCCTTAACCAAGGATTTGACAATCTATGGTTCTTGAATCAGAACGATGTCTTCATTCCCCCTTGATAGACGGAGAAGAAGAGAGGCCGAAGCCTTAATAGAGTGTTGGAGGTTAATCTGGACTAGCATTTTGGCTACATTTAGGCAGATCAGCCTCCACCACCGTATCGTTGGGATCCTCTTCAGAGGAAGAGCTCAAGAGCTCATCTTCAGTCAGAGGAATCATAATAAAGTCTTCAGTCTCCATTCCGGTCTGACTGTCAACATTAGTAGAGGACTGACCAGTAATCGAGGAAGTCCCTGATGCATCATCTTCCAGACTAGGAAAGGTAATAGAAGCACCAGGGCCCCGACCACCGGTTCAGCCTCAAGAGATTGTGGAGGCTCGCATTCAGCGTCTACCTCATCTTTTTTGTAAATCCTTAATGTGATCGTATCAAAACCAAACCCAATCACACCTTGAGTCTGCACCAGGGGGCAAGGGATTCTTTATTGACCCCACGACTATCGCGCTCCTATAAAGACCCCTTACTTCCTCTAGCTTTGCGACTTTCCAGTTATGAATTGGCAGGAAGGGATTGTTTATTTTGATTATCTGGAGAATATCATCCATGCAGGAAGCTTCAGCTGGAATCCAAGTGCGAGCTCTTCGTCTGCATGGAATATCTTCCTTAGCAACAACCTCGAGTTTCGCACCTGGCCAGATTTCCCCTTACCTTTTTTACAACAATCTTATACATATCACAAGATCTCTTATCGTCACAAACGATGAGTTTGACATGACCTTGATGCCAACCGCCATCGCCTGTGAATGGTGCTGGCCCCGGGTTTTCCTTCATCGCATTTAAGAAGCCAGCCGAGAGCCTCAATTTGGCCATCTGCCAATGATCAGAAGAAATCGTGCCATCTATATCGCTCCTGTCGATAACCGGAACCACTATCTTACCTTTAAGAATGTTCCTATAGGAATTAGCGGGTCGCTATTAAAATCTACTGGAATCAACCAGAACTCTTTACTTACTTGTAGTTTAGTTTATTTTTTTATTTATTTATTCCAAAGTGTTGTTCTAGTTTTTGCCAAAAATGACAAATAAGATAATTTTATGAATGTTTGAATGTTCAACAACCACTTGAGTGGGCTATCAACCACATAATCTTAATTTAATTACTAAATTTAGTTTGGTATTATTATTTGGACCATAAAATATACCTACTAACTCATTAAGAATTTTAAGAATGTAATAATAATCGTCACAGATTCTACTCTAGGAAATTAGCTTTAAACCCTATGTATATGTATGTACGCAAAGCATACTCTTTGAAGTTTAAATAATAAATTACAACCTGAATGATTTTTGTATACAGACAGAATAAAAGATTACCCTATATACAGACAGACAAAGGATGATGGGCAAAGTTTGAAGTCTAGTCGTTAGACCAACCGTATCGAAATTGGTATCAAATGAAAGGTGATGTTGATCTTCTTACATAAAAGAATTATTTTCAAAAGGTCACGTTAATAATCTATATCATAATTTCAATTAAGAATTAAAATCCTAAAATGAATTTCTTGTAAACGACAAGCTTTACCTTTTATACGTCCCATAAAATACAAATCACCAGCAATAATACTTTTACTTGCGACACCCGATCCATAAAGATGGAATTGACCTTAAATATGGATTTTTTTCATTTATCAATCTGCCATGTAAACCTTTATGATTACCTAATTGATTTGCATCCAAATTATCAGCAGACATATAAAGCCAATAAGTCCATGTCAATCATTGATGTATTTAACTAGCACGTGATGATGGAGTGGAATCAATTTGGAAACCGTAAAAAGCTTATAAGCTGCCTATTCTTCTCTTAATGTAAGGTGCATGATTGTGTTTTGAGTTTTTTTCTTTTTTATGAATGAATATCTCTCACAGTTTCACAATGATTTTTGTTTGCAAACTTACAAGTCGAAGTCGAGTATAATACCTGAGCTCGTGTTCGTGGTTCATTCATAAAAAAAAAAATAAAAAACAAATTAAATTATGATGCTGACGAAGATGATAATTATGGCCGTTTGGAAAAGAGATGATGAAATAGCTGTCAGGTCCGTCAACAGTTGTGGCGGATATGGCAACATGGGCTGGGCCGTGTCTCATATCAACAAAACAACAAATAATGGCAAACGAAAAAACACTTTCTCACTGAACCAATATTGGCATTTCTCATTTACACAAACGAAAAGAAAATCAATTTCACCAACTGGAATGTGTCTGCGTTTAACCTAAATACGCATATTATCTTGGCATGTCGGCAGTTATGTGTGTGTCGGAGTTTCCTATTATGAAGGTGTAAGAGGCGTTAATAATAATTAGGTAGGTGCATAGGTATACGAAAATACTAAAAAACTTGCTATAGAGTTTTGAATGATGATTTTTTTGTTTGTTTCAGAGTCAGTTCCTTGGAATGTTCAGTTTTCGCAATTGAAATGAGAAGTGTCGAAATGAGAACGAAGAAGATTTAGAAAATCTGAGACGTGACAAGTGGGTACCTGAGCTGCACACACCATGTTAAGTAATTGCTAAAGTCTGCCCTCTTTGGATTTAATTTAGTGTTCTTGTGCATTTTGATTTTACTTGAATGAATATGTCAAGAGTTACATAGAAGAATGAGTTCATGTAGTCGTTGAGTTTGAGTGCATCGTTTTATAAAATAGGTAAGGTAATACCTATGTAAATACATGATATGACTCAATGTTTAAATTCTAAGTGGGCTAAAAAAAAGTCCTCTTAGTATTTAAACATTGCTTAAAAAAGGTGACGAAGAACGAATAATTGATATGACTCAAGCTCGAAGGAGGTAGGTAAATGTTATTAAAGAATTAAAAGGAATTAATGACGTGCGTTCTTAGCTTTCAAGTTTTACTTTCAAATAATCATTTGATATAAAGGCTCACGAGTAAAATAATATTTGCTAACCGAATTATTGGCACCTAATAAGGCTTTACCTACACACTAACCTTCAACAACCCACAGACAATTTTCTGTTCGGCTATTTATACATGTCAAGCAGTTTAAGTCGGATATCACTAAAAATACCCGGATACTGTCAGATATCAGTCAGGATAGTTAAGCGAGACAGTGGAGATATGACATACCAATCGGCTGAATTTCGATACGCGGATTCAGATGGAATGTTCTTATAACAGTTGTAAAACAGAGGAAATATCTAAATCTAAATCTTAATCTAAATCTAAACTACTATAAAGGCCAAACAATTATTTTGTATGTCCGTGCATAGCTCATAAAGTATTTAACTGAATAACGTGAAACAAACTTTATAATATTCTCCATGTACCTATATGAGAGTGTCATAGGCTATTTCTACTTGCGATATATACTTTAGATAGGTTTTATATGGCAAGTTATGGATTTGTAAAAAAAATCGAACTTGTGATAGTAATAATTAAAAATAAAAAAACATTACGATGATGGAGAACGTGAAAAAATAGGGTACCGTAATTCTGTTTGTCTTCGCCCCTACAGCATAAACGGATGGAGTAGGGCTGGAGTAGGGCTGGAGTAGGACGGCCACGGTCGCGGTCTCGCATGAAGAGACCGAGACAAGCCGACATTGCCTTTTCTAGCATCCGAGTATTTGGACCAAAATTTAGAGAGAGTCTAATAAATTAAAAGAAGTAGCCCGTAGCGTAATGGTTAGTGCGTTCAACTGTCACGCTGGAGGTCTAGGTTCGCTTCCCAGCCTCGTCCACCTTAAAACTAAAAAAATTTTTTCAGGGCTACTGTCTCTTGCGAGGAATTGACAAATCCTCCAAGAGTATCACTTGTCACGAATAAGTGCTTCTCGTCTAGCCGTTCGGATTCGGCATAAAATTGTAGGTCCCTTCCATTCCTGTCGATAGGCGCACACAGAAATGGTTGCGAGTTGTTTGTCACTAGGCCCTGGTTCTTCATGAGCCGTTGTGCCACCCGATTTATTTTATTTTTCTAATAAATTAAAAAATCCAATTTCAGTTAAATATTTTTTTCTTCTGCACATATTCAAACTAATATGCCCACACGTTGTTTTTAAATCTTCTTTAGGACCAAAAATATCGGTACCCTTCATACAATTTTTTTCGCCAAAAAGGTAAATAATATTTTTCTCAAAAATTGCTCCGAGGATTTTTTTTTAAACCCAAATAATTAAAATAAGGAATTGCTACATTTTAATAATTTTTTTATTTTCAAAAATTAGTTATTTTTGATTTTCTCGAAAACAGTTACGTTGAAATTTTTCATTTTTTTTTACTGTTAAATCTTTTTGAAAATTAAAAAAAAAAAAATTTTAAACTAAATATTTTGAAAACGACTTGGTCAACATTTTTAAAACTATGTGTAAGATGTTATTTTGTAGAGTACTTGAAAAAATTATGGTTATAAATCTACAAATAACAGTACCTTCCATACAAATGATGAAAACCCGTTAAGAAAAAACTTCTCGAAAACGGCTTCAAGAATTTTGATAAAAAAAAAATGCGCGTTTACTGTTAAAGGTATGGTCAATATTTAGCTAAAAAAAAAAATTTGTACCAATAACGGTTTATTAACGGTAGGTAACTGTCACAGAACCGTTTCTCGTTAACGGCTACACCGATTTCAACCAAAATTTGTATACAAGAACTCCTTTACAAATCAAACAATTCTCTGTATACAAATTAAAAAAAAAAAATAGATAATTTTTGGATTTTTAAAAAAAAATATTGAATTTTTTTTTTTGGAAATTAATATCTTGAAAACGGGCTGGTGAATATTTTTTTTTAGTTTGTATAAAATAGTATTATTAAATATTGAATGTTGGCATACCAGATTTTATTTTTGAAATGTGCAAACAAAAATGTCCAAGATTTTTTTTTTCATAAATTCATATTTATCAATCAAATCTAATAGACTAAGAGCCCAGGGCCGCCAGACATACGTCATTTTATCAAAGCTAAGATCTTTTCTGCGAACAGATACTATGGTAGCTAAGAACAAATGGATACTAAGAATCTTCAATCCGGGTGCAATTAAGAGGTAGCGAGTGTTAAAGTTGCATACAAATGTTGCAACACTGCGTTATTTTATCAAAGCTGAATTTTTGATATGTGTAAGGGGATGGTGTCATTTAATTTATTTGACACTTTCCAGATATCTACAGTGGGACCTAACGTGAGCCAGACAAATAAAATCTGTCAAACTAATCGCGCCATTTACAAAACAAAATCATATCAAGATTTTATGTTTTCTGGGGCAAATATTCTACAATATTTTCTAATCAGCAATACATCTACAGTGGGGCCTGACATAACCTTAAAACTGTCAAAATAATAATTCTTTGTTACTAAAACGTGATTTTTTCGCTTATTTTAGCTGTTTTTAAATGTCTGGCTGATGAATACGTTCCACTGTAGATGTATAGCTGATGGGGCATTATTTTTAAACAGTTGCCCATAAAACATATACATATTAGCTTTAAAATTGAACTTAAAAGTACAAGTGACCTCAACTCCAGAAATAATTGTGTTTCACCCAAGGTGTAACATTAGGCTCTTCAGTCAGTCTGTTATACCTTACTAACAGACACAAATTTTGGTCCCCACTGTAGATGTCTGGCAAGTGTCCAATAAAGTTAATGACACCTTCCCCTAAGACATATCAAAAATTCAGCTTTGATAAAATAACGCAATGTTGCAACATTTGTATACAACTTTAACACTCGCTACCTCTTAATTGCACCCGTATTGATGATTCTCAGTATCCATTTGTTCTTAGCTACCATAATACCTGTTCGCAGGAAAAATGTTGGCTTTGATAAAATAACGTATGTCTGGCGGCCCTGGGCTCTTACTCTATAAGTTTTTAAGCCATAAAAATAAAAAAGTTATAGTAACTTATAGTAATAATTTATCTAATTTTTTTTAGTAATATCACAATATTTTGGACCAGAATTATGTAGGTACTTGTACACAATCAATTTCTAGCTACGTTAAAGTTGTTAGCTACGAGAGCAAATTTGTGCGATCCAGTCATACCCATTTTTGCTTGCGATATACGTAGTATAAGGCAAGTTTAGGATTACGATGATAGAGAACGCGAAAAAAGTCTCTCTGTCTGTCCGCCTGTGCGTCTGTCCATCTGTCTGTCTGTACATCGACCTGCTGAAGCGATTTTCTTCAAACTTTCGACTAAAGGTTCTTAGAGGATTCCCTAGAGGGGAAATTAATTTTTTTGTTTGGTCAAAAAATAACAGTACCTACCATACAACCAATATACGAAAATTGATTTGTTTCATAAACGGCTCTAACGATTTTGAAAAAAAAAATTATGAGGTACTATAATTACTGCAATAAATATTTTGGTAGAAAAAAAAAATGTGTGGCAGTTATTAACGGTACCTGTCATAGAGCCGATTTTTTTGTTTTCAAATTATTCGTTAACGGCTAGACCGATTTCAACCAAATTTTGTATGTAAGATGTCGTTTACAATTTTAACAATTTTGCATAAACAAATTTTCGAAAAAAAAAACAATTTTAGGATTTTTAAAAAAAAATTGATTTTCTTTAAAAATTCAATATCTTGAAAACAGGGCAATTAATTTTTTTTATTTTGTGAAAAATTGTATTTTATAAAATATTAAAAGTTGCAGACCAAATTATTTTATTTGTAAAAATTTTCAAGAATTTTTATATATAAAAAATTTATTTTTAAGAAAACCGCTCTAACGATTTTTGAATTTTTTTTTCGTAAATTCATATTTAACAAACAAATCAGATGGCATACTTTTTTTTAGATCTATCTGTCTAGCTATAAAATAACAAGTTTATAGTAATTTTTAGTACTAATTTATGTTCAAATTATTTTTAAAACTTTTTTAATGATATCAGAATGTTATGTAACCAATACATATGCAGATTAGAGTTGTTAGATACGATAGCAAATTTTTGCGATTCAGTCGTGCCCATTTTTGCCTTTTAACTTTGTTTCCACATATTCTGTAGCAAAGCAAGAAATTTCAAAATAGATTTTATAAATTGTATTTTATGTTTTCTCGTTAACGATATAAAAATATTATCGAACCAATATAACCAACACCGTCAATGTCTAGCTAAAAATATTCTAGTTGATGTATGTTCTGAACTGAGGTACTGCGAGCACATACACTCTTGTCTCTCACTTTTTTTCTTCAATGAAGCTACTTTTTATTATTTATTTTAATTATATTGAATAAAATCTGACGCAAAAAAAAAAACCGGCGCATAACTTACACGTATAATTATGCTTAATAATCGATGCAATGCGTGCTACGTGAACCTGCGTATTTAATTTAAAACAAAACGTTTGGCATAGAAAGCTATGCACAAATTTAATATATTGTTGTCTTAGAAGAGCTTAAAACCATAAATCAGCTATTTAAGTAAAATAATAAAAAAATAAACATAAAACTGAAATTAACTAATTAACAAATCTTCAAGCAATTTCATGTGGAATTTTTTTTTCTTTAATAAAATAAAACCATTACATGGATGACTCTATCCTCGTACATAGATAAGATCCATTGTTGGCTTCATTATTAATTCACAGCCTTTCCTCTCAAATAATACCTACCTGCATATTATAATATAGGTATAGCCCCACAACTCAAGCATGAAACCAATTAAGTGCCATTAACTTCAAATACCTATATTTTTCCAACAGCAAGCCTATAACGTTTTGGTAAATAAAATATTTTCAACAAGCACTTGGCTCTTTCATCATGATACCTATTTAAAATTATTTTTTTTTTGTTCGTTTACCACTTGACACTTTCATTGCGGCTAAATAGACGGATCTGAATTCGATGTGCGCGCAATGCACTCCTAATGGGGCTTGGAGTATTTTTTTAATTTTTTTTTGTTGAATGCAAATTGTTGCTAAACGGTTTCTGCATGATCAAGAGTGGTCATCATCATCGCCACCATCATGTAGGTAGTTTGTTATACAAGTGACGTCAAACAAAAAAAAACAAAACGATTTCTTTATGAGTGCCTGGTGGTGGTGGCCACAAACAGTGGGTTGCTGATTGTTTGAAAAAAAAAAATAATAAATTAACATTAAAAGGGATACAAAAAAAGAAGCTTTACAAAATGAGCCAAATTGCATAGCATTGTGTGACTGAGCTCGGCCATTTCAATAATCAGCAAGTCGGAAATTCACGTATCAAATTGGCTAGCTCATGCTTGTGCATGGTCAGTTTTAGCCTACAAGAGGTGTCAACAAAAGGAAACAAAATATTCTGGAAGGGTTTTTTTCTATACTTCCGGTGACGGTCCGTGTATAGGTTTTCCAAAAGCGATTTTTCCTACTTCTTTTTCAGCACGTGCACACGACTTGATTGCAAAAATTGCTCCTGCAGCTAACAATTTTATAAGTTCAATAATAAAATAATATCGTTAACAAATAAACTGTTAAAATAAGTTCAAATATATAAATTGTTTTTTATAAATTTGTTATTTAAATAGCTAAAAAAAAAAATTTTTAAAATTAAGAGCTAAAACAAAAGTATGCCATCTGATTTGTTTGATAAATATGAATTTAAGAAAAAAAAAATTCAAAAAACATTAGAGCAGTTTTCTTAAAAATTAATTTTGTATATGTAAAAATTCTTGAACATTTTTAAAAATAAAATTTGGTATGCCAAAATAATCAATGACCCGTTTTCAAGATACGTATTGAATTTCCACTTTTTCGAAAATTTTTATATGCAAGATTGTTAAAATTGTAAAGGAAAAATTGTTTTTATAATTAAAAAAAGTGCGTACTTTTTTCATTGTAAAGGACCTCTTGTTTAAAAATTTTGGTTGAAATCGGTTTTGGTTGAAATCGGTTCTATGACAGGTAACCCGTTAACAGCCGTTATAAATAATATACCAAATATCATCAGCATCTGCTCTGCGTTGTCGCGTCATGGATATCCGCATACGTAGTCTAGCTACCACCTGGTAGTGATCCGAGTCAATGTTGGCCCCTCGGAATGTTCGGACGTCCAAGATACTGGAAGCATGTCTCGCGTCTATCGCAACGTGGTCGATTTGGTTGACGGTTAGTTGATCACGCGACCGCCAAGTCCCCTTGTGTATATTGAGGTGTTGGAAGTATGTGCTTGAGATGATGACATTTCGCCCCGCCGCAAAGTCTGCCAGCCTGTGTCCGTTGCCGGAAGTTTCGTCGTGTAGGCTGTGTCCTTCGACTATCGAACCAAAGATGCCCTCCTTTCCGAATCTTGCGTTGAAGTCACCAAGAATGATTTTCACGTCGTACTTCTGGCACATATCATACGTTGTCTTCAGGAGATCGTAGAATGTTTCTTTGGTTGAGTCCTCCCTCCTTTCATGGGGGCGTGAACACAGATCAGCGAAATGTTCTTAAATTTGCCCTTGATGCGTATTGTGACCAGGCGCTCGCTTACACTTCGAAAGCCCAAGACTTCTTGCCTAAGTCTTCCCTTTATCACAAACCCACAACCAAAGAGCCGCTAACCCTGTTCCTTCAAGCAACCGCCGTAGTAGATGTCACACGTTTTCAGTCTCCGTATGCCCTCTCCATCCCATCGCACTTCCTTGATGGCTGTTACGTCAGCCTTTAGCCTGTCCAGGTTCTCCACTAATTGTTCGGCTGCACGTGTTCTGTATAAGGACAGGACGTTCCACGTGCAGATCCGAAGTTCATTATCCTTGTTTCGTTTGCTGGGGTCGTCAACTTTAAAATCATCCATATCCGAGGCTTGTTGTTGTTTCGAAACAACTTTTTTTTACGTGGTAGGGAAGTTACCCCGACGCACAACTCCCGACCCGGAGGACCAGACCCTTCGTATAACTCCAAGGGTAGGGAGCCGGATAAATCACTCCTTATAGGCCTGAGCTACAAATATGTCGTAGTAGCCCATATAAGATGTTCACTAAGTAGTTCAACCTAACTGGAACTGTAGACGCCACCGTTGAATAGAAAATTCGTCCGCTGCCGCCTCGGTGAAAGGAGAAGTGCCTTAGTGGGAACACTCCTCCCCCCCTCTCTCGTTGGCTGTCCCCAACAGCTTTCCACGGGGATTTAAACCCCGTCTCCAGCTGAGGTACTAGACACCCGATGTTCACCACTAGGAGGTGAGAGTAGGAGTTGGTAGACAAAGGTGGGTTTTGAGAAAAACCTGTGGACGCTTGTGTCCTCTTGAATGCACATAACTACCCTTTGAACATCGAAAGCAAGACACACATAACATTTTAGCGGTATACTGCTCACTGGTTTCATCATAACAGCTAGCTGCTTTCTTTCTTTATTAGTTTTTAGTTGCAGACTAAACATCTTTATCAGAAGAGCTTATATTGTTTTTCATTACTAATAATTTGTTGTCAAATTAATATTTTTTATAAATTATGTAAATTTATCGTTTATATTTCTCAAAGTGTAAGTTCAACTTTCATTGTTATTTTTGTTGCTAACACTGTGATAAACTATTTGTATTTTTTATGTAATAAAGTTCCCCCTGAAGAAGACAGCAAACGTCGGGAAAAGTTAATGCTACAATTCTTGTTTCATTACTAAAATTATTGTGACCAAAACATCCGACGGAAAAAAATATTTTCCACTCAACATTATATTTATCAAATTTGTCAATAAATTAATTTCTTAAGAACTTAGAGATCGCCTGTGACTGGAATTCGGAAGCCGACGGCCTACCCATCGCGCTATACCGAAGCTTCATGCCAAGCTCCACCTCAGTGCAGGTTTTGTTGCTTATCAAATGCATTTGAACGACTAGCATTTTTATTAAAGCACACAAGCTTGCTGTTGTCTCATTCCGTTCCTTTCTTTTTTCTCCGTTCCCGATTCATATGCCAACAATTCGTTGGTCGTATAAGGGGGGAAAGTAGTGAAAGATTTGACGCTAGACAAGGATTTTGCATCTTTTGTTTATTGAACAAAAATACATACAGAAAAACCCGTTTAAGTCTTTACAGAATTTTTAATAATAGTTTGGAATTACAGAATTTTGAAAAACAGAATAATGTATTTACAGAATTTTGAAATACAGAATTTCGGATTTACAGAATTTTGAAATACAGAATAATAGAATTACAGAAAAATGGAATACAGAATTATGGTCATACAGAATTTTTTATCTATTTACAGAATTTTGGTCAAACAGGATTTTGGAATACAGAATAACGACCCGTTCCCTAACTATAGTACCTCATAATTTTTTTTTTTTTTTGCAAAATAGTTAGAGCCGGTTTCGAAATAAATCAATTTTTGTATATTGGTTGTATCGCAGGTACCGTTATATTTTGAGCTAACAAAAATCTTAATTTTCCCTCTAGAGAATACCCAAATAACCCTTAGTCCAAAGTTTGAAGTAAATCGCTTCAGTGGTTTAGGCTGCACGTCGAATTATAGACAGACAGACAGAATTGTTAGACCCACTTTTTTCGCGTTCTTTATCATAGTAATGTTAGAGAAAATTAATATCTCGAGTTCGACTTTTTGCACGAATCCTTAACTTGCAAGTAAAAAACATACATAATTTCATAAGAATTAACTGAAAACCCAAAAAAGGCGTATATGGGACTTGTTGCCTGAAATCGTTTATTTTTGACATGAATAATTGGGAAAAATTAAAAGTTGCATTAATTCATTGACCTAAAAACTATACAAACATAAACGTTTCTATTTGTCTATAAAATCTAAATTTAACCTAGCCTTGAAAAACTTACATAAAAACAGACAAAAAAGTTCAACGAACTTATCCGTGCACCAATGTTGCTTGAATAAATTTTGAGAAAACTAATTTAAAAAAAAAAACACGTGAAGAAATCATTCTAACACTCTATTAATTATATATATTCAAATTTTCATTTTATCATAGAGATGGAGTTAACAAACATACATTTATTGACCAGAGAGATCATATTTAAGTATTTAATTTTATTCATTTCAATTCCCACCACATGATAATAACTATTTACCTACAGGTTTTGACAGGCATTCATTAATCATAATTAAATCAACATTGCACCCATTCAGCAGTTATGCAACGTCAATAAATATTATGCAACCATGATGTCTTTGCCTATTTTGAAATTGAAAAGCCAGTGCAATATTATGAAACTGAAGGCGCAATATACCGACAAATAGGTACAATGCAAATTATTATTTATTACAAAATCTGGCACCATGAGTGGGTTAAAACTACTCAACGCGGAAAATCGATTTACCTATGGTCTCTCTAAACCCTTTTTATCGGTATACGCGTTAATAATTATATATTCATGAATTAACTTAAAAGTTATTGCCCACGAAAAAAAAAATCACCAAACACCATAGCTACATCGAATTCAAATAAATCTTGTGAAATCTTAAATAAACATACAAAACAATTCAAAACCAAAATGTCAAAAAGATCAACATCAGCTGGCCGATGAATACAAGGTCAAAGCAAAACAAAAATGATTATTAAAAGACCATCTGACGATAACCATAGAGTATCGTGCAACGCAGCCGGCGAAGACTGAGGTTTTGTGTGTATACAATACAACTTGTCCTTATGGTATAACATGGATGAATGAAAAAATTACCTAGGTCTGGGTGTCGGAATAGCTCAAGGGCAAGTTTCAATATAAATTACAAAACCATTAACCAAATAAGATTTAAAAATCGGTATCAATATACCTACTCCAACATGTAGAAACAACAAAATAAGTCCATACATTTCATTTTAATAAACAGATTTACTTACCTCATTTCAACAAGGATGAAACTCTTGTCACAGAAATGTTGAACAAAAAAAAATATTCTCGGCCCTAGGAAAACAAAAAAAATATATGGCACAAGAACCCTCGATACCGAGACTGAAGAAAATCCATTCAAACGTCATATGAATGTGACTTAAGATAATCCGTTGTTAGCTCTTTGTTTATGCAAAAGGCTAGCGGCCGATTAACTTTTATACATAATATCCCACTTCATAAAAGGTAGACACTTGGGTCACTGAAAGATTTAAATATAATAACGAAAATGAAGACATTTTGAAAATATAATTACTTCTGTATTTAAGAGGTGTGATTGAATATAATTCAATTAAGAATAAGCTCAAGCGACCTCAACTCCAAGGTGTGTTTTGTCTGTTTGACAGCATCTAACTGATGAACCTATAATAAATTAAGAAATTGGTTGGCGCAACAGTTCGTGAAGAACCAGGGCCTTGCGACTTACAACTCAACCATACCATACCTGTGTGCGCTTGTCGACAGGAATGGAGGGTACCTATCTTATGCCGAATCCGAACGGCTAGACGAGAAGCACTTATTCATGACAAGTAATACTCTTGGAGGATTTTTCAATTCCTCGCGAGAGGCAGTAATCCTGAAAAAAAACTTTTCAGTTTTTAAGATGGACGAGACTGAGAATTTAATCCAGACTTCTAGTGTCACAGTCCAACGCACTAACAATTACGCTACGGGCGGGTACTATACATGATAATGATGAGCCTATATATCTGTCAATTCTTATCTAGGCGAAACGCAAATTGTGGATATCATACACATGTATGTACAAATTTGAGGCTCAATTAATTGTAAGTTTTTATAAATTGTATTTTAGTTGATTTATAATGTATTTATTTTAATAAAGGCCTGATGAAGGGTATAAATATACCCGTAAAGTCGAAATAAAAAATCAAAATTTGTTTCAATTGAACTATAGCTTAAAAAACAAGAAATTGTTATTAGGGGTATTCATGTAACGAGATAATTTTCCGCTTTGTAGAAAAATATAATTTTACGCAAAAGGTTTACATGAGGTTTACACGTTGGAAACAAACAGCTGTTTGTTAAACGTTAAAGTGAACTTATAAACATTTGTTCAATTAACGTCGTTCCATACATTTATTTCTTCTGGATTATAAGAATAAATAATAATTGTTCTTGTTGCCTTCGGCATTTTTTTGTTTGTTTTAATTCATATTTTTTTGACAAATAATGATGTTAAGTCAAATGTCAAATTAAACGTCACAAAGTTTCTAATGGTTTTTTTCTACGCTTTCCGCTTCAAATTTGTGATATAAAATTCTATATTTTGCAGAAAATGTTACCCATACAAATTTTGACAGTTCATTTCTACCGATAGAAAATTCTATGGTTTTTAAGCTTTCTATAGGTTTTCCGCGTTTGCATGAATACCCCTATAGTAATTGGTGCGATTTGTTGAATTGAAAATTTTTACATATTTTTACGTTGATGTCTCCAGAATCCGAATCCGTCGTTTTTAGCAAAATGTTTGTATGTCATATCTCGAGAACGAATATAGATATCGACTTCGGATGAGTTTTAATTTACAGATAATACTGTCAAAACATGCTGAAAAGATTTTCTAACAATTTCAATTAACCGTTTTTTTTTACAACAGCAATTTAAAAAGAAGCTGTTAAAGTCATTCGTCACGAATATCTCGAGAACGGAAAAAGAAATACACAGACTAATTTTTTTTTTGAAAAATTTTTAAAATTATAAAGGACCTCTTACATACAAAATATGGTTGATATTAGTGAATCCGTTAACGAGAAATTTGAAAACCGGTTTTATAACAGGTACAACAGTTAATAACAGTTATACAATTTTTTTTTCGTCTACCAAATTATATATTTATTAATTTATTATCATCAAGCAGACTATATAATGCAAATTAGTAATATATACTCTTATAGACTACAGAACTATACTAGCAGCATGCAATACTGTACAATTTACTAATACTTATTAACTAATCACTAACTGAAATAAACAAGTAGCATGCGATACTTTACAATTTACTAATACTTATTAACTAAACACCAAGGCGAAGTAAATTTAATATATATGTAGATAACATGATCTCGACTTAGATTAACGTAGAAATCAATACCGTAGTAGCCCGTAGCGTAATGGTTAGTGCGTTCGACTGTCACGCTAAAGGTCTGGGATCGCTTCCCAGCCTCGTCCATCTAAAAACTAAAAAAGGATTTTTTTCAGGGCTACTGCCTCTTGCGAGGAATTGACAAATCCTCCAAGAGTACCACTTGTCACGAATAAGTGCTTCTCGTCTAGCCGTTCGGATTCGGCATAAAATTGTAGGTCCCTTCCATTCCTGTCGAAAGGCGCACACAGGAATGGTTGCGAGTTGTTAGTCACTAGGCCTGGTTCTTCATGAGCCGTTGTGCCACCCGATTTATTTTTTTTTCATGTATAATACACCGTGTTATCGGTTCATTGAGTCCATAATTTACTCTATGAAACGGAACAGCGAATAGACTATGTACTCTTAGAGCTCTAGAAGGAGCATACATTTTTATTAATGATAAAAGAAAAAGACAAACAATCTGATTTTTAAGAATATCCCTAACAAAAATTATTTCAAAGTACGTCCTTCGAATTTTCAAAGATTGAAGACCAAATAAATTACATCTTGTATGATAACTAGGCATTTGAATGTTCCATTTTAGTCTGAATACAGCCAATCTGGAGAATCTTTTTACGATGCTTTCAATTCTATTAGAGTGTATTGCATAGTACGGGTTCCATATAACACAGCAATACTCAAGTACAGGTCTTACGTACGAATAGAATAAAGCTCTAAGGGTGTAAGGGTCAGAAAATTCTTTTGAGTTACGCGCAACGAATCCAAGTAGAGAATTTGCCTTAGCCACCACAAAATCGATGTGAAGGCAGAAAGTGAGTTTTGGGTCGAAGATAACGCCAAGGTCCTTTTTTTCAACGACGATTCATCAATAGTATAAACGAAATTTTCAGGGAAAAGTTACGGCGGAAAGATAGGACATTACATTTGGAAACATTTAGGAACAACTGGATTGACGTACACCAGTCAGCTAAATAGTTTGGGTCCTTCTGGTGTAAAAGACAATCATCAGAAGATTTTATGCAGCGAAGTAACTTTATATCATCTGCAAACATAAGGCAGATAGAGCTTTTAATGCAATCAGGGATATCGTTAATCAAAAGTAAGAAGAGCAATGGACCCAAATGGCTTCCTTGTGGCACACCAGAAGTCACGGTGATGGGATCAGACAGTTAATCATTAAATGTACAAACTGAGTACGGCCAACCAAATATGATTCAAACCATTTCAAGATATTTGAATGGGAGCCGACGGCATAAAGTTTCTTTATTAATATCGCGTGATTTACCCTATCAAAGGCCTTGGCAAAATCGGATCTAGATGACGTCACATTGGTAACCATACTCAAGGTGCCTAGTTACCTCATTACACAAAATTGAAAGATTTGTAGTTGTCGATCTGCCAGAAACAAATCCATGTTGAAATGAGGAAATAAGTTACCTAACAATTAATGTTAACTTTTCATAAACTAATTTTTCAAATAGTTTAGGAATGGTAGAAAGTTTACTGATGGGACGATAAATATTAATGACTTGTTTTGGTCCTGATTTATGTTTAGGAATAATAAAAGACACTTTCTTATCATTTAAAAATAAGCCCGTATTCAGAGATGCATTAAAGAGCAGAGTTAATGGTTCTGAAAGAGAACTTACGCACTTTATTAATACGACTGGAGGAATGCCATCGGGCCGGGTTGTTTATCCGGATTCAATTCGCGTAGAGCTTTTTCAGAGTAACTTAAATTTAAGGAACCGATATTGACTTTATGAGCAGATATTATAGAAGGGAAATTTGCAGGTACATAAGAATGGGAATAAACCGACTGGAAAAATGAAGAAAACAAGTTACAGATCGTAGCTAGATCACTGGATGTAGTCTCCGAGTATTGCATGCAGTTAGGAATCCGATTGGAACATTTCTTACCTTTAATGAAACTCCAAAAATGTTTGCTATTCTGCTTCAGATTGGATTCTGTACGATAAAGATAGGATTTATATAAGAACTTATTAAGAACATCAAATTCTTTTTGAATACGTAAGTAATTCCCAAGCAAAAAAGCATCATCATTGGACTTCCGGAAAAGTTTATAAGCCTTGATTTTCTTATTTTAGATTAGATTTAGATTTAGAAGTATTATTTATTCATTTCAAACTTAAAATAAGTATAACAATTAATTGATTAATAATGAATAAATAGTAATCATTCATTAACTTAAAAGTTAGTGTCAAATGATACAGCAAGAAAAAATTCACAAAAATAAATCTGATGTGGGGTGACAATCAGAACTAAAATAGTTAAAATTCAAAATAATAATGATCAAAAAATATAATACCTATTTATAAATATAAAATAAATTACATCTTTCAATTTTAATTTCCCTTTTAAAACCTAGACAAAATTGAAGCAAATGTTGGATAGTTTATAATTAATAATGTAACATCAATTGAAAAATTAAGAAAAAAGTGAATTAAAGGATTATTTTTTATTAACAAAAGTAATTTTCAATAAAATAAAAGTCCGCCGTGAAAAGTCAGTTTTTTTAAGTTTTTTTAAAAATGAGTTAAAGTTATGAGTCATTCTTATTGACACAGGAAGTTTATTAAAGCATTTGGGTGCAGAGGCAGTATAAAAATGAAAGAAATGTGTTTTATTCGCAACAGGTTCATTAACTAGGTGCATATTGTTTATAAGTAGATTGTATAATTGAGAGTTTTTGCTAGGCATATTACCACTTTACTTGAACAATTCTTTCAAGACTTTAAAAACGTAAAGATGTCTCATAGGCAGAATTCTTAAGTCTTTGTATAGAGGCCAACTTTCAGAGAATCGATATTTGTTGCAAATGATACGTATCAGGTGTTTTTGTGCAATTAACAAGGTCTTAAAAGTATATGCGTATGAACCTGCCCAGCTAGATAATCCATATTGCAGTTTTGAATGTGCAAGACGATAATATACTAAATTTAAGACTTTTTTAGAACAAAAAGGCTTTAAGAGATACATTTTTCGAGTGACCAGCATTAAGTTAGATTAAATATTTCCGATGTGATCTTTCCAATTAAGATTTGAATCAATAATTACGCCTAAGTTTTTAAAGCTTGGTACTGCTTCAATTTTGAAACAAAAATCTGAACAAGCTCCGTTTGGATCAAAATTAGATTTACCACAAAAATGTATAGGAAAGCTGTATTGTCTACAATTCGAAGCATGAAAATACAGATTGAAGTCAGAGGGTCTATAGCCTGATGTTTTGAAGGTCATCAATTTAGTTTTTTTCACTAAGGATTAGCTTATGAATAGAAAACCATGTGCTTAAAGTTTTGAGGTCTTCTTTAATTTGTAATACACAGTTAAGTTCGGAAACTGATTTGTAAGTGAAGGATATGTCATCCGCAAAGGCAGTCGAAAGGCCATTTAACTTGAGTTTGAAAAGTGAGTTGATATATATTAAGAAGAACAAAGGGCCAAGTACGGATCCTTGTGGTACGCCAACAACTCCTCTAAAACCAGCATTGTAAAGTTTCCTTAGAAGAAAATCATGATCAAAAGCCTTTGTCATGTCAATGAAGAGGGCCATGGTAAATTTGTTATTATTTAAACTATCATAAAACTGACTGCATAACCTAAGAATGGCATCTTCTGTTGACTTACCAGACCTGAAACCATACTGATTCTCACTGAAAAAACTATTTTTGTTCAAAAAAGACGTAATTCTGTTTTCCATGAGTTTGTCAAAATTTTGGAAATTGTGGGAAGAAGAGAAATAGGTCTGTAGCTTGAAATGCTTTTCCTGTGTCCTTTCTTAAACAGCACATTTAAGGTTTTGAGGGAAAACTCCCTGCACAAAACTTAAGTTAAGGATGAAACATAAAACATCATATACATATAGCCCAATTTTGTTAAGGAGCTTGCTTGATATTCCATCTGAAGTACAAGAATTCTTGTTTTGTAAGGAAAGAATCATTTTATATGTCTCAAACGAGGTAATAGGATTGTAGGCAAATCTGTTTGGTTGTATAAATTCAGAATCCATACCTAGCTGATCGTAACAAATACAGTCCACAGAATTAATGGACGGTTTTATTTTTTCAGAGATGTCTGTAAAGTATTCGTTAAATTTGTTTGCAATGCAGTTTACGTCCGTTAAGGTATTACCATCAATTTACAAGGATTCTATTTCGTTTAACTTATTATTCTTTCCTAAGATGCTTTCCACTATTCTCAATTATTCTTTGGTATTGCCCTTAGATCTTTGCAATAAGTTGGTAAAGTAATTTTTACGAGTTAAATTAACATTAGTATTAACAACTTCACTCAAAGAAAGGTAACATTTTCTAAGTTTAGCATTATTTGGATGTTTCTTGCACTTTGAACCGACATTGTTCTTTATTTTTACCTGCTTAACGAGACTGTGATTCATCCATGGCCTTAAAAATGTGTTTCTATTTGAAATTTTCAATGGTAGTAGACATGAATTTATGTGATTATTCAAAATCGAAATAAAATTAGAGAGTGCCGTGGAAGGGTCGTTTTCAGAGTAAACCTGATCCCGAAATTCGAATTTCAAAATATCCTGTAACAATCTGTAATCAGTGTTAAAACGCTTTTTATTTGATATTTTACTTGCAGGTTTTGAATTAGTATTAAGATCATTTAATAAAGTGACCATTCTATGATCAGTAATCATAAGATCAAAGACTTTTCCGCTTAAATTTATTTTATTACTTCGTCTAAAGCGCGCAAAAATGTGGTCAATACAAGTACTTGAGGATTCAGTAAGCCGAGTTGGCTCATTAATATATCCTTTAAGACCATTTGACGCCATAAGAAATAAATAATTTTCTGTATCTTTATCTGATATATTTAAAGTATCAATATTAATATCACCGATTAAAATTAAATTTTTGGCTTTCTTTGATTCGAGAGTTGTGCCTAATTCCTCTAAAAACAAATTTTTATTAACTCCATGAAATCTATATGTACACAATAAAGTATAGTTTTCGTTTTGATAAGAAAATGACAACTTTAGTGCATCTGCACTACAGATATCTATTTTTGAAGATTTATAACCAAAACCCTCACTTATATATACCGCTACACCTCCCGATGAATAAGTTTCATTACAACCGCCAATTAACGAATAGCCTGGTATGTAATATAGGCTTAGTTCATTTTTAAAAATCCAAATCTCTGTTAAAACAACTACTACAGGTAAATTTACAAGTGACTCAATGTGAGATAAAAGAATTGAAAAGTTTTTTCGTAAACTACGGATGTTTTGGTGTATACAAAAATAATTATCAACAAAACTACAAGAAGCTGGATAATCACTTACATTTGGGACTAAAGAAGGAATAGGACTAATAATATTCATAATTTATCAAAATCTGAAATACAATTAATTCTAACTGAATTGTCACCCTCATTCTTCCTCATAAAAACATTCCCATTCCTAGTCCATACGTATTTGACTCCTTTTGTAGTTTTAAGCGACAGTGCAGTATTTAGCAGTTGACGCCCCTGATGTGTTAAGCAATCATTTAAGTAAACATTCTCCGGTTTCCCTTGGGCACCAAACATTTTAGTCGTAAGTTTCTCTCTTTTCTCTCGTTTTGATTTCATTATATTTTGTTTCAAATGGTGAGAACAGAACTTGACCTGAAGAACATTTGTGCTCATGCTCATTGTTTTACCATTAGAAAGAGGTTTTGTTTTTGTTATTTTTTTTGACAATTGATGATGGTGGAAGAAAATTGGTTCAGCCGTTTAGGCTGCGGTCGAGGAACAGGCGGACAGACAGAATTGCGAGACCCACTTTTTTCTCGTTTTCTATCATCGTAAATAAATAAATAAAAATAAATTGGGTGGCACAACGGCTCGTGAAGAACCAGGGCCTATCGACTAACAACTCGCAACCATTCCTGTGTGCGCCTGTTGACAGGAATGGAAGGGACGTACAATTTTATGCCGAATCTGAACGGCTAGACGAGAAGCACTTATTCGTGACAAGTGATACTCTTGGAGGATTTGTCAATTCCTCGCAAGAGGCGCAGTAGCCCTGAAAAAAATCTTTTTAGTTTTAAGGTGGACGGGGCTGGGAAGCGAGCCCAGACCTCCAGCATGACAGTCGAACGCACTAACCATTACGCTACGGGCTACTACTCTATCATCGTAATGTTAGGCAAAATTACTATCTCGAGTTTTTTTGTTTTTTTGCACGAATCCTCAACTTGCCCTATATTACGTATATCGCAAGTAAAAATTGAAATTTTTAGTAGCATTCGGCAACTCTCTACTTAGCATTCGTCTAAATTCTAAATGATCTTGGATTTAAGACCTACATCATTGCAAGGCTTCAAATAACATTCAATTATCCTATCCGGAAACATACAACTTTTTTTTGTTTCCACAATATTTTCACCGTTTTGTTTCCACAATATTTTCACCGTGCGTCGTGGGCGTTGGTTCTGCTCCGGAGGTTTGGCATTTCCCTATTTTCCAAAAAAAAACACTGGCGCCCATTTAAATTTTTTTTGCTACCACCGACACCACTGTGGTAATTAAAATATCATGTTATTAATCCCTTTATTTTAAATATATACTTACTGTGTTCGTTTAAATTAAAATAATTGATAAGCCTACCCCTTTGCTGAGCACAGTCGTGGTTAGCAAGCCTTTTAATTACTGCCCGTTGCAATTTTAATTCGCCGTTCTATTTGAGTTTGATAGTTACTCGTTTCGGACATCGTCACAGTTTAATTTCTATATCGTTTCGTTCGTGGTCGCGTGTGGTTTTAATTTAATACGTCTTTCGTTTGTTAATTGTAAACTTAATCTTGGCGAAATAAAATTGAAACAATTTAAAAAAAAATTACCAATAACGATTATTTTCGGTAGATACCTACCTGCCATAGAACCGATTTTTTGGTTTTCAAATTTCTCGTTTACCGCTACACCGATTTCAAACAAAATTTATGTAGAAGAGGTCCCTTACAATTTTAACAATTTTGCATATACAAATTTTCGAAAAAAAAAACAATTTCTGAATTTTTAAAAATGTTTTGAATTTTTTTTTTTTGAAAATTCTATATCTTGAAAACAGGTAAATTATTTTTTTTTTTTTAATTTTGTGCAAAATTGTATTTTATTAAACACAAAAATTTGGCATTTCAATTTCTATTTTTAAAAATGTCCAAGAATTTTTATATTAAACCGCTGTAACGATTTTTGAATTTTTTTAAATTCATACTTGTACCTATATCTAGCAAATCAAATGGCATACTTTTTTTAAACGGAGTTGAACTGACCGCCCTCCCATATGAATTTTGTATTGTATCAACACATCTTATGCAAATCATCTTGTATAGTTTTAACTAAGAGAATCACTTGGGACCAGTTGTAAGTAAGGTCCCCTTAACCTTTAAAATTTGTATCCCATTTTTGTACAGACATTTTTGAAGGCACAATCAACCTATTCTTCATGGTATCATTTTACCCACCCTATAATACATACAATAGCATTAAAGCTTTTTAGAAGCTTCTGTACACAAAAAAAAATTTAATTTTAATCGGGCTACGAGTAGCTGTCTATTAGTTAAAAAATGCTCCATTTTAATTTTAAAAAAATACACCAATATATTGAGAATCTAAAGACTTTAAGTAATCCCAATTTACAGAATGCACTGGCTTTGGTTGTGAAAACATTTTTCAACGGATTAATAAGGATCTAGAAACGCCCAATTTAATAGGATTTGGTTTTTTGTATTCATATTGAAATTCCATTCATATTTTTAAGTATCTATATAGAGAGGTTATTAAGTTATTCTCTCTAATAATATAGTCTATAATATACAAGCCTTTACAAAAGTTTGCCAATTTTTTTTTCAGGATCAATATAAGTTAGCCAAAATGATGGGGAATTATCAAATTTATTTTCCAATATAAAAGAGACCAGCATTATATAGGTAGATGTACCAACCTAAAAGTATCCCTATACAGGGTGTCCCTTAATTTGTCAGTAGTATCTTAGGGAATGATTTTGGGGTATATTATAAGAAAAAATCGTTCAACAGTAAGGGCATATCTCCAATTTTGATATCATCTATCGTGGATTTAAGAAAATTATTACTTAGGTGTACACTCTCCCAAAAATATCCTTGTGACAAGCGATATGTTTTTCATAGTGTTTATTTTAAGCGGAAATCACTTCATAGCAATAATTATCTATAGGGAATAAAGTTTTAGTGTTTCCCTCAAAAACTTCTACCTTTAGAAATCATTTTGGAAAACAAATGTTTGTGAGTATAGTATTTCTTTATATTCCACAAAGAAAAAACTTTGTTTGCAAATTGCCAACGAAATGTTCAAAAACATGAATCGTTCTTAGTTGGCAATTTGTAAACTGTTAGTTACAAACGATGAAATCTGGCTCATAATTAGCAAAACTTCTAAGGTTAAATAATTTACGAAATACTGTGCATAAGCTGAGAATTATTTGTCACGAGAGATATTCTGTGTAACCTATCAACACACTAGCGCTTATGGTCAGTGCAGTAATATTAATGAAGAACTTAGAATTTTTGAAACATTTTATCAACAAATTGTTTGTGAGCAAAGTATTTCTCTTTATTCCACAGTGAAAAAATACTCTTGACGAATATCCAAAGAAATATTCAAAAACGTTAACTGCTATTATCTGGTACTTTGTAAGATGTTTATAACAAACGGTAAAAGTCTTGCTCATAATTAGCAAAACATCTAAAGTTGAACAATTCACGAAATACTGTGCATAAGCTGAGAATTATTTGTCACGAGAGATATTCTGTGTAACCTATCAACACACTAGCGCTTATGGTCAGTGCAGTAATATTAATGAAGAACTTGGAATTTTTGAAACATTTTATCAACAAATTGTTTGTGAGCAAAGTATTTCTCTTTATTCCACAGTGAAAAAATACTCTTGACGAATATCCAAAGAAATATTCAAAAACGTTAACTGCTATTATCTGGTACTTTGTAAGATGTTTATAACAAACGGTAAAAGTCTTGCTCATAATTAGCAAAACATCTAAAGTTGAACAATTCACGAAATACTGTGCATAAGCTGAGAATTATTTGTCACGAGAGATATTCTGTGTAACCTATCAACACACTAGCGCTTATGGTCAGTGCAGTAATATTAATGAAGAACTTTGAATTTTTGAAACATTTTATCAACAAATTGTTTGTGAGCAAAGTATTTCTCTTTATTCCACAGTGAAAAAATACTCTTGACGAATATCCAAAGAAATATTCAAAAACGTTAACTGCTATTATCTGGTACTTTGTAAGATGTTTATAACAAACGGTAAAAGTCTTGCTCATAATTAGCAAAACATCTAAAGTTGAACAATTCACGAAATACTGTGCATAAGCTGAGAATTATTTGTCACGAGAGATATTCTGTGTAACCTATCAACACACTAGCGCTTATGGTCAGTGCAGTAATATTAATGAAGAACTTGGAATTTTTGAAACATTTTATCAACAAATTGTTTGTGAGCAAAGTATTTCTCTTTATTCCACAGTGAAAAAATACTCTTGACGAATATCCAAAGAAATATTCAAAAACGTTAACTGCTATTATCTGGTACTTTGTAAGATGTTTATAACAAACGGTAAAAGTCTTGCTCATAATTAGCAAAACATCTAAAGTTGAACAATTCACGAAATACTGTGCATAAGCTGATAATTATTTGTCACGAGAGATATTCTGTGTAGCCTATCAACACACTAGCGCTTATGGTCAGTGCAGTAATATTAATGAAGAACTTTGAATTTTTGAAACATTTTGTCAACAAATTGTTTGTGAGCAAAGTATTTCTCTTCATTCCACAGTGAAAAAATACTCTTGACGAATATCCAAAGAAATATTCAAAAACGTTAATTGCTTTATCTTGTACTTTGCAAGTTAATTGTTACCTACTAACGGTAAAAGTCATGCTCACAATAAGAAATTCATCTAAGTTTGAATAGCATGACTATGCGTATGAATAAGTTGAGAATTGTTTCTGACGACAGATAATCTTTGTTACAACCCTTTATAGTCAATACATTTAAAGTAATCGGGAAACCGAAAATGATGCTAATTATTTAAATGAAATTGGGTTAGGCAAATACATGTTTTTTTTTTCTAATTCTAGAAAAATCATTTTTCAAATATCTATATAAATAGCCTTAAATAAATGTTGTGGTACCATTTTCTCAAAAAGTATGCAACCAATTTCGATAAATTCTATATGGTTGGAAAGCCATGATAGCGGAGGTGTGCAGAATATGCATTAGACACGCACTTACATACTGTGGCTCAAATTTGATTTTACACTGCCGATCACTGTGCATATTTTAAAAAATCGTGTGTTTTAATTTTCAAATAAATTGTTTGACTCTAGAGTTAGTCATTATCATTGTGAATCATTGTGGTCGAATTTCGGCCATTGGCCCATACACTAGTTTATTTAATAAAACAATCAACTTCAGAATCGAAGCACAGAATCGATCTCATCTGGACTGTCGTATCTTCTTAAGAAAAATCGGTTCGGGGAAATGGAAAACCTTTGATCAAGAAAAGTTGCGATTTCCCTTAAATTTACATGACTGCCAATAATTGAGAGTGTCCTCGACCCCGTTGCTCCTTAAATGAATCTGTGACCGCTCAGATACATGATCTCTGCAGTTTCCAAAAGAAGGAAGAAATATGTATGTATGTATGTTTTTGATGAGGTATTTAATATTTTGTGACCAATTTACAATGGGTAAAAAAACGGTAAAATGGGTGGTCCTTGGACCATGAGCGACTATACTTCCTACTTCAAGAAATAATCCATGCAACGCTGCGTATTTTCAGCTCCAACGCCTTCTGTAACAATGGCCATCGCCATGGCCACTTGTACTGCGTGCGACTTGATGTTTGTATTGCAAAACTACAGGATTAACAAATATGAATTATGAAATACAAAAATTTATGTTTATGATATACCTACCTATATGTTGTAGCTGTAGGTACCTAACAAATCTTTGATTTATAATTTTATAGGTACATAATCAAATATATTTTAATACAAAAATACACTAAACATAAAACAAATATTTTTTCACAAAAAACAATGCTTTATAGGTAACTAGGTATTTTGGCATCTCTATCTCTAGTGCTCTTGACTTTCGTAAAAACTCGTATCCAAAAAATAAATAAATAAATACCGTTTCCCGTTATATTCTACATCACCACGTGCGCCGCTGCCGCTGCTGGTCATCGCATATACATAAATCAAATGCTACTGTTGTTATGCGTATGCGCCAATCAGTCAGTCTGGGAAAACAACAATGCTTGAAGAAGAATGAAGAAAAAGTAAGAAGAAAAAGTAGGTTTCCGATCTTATTTGAAACCAGTGATGGTACATTAATGTACATACAATTAAAACAAAATACATAATTTGCTATTTGGAATTATTATACCTATTTGACGTAAAATTGTTATATGTATCTTGTTAGGAACCTATAAACATAGACAAAACATATAAATTTGTACCTATTTTGAGATTGCGTTTTTATTATTTGAACCAAAATATATTTTAAAATAAATAGGAGTTGGGATGGATTAGAAGAAACCATATTTTGTATTAAATTACCTTCCCTAGGTACCTACCAGAACTTTCATCGGTAATTTTAACCCTATAAAGGTTGCGTGTATCATCACTGTTCATATTTTCTTGTAAATTAAGTTATGGGCTAAATACCTACCTATGAAAATCTACGTGTCGCACATGTTTGCTTTTTGCATTTTATTTACTCTTATTATTCTATAGTTTTAAATTTAGCTTTTGTCACCTAAACTCATGTGCTTTGCTACTACGAATTTCTGAAAAAAAAAGTTTTTTTTACAGATAATTATGTAAATTTCTAGGAAATTCCATGTCACCAACAGATTTATAAAAAACACAATTTTGTCAAAAGAACTTTTTTCTCTGCTGCCTTTGTTCATATTTTTTTTTTAAGCGTTCCTAATAATCGGGGGTACCTCATACATACATATACATTTATGTATGTACATAATATGCTCAGTGGATAGTGGGTAGTGGCTTTTACATAAATCTATCTGCACGTCATTACATATCAATTAAAATTCATTTGAGAAAGCGTACACAAGTAACACTGCTTGTGCTAATAAATATAAGCTTTTGAATGTGCCATGCGATGAAACATGCGTTCGTGCAATGCATTCGTTTTTTCGTTACTTAAAGTGGGCGACGACGGGACATGGCACGTTAAAATTAGAGGGCTGCCGTGTCGAAGTTGGGAAATTAAGGTGGTTAAAGATAAGGTTACACTAAGTAAAACTGTAATTCAAATAAGACCAATTTCACACAAGGAAACTGAGTTGCCGTCGATTTTTAGTTTGTTGGCGAGAAGGGCGTACAAGGAAGACAACAAATCTCCCCTCACACCCTTCTCGCCTATAAACTAGCTAGTTTCTGGCAACTCAGTTTCCTTGTGTGAAAGCGGTCAAAGAACTGCACGGCACCCTTCACAGCACATCGACATCATGCTTTTAGTGCTGTCTACATCGTGGTGAGGTAGATTTTATGTGCGTGAAAAAAAGATGGGTAGATTTCATCAAAAATCCATCAAGCATATTCGCTGACAAATTTTTGGAAAAAAAAAAATACTTTTCATATTTCACTACAACACTTGATTGTATTAATGCATTACCTTAATACTACGTTTCCACCAGACACTAAACCGAGATTTAGTAAGATTATCACAAATCTCCTTGAAATCTACAAGATTTACCACACAAATTTTAATCTCCTCAAATGAAGATTTCAAAGAATTTCAAAAGAAAAAAAAAGTGATGAAATGTGGGATAGAACTAGAACCATTCCTAAAACGTTTCATATATTAATATCTGCATTTATCTACATTTCAAATCGTGCAGGATAGAATGTCGCTTTGTGAAGGATGGGCTGCCACATTTTGTTCAATTGAACAATTGTGGTTTTGACTCTGTCTGGTATACACACATATAGGAAAACATAGAGAACATAGAATAGTCTAAACGTTCAATCGTTTTGGTTTTAAGCTTACGCGATCTGGACCCTGGTAATTCCCCCTAACTACAGTTAAAATTTCAATAGATTTAACGCAAACCACAAATTTCCCTACCTGAACAACAGTTTTGCCTTTAAAGCGGGTCCACACCACCATATTCTAAAATTTTAATGCTAAAACTCTATTCGTGGGACTAATGGAAAGATATAACCGAAAACTGTTTAAGGCTCTCCCAAACCAACGCGAAAGCGGCACATTCGCCGACGCGGCGGCAGTTTTTTAGCATTATTGTTTATTTGTCATTTTTGTAATCACTGTGAATGATTCGCCCTGCATAGCGAGTGTTCCGCGTTGGTTTGGGATAGCCTTTATATTCCATTTTCGAAGATGGCACATAGACTATAAGTATTTGCATAAATGAAGCACAATTTGCCGCGTACTGAAACACCGCTGCAGTTCAAGTGGTAAATCGAAAAGCCTCGAAGATAGTCACGCAGCTCCGTTGAACTGCAGTCCCGCCTAGTGTGGTCTTACCTTTAAGGTAAGGTGTTTTTTTGTGCCTTTATCCCCGCTTCCATATCTGCTAAAACATAATTTCCATGTAAATTACAACAACAATTTTTACAATTCCGAAATTGTTGTTGTATTTAACATGGGAATTATTTTTAAGCAGATATGAAAGCGGAGATAAAGGCACAAAAAAACACGGCTTTTGACGTTTGTGTCTTAAGCTGCATTTATACTCGCCGTGTAATGCTTTGTTTACATTGATTATTGTTGGTCGTACCCGGAATAAAGAAAGTTTAAATGATAAAACCGATAACATTTTTTAAGAAAAAAAAAGTTGGAACGCGAATTTAAAGTAATTATTTATAAACAGATAAAATTTTAATTTGTATTTTTTTTATCAAAAAAAACTTATATGAAAATAATTTTTATGTGCAAAATTACTTGTAATTTTCAGGACCATCGGCATAAAAGAAATTATTTTGATCGGATAATCTAAATAATGAGAAAATGTGTGGAAAGAAACAAAAATCTCCGGCAATTGTGTTTCTTTGTTCGAAAGCTACATAAGGCAGTTGAAGGAAAACGTCAAAAAAATCTCCAGTAACTGGTTTCTCTGTGTGAAAGGGGACAAAATTACCAAAAAGTAGCCTCTCTCCTTTTATGATGGATTTACATGTATCTGCATTTGGTTTCTGCACATAAAAGGGATGCCAAATACAAAATGTATATTTGTTAGATAGAGAGAAAAGATCAAAATGCAGAAGAACTTCGTTTCTGCATTATAGGAAAGTGCCATAATGCTGAAATGAAGACGAACATGTTCATATTCTTGATGGTTCTCTTTCACTCGCTCGGATTTCTTGTATACATCTGTCCTGCTCTACTTTTCTGCATAATGCAGACGCAGATACATGTAAATCCACCCTTAAAAATAAACAAAAAGTACCTAAAATTAATTGGCATATTCTGCCATATCTGTTATTCTGCTATGAATTTTCTGTTATGATGCATAACAGATCTCCACCATAAAAGATTCATATAATTGGTATTCAGGAGTTCGATCTTTTATAAAAGTCTGTTATGGAACTTCGAAAAAGAAACATTTATACGATCAGAACTAAAATCTGCTATCAGCTGTAGTAAATAAAAAAAATTGACACAAAATTTCACGGGAAATAACTTCACATGGGAAAAAACTTCATCACCTGAGGGATATAATTTCACTTTTTTACAGTTTATTTTCGGCGAGTGCGGTCTTACCTTAAAGATATGACCACATAGGTTGTTTTTTTGTTAATAATTAAGGGTATTCATGCTATGAGATAATTTTCCAGTTTGCAGGAAAATATAACTTTCCGCAAGATGTTTACATGAACACCCCTTTAATAATACAACAAAATACAAAAAAAAAAACCTAAAAGTTTAGTCACAGCCTTAAGGTAGATTGCACCGAACATTCCTCGACGCACTTCTTTGAAAAATAATTCTCGGCATGCATCGGCACGAGCATGAAGTATATTTTTTGTTATATTTTGTTATGAGAGGGAGAGCTAGATAGCCAGGCACCACTACTACTTATTAGCGTTGCCGCAGGTCTTCGCGAAAGTGTAACAAATTTTTAATAAATAGAGAACATGAGAGTTTGCTGCTAACTAACGAAAATATTTCTTGCAATGATTATTTTGAAGAATCGAGAGATTGAGTTAGAGTTTGAGGTTATGGGTAACAATCCAATTTCAACTCCAAATAGGTAGGTATGCAAATTTGTGAACATTGTATTTACAAGCGTAGTTCAAACTCACTTTATATCAACGTAGTTTCTATCGACAAGAAATTCATTGCAAGTTATAGGTATACTTAAAAAACATAAAAACAGAACAATGTCAAGAAAAATATTTTATGGGAAAAAGTGTAACAAAAAGGAAAAAAAAGTAACAAAGTAACAACAAAATAAAATTTTAAATATTTTTGTTACATTTGTAATATTGTGGTAACGCTGCTGCTTATGTGCGCCACCGTCAGCATCCCATGCCTGCCGCAAAATCTTCCATTTTTCTTTGGTAATTGCCATTGGTATCATTTTAAACGCACACGAAAAATAACGCTCTTTCGTAGTAAAGCACATAACGACAAGAGTTACCAACTTACTTAGTTTACCAATTATAATTGTGTTGAGGGAGATTAATTTTTTTTTTAATTTGCGGAAACAATTTGTTAATAAAACAACAATACCTACACACAAAACCCAACACAAAGACATAATTTTGAGCAAAAAAAATCATGGAAAAATCAATTCAAATCAACAAAAATTTTCACGTGAAATTTTTCGAGCAAAAATCAATCACATTTAAAAGGCTTCTTACAACTCGTTCATCCGTAAGTTTGTTCATACTCTTGCACTAATACCTATCTACCTGGTACCTACTCGCATTTTGAAAACAAAATACCCATCTGGAAAGAGTAATAAAAACTAATATTGCATCATTAAAATGGACATATAATATTACAAACATTTATGACAAAAATAATAAGTTAACTCTACTTCGAACAAAAATAATTTAAAAAATTAGTCTTCCCATTGGTGCACTTGAAAACCATATACATGTGTACATATTTACCTAAGTGGTGGGTAGAGTTATATAATTATATATTTTATAATCTAATAACTTTGGGCTTTTGGATAATCAGTATATATATAGGTAGGTAAAGATATAGAGTTACAGGGCAAAAAGTGACATTACCTACATATATTTTGTACTTTAGCTATTTATAATAGTAAAATTTTTATATTTTTTTTGTAAAGAGCTTATAAAAGTTTTACTTTTTTTCCTAACTCTTCTCGGTATGGAGGTATTAACTATTCAAGCCAATTATTTCAAAACATTCTTCTGGATAAAAAAACGGCAAAAATCAGGGAAGTGTACTTAAAACAAAACATGGTTTCAAAAAAGGCAAATTAGGTGTCATATGCAAAATCTCGATTTTGAAACGATTTTGAGTGCAAGAATTTTTCGAATTAAAACATTTTTGAAAAGTTTTTTCTTGCAACACTTTGATTTTTGGCTTTTTAAAGGGTGGTTTTAAAAATCTCAAAATTACACTACATTTATACGGTATAGGTACCTACCTATATATTTTTGGATATTCCAGATAAATGACATTTTACAGCTACTTTTTAAATTGCTGTATTAAAAAAACGGTTTATTGAATTTGTTAGAAAACCTTTTCATCAGGTTATGACAATATTATCTGTAAAAATAAATTTATCCGAGGTCGATATCTTTATTCGCTCTCGAGATATAGTGGACGAAAAAAGTACCCCGAACGTACGTACATACACATATGCAGACATTCTAGATACCTCAAAACGTGAAGTTGTGTAACAATTTTCAATTCGACAAATCGCACCAATTACAATAACTTCCAATGGGAAGTTAAAAATAAAATACCTTATAAAAAAGTATTTGTACCTACGTAGTTCCTGAATGTACGTACATATTAATGCAACGAGTGATTTGTGACGTTTAGTTTGACCATTTCCCACGTTTACGCAATTATTTTTAAGGGGGTGTTCATGTAAGCATCTTGCGGAAATTATTATTTTTCTGCAAAACGAAAAATTATCTAGTTGCATGAATACCCTTAATATTAACATGCATACAAATTAAATGTAAATACTATGGCAACACTGAACGCAAGTAACGCCGTCGCCAACAAGAACACGATGCAAAAGCACAGTTATTTGTGTTCGACGTGCTTTGCTCATTACGAACTCTTGCCTTTTCTTTGTTCTTATTTTAGTGTTCTTTTCAACGACGCAGTCGACATTTTTGTTCAGTAAGTACAGTATAGATAATTTGCGTTCAATTTCATTGTTTAATCCGATTAAATTAAATAAAATAGTTCGGGATACGTTAAAATAAAATATAAAATAAAAATGTCCACATTGTCCACCACAAGTGATTTAACAACATCGGTGGTGTCGGTATCCGACATTGTTGCATTCACCCTTTCAACGAACACAAAAATGTATTTCACGAAAGAGGTCAAAATTATTTCATATTAATACCTAATTAACCTAAGTCTTATTTTTCATCAAAAAGTGAAGTGAAATTAAATCCCAGTGTGAAATATTTTCTCTTCATAATTTTCTTCAGAGAAGTTTTTATATGTATGTACGTATGTACCTAGGAAAATCTAATTGTTGGTGATAAATTATATTCACCATGGCGTTACTGCCCATTTTAGTAAAACGCCTGTCGGTGTAAGGGTGATTACTTTGCTTGGATGTTCCAATAAGGCTTAATACAAATTTTGCTTTTTTAAACAAAAAAATGTGCATATCTCTATTTTACCTCTATTTTTTTTAAATACATTTTGATAAGGCTCTCTTAACCAACTGTTTTGAGAGAAATTTGGAAACGCTAATTATTTTAAAAAAGTTTAAAAACAACAATTGCCTAGACGAGAGTGATAGGTCAAAAATTGCAAAAGCAATTATAAACGATATCCTTCTGGATAATTTTGACCGATTGTAAGTACATCAATTATTCTAGAGAGTACAAATCTAACATCAAATTAATATTTTATTTTATTAAAGGCTCACAAAATCGGAATATACTCTGCTATCGAAAATAATTTGCGAAATTTTCCCGACGGAAGCAAGGGAAACATTTTACTCACCAGCTGCTGGAAAAATTAAAGTTGGGGGAAAGCTCTGGAGTGCCCAAATGAACACCCGTACATCGCTCAAAGCCTGTGGATTACTAAAGCGCCGATCATTGACGAACGGGGACAAAACAACCGGTAAAATCCAATCATTTTATTTAAAAAGTAAAGATTTTCGAAAAATATTCTCAAATCTGATTCCATAAATGATGTTTAAAATTAGATATTGGATTTAAAGACATTTTAGATAATCAACATTGGAATCAGATTTAATATCAGTCATTGAAATATGCCCATTATATATAGAGACTTATTCAAAAATCATATCAAATCGGTTTCCAAAAATAAATTCTATAGCTAGATTTTTTATCTAAAATGATTAATATGATTTCAAAAACGAACTTTAAAACTAGATAATTATATCTAATATGATTAATAGCATCTTTTAGATAATCGAAATTGGAATCAGGTTTGACATCAATCACCAAATTAGGCCAAGTATATACAATGTTGTGGGCAGTTTTATATTGACTTACTCAAAAATCAGCTCAAGCCTTATTCCAAAAACGAATTTTAAATCTAGATGTTTATACATAAAATGATTAGTGTCATCTTTTAGATAATCGAAATTGGAACCAAGTTTGACATAAATTAACAAATAAGGCAAAATATTTACAAAGTTGTGGGCGGTTTTATATTGTTTTACTCAAAATTCAGCTCAAACCTTATTCCAAAAAAGAATTTTTAGAACTAGATGCTTATATATAAAATGATTGGTAGCATCTTTTACATAATCAAAATTGGAATCAGGTTTGACATCTACTATCAAATAAGGCCATGTATATACAAAGTTGTGGGCGGTTTTGTATTGACTTATTCAAAAATCTGCTTAAGCGTGAGTTAAAAAATGAATTTTAAAACTACATATTTATATCTAAAATGATAAATAGCATCTTTTAGATAATCAAAATTGGAATCAGGTTTGATATCAATCACCAAATTAGGCCAAGAATATACAATGTTGTGGGCGGTTTTATATTGACTTACTCAAAAATCAGCTCAAACCTTATTCCAAAAATGAATATTAAATCTAGACGTTTATACATAAAATGATTAGTGTCATCTTTTAGATAATCGAAATTGGAATCAAGTTTGACATCAATTACCAAATAAGGCAAAATATTTACAAAGTTGTGGGCAGTTTTATATTGACTTACTCAAAATTCAGCTCAAACCTTATTCCAAAAAAGAATTTTTAGAACTAGATGCTTATATATAAAATGATTGGTAGCATCTTTTAGATAGTCAAAATTGAAATCAGGTTTGACATCTACCATCAAATTAGGCCAAGTATATACAATGTTGTGGGCAGTTTTATATTGACTTACTCAAAAATCAGCTCAAGCCTTATTCCAAAAACGAATTTTAAATCTAGATGTTTATACATAAAATGATTAGTGTCATCTTTTAGATAATCGAAATTGGAACCAGGTTTGACATAAATTAACAAATAAGGCAAAATATTTACAAAGTTGTGGGCGGTTTTATATTGTTTTACTCAAAATTCAGCTCAAACCTTATTCCAAAAAAGAATTTTTAGAACTAGATGCTTATATATAAAATGATTGGTAGCATCTTTTAGATAGTCAAAATTGAAATCAGGTTTGACATCTACCATCAAATTAGGCCAAGTATATACAATGTTGTGGGCAGTTTTATATTGACTTACTCAAAAATCAGCTCAAGCCTTATTCCAAAAACGAATTTTAAATCTAGATGTTTATACATAAAATGATTAGTGTCATCTTTTAGATAATAGAAATTGGAATCAGGTTTGACATCAATCACCAAATTAGGTCAAGCGGCTTAAACCTGATTTAAAAATAGACACATTTTTAATAGTAACGTTTTAGCTTATGTACGTATGTATATTTTTAAACGTTATTTAAGATTATAAAATTTGCAATCTTAAGCAACGTCAGTCATCCAAAAAGGCTTATTATATTTTATAAAAAACATTATTGTTTATATCTAAAATGATTAATAAATTATGCATTTAAGATTAAAATTGGAATCAGGCTTAGATAATATCAGTCAACACAAAAGGGCAAACGTTTTTTATTGTTTCGAATAAAAAACAGCATAAAACCAGTAAACCAAATGGTTATTTGATTATAATTCTTTGATTTTCATAATATATAAATAAAACTATAAATAATTCTTTTATTTGATTTATCTTTATCATGTCCTCGGATTTCATCAGTTTAAACTTTATATTCTAGATTATAATTCAATATGAGTATGGGTAAATGCTTAATACATTATAATTTTTCTCTAGTCTGCGATTGCGATATCCCATCCAATGAAGCTAATGAAAAACTTATAGCGAGCACATATGAAGAGTGTGAAATAGACAAATTATGGGAAGCTTCATTTGCGAGCAGAAAAATTTTTGTTGCTAGAAAAGGAGTAAACAGATATTTTGAACAATATAAATGCCTAGCTGGAGACAGTGCAATTAGACTTGTAAATTTATTTAAGATTATTATGAAAATTTCTGTTTTTAAAATTGGTTTCTAATTTAACAGATCCAGGCTGATGCTGAACGTTCTTTCTTAGAAACGTCCAAGGTGTCCTGTGAAGGCTTGGATCAATTTGCAGAAGCAGTGCTAAAACTAGCACATAAAAGCAAGAATAAAGATTTATCAAACTTCTTCGCTTTATCCGAGAAGTATACTGGTACGATTAAAATTTGTTTTGAGTTAATAAACAAATTCACAATTATAATTTTGTTTCTTCATATTTTAGATGCCCGGTTAATAATTGGCCTGCAAGCATTGCCGCACTTTTACCCGGCAAAATCACTAAAGGCAAAACAAAAACAGAATGATCCAAAGCGATCAACGAAAGCTTTCGCTGCAGCTTTATTTATTCCTATGTTCGACAACATTGATGAAGCCAAGGACTTTATGGACCATAATAACCTTCCGACACCTAGACTGCATATTGTTGGTAGATATGAAGATATTCTTAATATGTATTCTGTTGTAACCATAGAGGATAGATCTTTTATCTTTAATGATTTTAAAAAGGGTTTGGTGTTTTGTTTCTCAACCTTCTTTGGTTTAGACGTGCATTATCCAAACGTTACATGTTGCTTTTGGGTCTTATTGCAACAAGTTGCATTTGGAATTTATTTGGATTGTGACAGAAAATATGAAGTGCTTCGGAGTGTATCATTACGAAAAGAAATACTAAATGAAATTGCCTAAGCATGGAAATGTCAACTGCAATAAGTTGTTTCCAATGTAAAAGCGGTCCTTTTGAGTTAAGTGATTTAAAACTTTACAGAAAGCACATAAACAGTCATACAAATATAAAATATTACAAATGTGTGCTTTGTAGCCTGTTTTTTTTTAGCTGTAAATATTTAATACAGCATCTTCAAACTCATGTTAAAACATCAAATCAAAGTAACGCCAATTTATTTCGTGATAGCCTGGGCACCCAACTCAATTTAAAAAACTATTCCGAACAGTGTAGTATTGTCACAAAACCAAATACTTCAAAATGTTTTGAAGATGAGGATGAGTTTAACAAAGATCAAGTTTTTTCACTAAAAACAAATGAGAAAGATTTAAACTCTGAGCTTTTTTTAGACTCGTATCGTGAAAATCTTTTGAAGTTCACTATCGCTGTTTATTCAGATGAAAATATTTCAAGAAAAAAAGCAAAAGAGCTACTATTGCAAATAAAAAACCAAAATAATTTGATATTTCAATTTTTTGAAACTGTTTTGCCAACAAAAAACTTAGAATTTATCGAAAAGATACAAGTGATAAAAAATATTGGCTTAAATGCTTTTTCCTGTAGCGAGTATAAATTTTTAAAATGTTTGGAAAATTTTGGTATGTACCATGCTCCCATTGAAAAAATAATTGAAAAGAAACAGGAATTTCAGAAAAAAAACGCTTCACTCCAAACTAACACTTTGAAGTACTCATTGATGATATTTCCATTAAGAAAATTGTTCGCACAATTACTTAGTAAAACCTGCTTTTTAGAAACAGTTTTATGTTATTTGAATGAAATTAACACGTGCAAGGCTAAAGGTGAATTTATAAACATCATGGGAACCAGTTACTGGAATACTAAGATAAATTATTACAATGAAACCAATCCTAATATTTTATTTTTACCAATAGACGCATATTTTGATGATTTTGAGCCACAAAACCCTTTAGGGGCACATGCTGGTGCTTACAAAATAGGAGCACTCTATGTGAAAATAGATTGTCTGCCTCCATTTCTACAGTCGAGATTAGACTTAATTTTTGTAGGTTCGTTAATGTTTTCTAGTGATCGGTCCAGATATGGAAACGATATCATGTTCCAATCTATCATTGAAGAATTGAAATTTTTGCAAGATGTTGGGGTGGAGATAGATCACAAACAATTTACTCATGTACGATTTATTTTTGTCAGTCTACTTGGCGATAATTTGGGAATTCATGCAATCACTGGCTTTTCGGAGTGTTTTATCTGCAATTTTCCATGTAGATATTGCAAAATAGACAAAGATACGTTGAAATCTTGTACAGACGTATCCCTGTTTCCTCTTAGAAATAAATCCAACTATGAGGATGACTTAAAATTAAACGATTTATCTAAGACGGGGATAAGAGAATGTTGTGTATGGAACACTCTTCCTAATTTTCATGTCACAGAAAATTATAGTGTCGATATCATGCATGACATTCTAGAAGGGACAGCACACGAAGACATTTGCAAAGTCTTTCTTAGATTTATTGATACAAAAACCATTTCCTTAGATACAATTAATTTTAGACTGAAAAATTTCGATTTTGGTACCAAAAATAGACCGGATAATATTACAATCGGGATGCTGGAAAACAAAAAAATTAAATTTACGGCATCAGAAATGTTGAATTTTGTTTTAAACTTACCACTTATTATTGGTGATCTAGCTCCTGAAGAATCAGATGAATGGAATCTCTTATTGTTGCTTAAAAAAATGTTAAGTTTGGTTCTAAGCGAACAGTATACACACTATACTCCAAATTTGTTTAAGACCTTAGTTATTGAACATCACAAATTGTTCATAAAACTCTTTGGCAACTGTCTTAAATTCAAGGCTCATATTTTGCTGCATTATCCAAATATAATGCAAAAGGTTGGCCCTCTTAAAAACAAATGGTCTATGAGGTACGAAGCAAAACACCAAAGTCTAAAAAAGATATCTAAAACAACCAACAATCGTAAAAATTTAATCAAAACTGTTGCCATTAAAGTTCAATTAAAAACTGCTTATTTTCTAACCCAAGACAATGTATATACAAATTTAAAATATGAAAAAAGCAAAAAAATGAATAAAAAAGATATATATCTTAAATATAAAATAACATTGGACTCAAAATGGCAGAATATTTATAAAATTATTTCCATTTATGCTAATGGTAATATTTTTTCGGAAAATTCTGTCGTAGAATTAAGTGATTTAAAAGATGATTTCATACAATTTGGTCTAATCAAAGTAATTCTTTGTACAGATAGTTCTGAAATTTATTTTGTATGTAAACTTCTTGAAAATATTTCTTTTATTGACCATTATCAAGCATTTCACGTTATGATTTCAACTGAGTTTTGTTTAGTTAACATAAAAAATGTTTCATTACTACATTCAACAAAGTTAATCAAAACTGCAAACGAAAATTTTCTTATAACTTGGACGTTTTTAAACTTTTAACAATACTAAACACAAAACTTTTATAATATCTGTACAATATTTTAAAACCTGAAGAGTGACTTTTCAAAAGAGGATTAAACAATTTTTTGAACTTAATGTACATTCATATTTATTCTATATATTGTGACTCATGAAATGACAAGTTGAAATCATAAGGAAATTCACAGTTTTTATTTATTTTATTTTTTTTTTTTCTGAATAAAAAATACGAAAAGTGTGTATGTACTCTGCTGAAAAGTCCATCCTACTTTGTAAGTTTTTTTAAGTTAAATTGTATTCATAATGGGTGAAATTCATAAATGTATTTTATAATGGGTAATATGGGTATGAAACATAAATACCAATGTAAACATAAGTACCAAGCATCTATATATGTATAAATTAAATATTCTTTTGGAAAATAAAAACATAATATTAATATTATTTAAATTGAATTGTTTTTTGCGAAGAGGATTTATGGTTGAAGAACCTTTGTTTAAAAGTATTTATGTATTAAATTGAAACTTAAACCTAAAAACCCTTAACGCTTGGGAAGTAAGAGTAAAACATTTAGTTTTAGTCAAAATTATTTAATTTATAAACATTGGGAGGTATTCATAGTCACTAAAAAACTACGATTTTACTAAACAACAGTTTAAAACAAACTTGGCTAAATGAATACAGCCCGTTTTTATAAAAAAATTGTTGTTTTAATATTTTTAAAAGTTTATTCATAAAAACAAACAAAATTCCTTCTAATAATTTTGTTTGTTATTGTTTTGCGTATAAAATATTTGCTGAGTTACTATACATATGAATTCAACTGGGGGCACTTAAACATCTTACCGATAGAATCTAATTGACTTATATTTAAGATAGTTACTCTTGAATGCAAAAACATAAAATAATATCCATACGATTTTTAAGCTTTTAAAACAAATCTTTACATAATTTTCTCACAAATTTCAGTAATACTTATAGATAAATCTATAATACTTGATCTCCAATGATTTTTTACGTTTCACAAAAAGGATTCAAAATATTCTGAGAGATTTATATTATTTTTAACCAACAATATTTGCTAGTGGTTCAAACTTTTATTTTTGTAGGCAAAAGATAAAGTGCTTGGAGTTTGAAGAAATAATTCTAGAGCTGATCGTTATCTACTTTTCAATAAAAGTAATACAATTATTCTGAGACAGTTATATTGTTTTGTACCAACAACATTTGCTAGTGGTTCAAACTTTTATTTTTGTAGGCAAAAGATAAAGTGCTTGGAGTTTGAAGAAATAATTCTAGAGCTGGTCATTATCTACTTTTCAATAAAAGTAATACAATTATTCTGAGACAGTTATATTGTTTTGTACCAACAACATTTGCTAGTGGTTCAAACTTTTATTTTTGTAGGCAAAAGATAAAGGGCTTGGAGTTTGAAGAAATAATTCTAGAGCTGGTCATTATCTACTTTTCAATAAAAGTAATACAATTATTCTGAGACAGTTATATTGTTTTGTACCAACAACATTTGCTAGTGGTTCAAACTTTTATTTTTGTAGGCAAAAGATAAAGTGCTTGGAGTTTGAAGAAATAATTCTAGAGCTGATCGTTATCTACTTTTCAATAAAAGTAATACAATTATTCTGAGACAGTTATATTGTTTGATACCAACAATATTTGCTAGTGGTTCAAACTTTTATTTTTGTAGGCAAAAGATAAAGTGCTTGGAGTTTGAAGAAATAATTCTAGAGCTGGTCATTATCTACTTTTCAATAAAAGTAATACAATTATTCTGAGACAGTTATATTGTTTTGTACCAACAACATTTGCTAGTGGTTCAAACTTTTATTTTTGTAGGCAAAAGGTAAAGTGCTTGGAGTTTGAAGAAATAATTCTAGAGCTGATCGTTATCTACTTTTCAATAAAAGTAATACAATTATTCTGAGACAGTTATATTGTTTGATACCAACAATATTTGCTAGTGGTTCAAACTTTTATTTTTGTAGGCAAAAGATAAAGTGCTTGGAGTTTGAAGAAATAATTCTAGAGCTGGTCATTATCTACTTTTCAATAAAAGTAATACAATTATTCTGAGACAGTTATATTGTTTTGTACCAACAACATTTGCTAGTGGTTCAAACTTTTATTTTTGTAGGCAAAAGATAAAGTGCTTGGAGTTTGAAGAAATAATTCTAGAGCTGATCGTTATCTACTTTTCAATAAAAGTAATACAATTATTCTGAGACAGTTATATTGTTTGATACCAACAATATTTGCTAGTGGTTCAAACTTTTATTTTTGTAGGCAAAAGATAAAGTGCTTGGAGTTTGAAGAAATAATTCTAGAGCTGGCCATTATCTACTTTTCAATAAAAGTAATACAATTATTCTGAGACAGTTATATTGTTTTGTACCAACAACATTTGCTAGTGGTTCAAACTTTTATTTTTGTAGGCAAAAGATAACGTGCTTGGAGTTTGAAGAAATACCTTTCACGCCAACTAATATTATTCTCGAATTTAATGATTAAATCATTTATTGTAAGTTATTAAACACTTAGAATTCTAATAATTTGGTGTTAAATAAATATTCTTCAATACTAATTGACTTGAAGATAGAAGTAAGAATATTAATGGTGACAGGAATATTGTTTGCCACCAAAAATTTTCGTTTGCAATTAAAAGTTTTGTTATTTACAAGCAAAACATTAATTGGCTGCCATTAGAAATCAAAACTTATGGCTACAAATAGGAAAAACGCGTGGGGCCTTTTTTCTCTTGTGGTTAACAGTTTAATTCTTATGGGGACGAATTTTTTGGTTCAGTGTACCTTGACCTATGTTACCGGTAATTGTTAGTATTAATGATAGAAACTTCGTTAAAACCTTCAATCTTAAATGAAATACCACCCTTTGAATTGCCTTAAAATAAATTTGATATCTTGTCTCATTCGCAAGATATCTAGGTTTAAGTCTGTTCCATTTTTCCTGCTCATGCAAAGTTTTGGACTTTGGGGTCAATTTTGTCCAGAAAATACGTAATCAACATGATATTTTTCTATTTTTTTTAATGAACGTAACAATACTGAAAATAATTTTGTAATATACCCCATAGATTAAGAGCCCAGGGCCGCCAGACATATGTCATTTTATCAAAGCTAAGATTTTTTCTGCGAACAGATACTGTGGTAGCTAAGAAAAAATGGATACTAAGAAACTTCAATCCGGGTGCAATTTAGAGGTAGCGAGTTTTAATGTTGCATACAAATGTTGCAACATTGCGTTTCATTTAATGTTGCATACAAATGTTGCAACATTGCGTTTCATTTAATTTATTTGACACTTTCCAGACATCTACAGTGGGACCTAACATGAGCCAGACACTTAAAATCTGTCAAACTAATCGTGCCTTTTACATAACAGAATCAAATCAAGATTTTATGTTTTCTGTGGGAAAATATTCTACAATATTTTCTAATCAGCAATACATCAACAGTGGGGCCTTACATAACCTTAAAACTGTCAAAATAATAATTCTTTGTTACTAAAACGAGATTTTTTCGCTTATTTTAGCTGTTTTTAAACGTCTGGCTGATGAATACGCCCCACTGTATATGTATAGCTGATGGGGAATTATTTTTAAATAGTTGCCCATAAAACATATAAATATTAGCTTTATATATATAAGTGTCTGGCTCACGCTAGGCCGCACTGTAGATGTCTGGCAAGTGTCCAATAAAGTTAATGCCACCATCCCCTAACACATATCAAAAATTCAGCTTTGATAAAATAACGCAATTTCGCAACATTTGTATGCAACTTTAACACTCGCTACCTCTAATTGCACCCGGATTGAAGATTCTTACTATCCATTTGTTCTTAGCTACCATAGTATCTGTTCGCAGAAAAAATCTTAGCTTTGATAAAAATAATGTATGTCTGGCGGGCCTGGGCTTTTACTCTACCAGAATTGTGCCCTAAAATACTATTGACGAATTAAGGGACACCCTGTGTAGTTGGTATACAATGTTATTCCAAACATTATTATCTCCAATTTATCAAGTCTCTGACTTTTCAGTTTTTCATATTTGGGTGTATGTGTTGTGTAGTGGGTGTAGTATATGTACTATATTGTCTGAAAAAGGACTTACATAAGTCCTGTCTAAGCCCTTTTTCAGACAATTCATTAATTTCAATTTGATTGAATTTTTGTTGTTATCGCTGTGCATGTGGCTGAAGAAGGGTTTATACGTTGAATTTTGATAATACCAGTGAATTATAATGTAAAGTATATATGTTAAAATAATACCTTTATAACATGAAAATTGGAAAAGTTGACTTTCTACGATAAATTGGCAAGACTTTCCTCAATCCAATAGGTTATGCAAGTCCTCTTTTTCATTAAAATTAAATCATTTATTTTAATTTATTAAAGGATTGGGTCGGGACGTTTTGTTATGGAATGTTTATTATAAAACTTAATCGTTCATAAATTAGTTCCAGAGCAGCTTACAGTTCTTGACAAACATGTAGGAATTTAAACGTGAAGTTGGGATAGAAACAAAATTCATCAACTACTTGTGGCACTATAGGTGTGTGTATATTGTTTAAACCTCATTACACTAAGATGTAATTTTTTTTAAGGTGTGACAGAGAGACGGATAGAGGTGACGCGGTGCGACGTTAAACAGATTTAAGGCATTAAGTGGTTAAAAATGAAAACTCTCTACGAACATGAACGTGAGTTTGACGAATGTTATTTTTTTTAGTTCTTTTTGTAAAGCAGTTTTGTGAGTTATTCCTATACTGTTGTTGACATAGGCTTGCCGTTCTGTTGGGAGAAATTCGAATTGACGATTTCAATGAAATGACACAGAAAGACAGAAACAATATCAAGGCGCATTTTTTGACTTTTATTATTAAAAATGTTGTTAAAGCGTTCATTTGTCATAATTTCATCGTACTCGTTGTTTTACTTTTAATATTGATTTATGCTCGTCACTATGATGAGAGACGCATTATTTAACAACGCTAGAATGTAGTTTTTAATTTCTAATGAAAAATAATAAGGTCGTACCAACAAGGTATACGAAAAGCCTATGATGGTATTGATGTATACATGGTGTTTGACAAAAGTAATGAAGGTACATAATTTGCATACATGTCAGAGGTAAGATAATTCCTTCATAATCAAATATTTGTTGATAAGCAGAATCGTAAATTGATATTTTATTAAAATTTTAGATTTTCCACAAAAAAAAAAAATGTTAATATATTAATTTTTAAAATAATACTTAAGGTACTTAAACTAAAATGCAAGACTCAATCGCACAAACTTGCTCTTGCAGTTCACAGCTAGAATGTAGCTAGACATTGGGGTTGGCTACGAAATATCGCAAACTAAAATCTCGCACACGAAATCTCGCAATACGAAATCTCGCAATTACAGAAACCCGCTCTTCATAATCTCGCAATTACAAAAACCCGCTTTTTATAATCTCGCAAGTACAAAAACCCGCAAACTTAAATCTCGAAAACTAAAATCTCGCATTAAAAAAACATAAAGGACTTATATAAATTACTTTATACTAGGTTTTTCGATTTTGTATGTTGTCAGTTGGTGTGCTTTCAGTTTATTTGCAATAAACAGTACATTGGGTGGCGCGCTTCGCGGGTTCAAGGATTTTAACTCCCTTTTCGGGTCCTCTGTCCCGCTCACGCGACTCCGTCGCTCCGCTTAAGGTATGCTCAGTTGCCAGGCAGGCACCTATGTTTTCAGTTGGTGTGCTTTCAGTTTATGTATAATAAACAGTGCCATGGGTAGCCTGCGTATCGCGTTTTAGGATTTTATCTTCCTTTTTGGGCCTCTGATATTTAATTTTCCATTTGCAGGATTTATTTTTCAGTGCGAAATTTCCCAACGTGATGTGTTGATGCGAGATTTTAGTTAAAATTTGCGTGATTTTTGGTTGGGAAATGTAGATGCGTGATTGTTAAAAGCGAGATTTTGTTAGTGCGAGTTTATGAAAAGCGGGTTAAATAGTTTGCGAGATTTTGTATTTCGTGATTAATAAAAAAATGCGAGATTTCGCTATTCGAGATTTTAGTTTGCGAGATATCGTAGTGCTCCCCTGACAACATACACGAACGAAAAACCTAGTATAACGTAGCTTATATATTAGTCCTATATGTTTGCGGGTTTTTGTAATTGCGAGATTATGAAAAGCGAGTTTCTGTAATTGCGTGATTTCGTAATGCGAGATTTCGATTGCGGTTTTGACCGGTTTTGAAAAAAAATCGAATTAAAAAAAAAAACATTGAATTTCTTGCAAATCAAAAAACCATTATTTTTGAAAATTTGGAAAAAATTTAAATAATACACTTACATTTTTTAAGAGCATCTGCATAAAAAAAAATTATTTTAATCGGTTTATCTAATAATGGGAAAGTCGAAAATATGAAAAATGGTTTGATATTGTTATATTTTAAGGTAGATTGCAATGATTTAATATCACACCCAACAAATCCTTGCAGTCATTTTCAAGAAAAATTAAATTTTGTTTGGAAGCTACCGTTATTTTTGAATTAAAAACATAATTCTTTTTTTCAAATTTACCAGTTTTTAGAAAATTACTGACAACGTCGTTTTTAAAATAGAAATTTGTTGGTGTTCCTTGAAAGTTGACACTATTGAAGTCACAATATCTTACGACTTATGAATCGTATATAAAAAAGTGTCATAATTTTTTTTGAGTAAAATATTATGATCTTTAAACTGAGTGCAAGAATTTTTTCGACAACTTGTGCTTGTATGAGTAAAAAGCGAAAAACCGTATATTTGAACTTTTTGTCAAATTTTTAAGAAAATTATATCTTTAAAACGGTTGTTTTTAAGAAAAAAATAATAATGTTTTCTTGTATGGGGTCACATAATGTACAAACTTTGCCTTCTGCATGCAATACTTTTCGATAGCGAAGAACTGTTATGTTCGATATTCAACCTTGAATATAATTTTTTCCAATCATGGGATCTTTGGAGAATTTTGACAATATTATTATAATGGTATTTAAAGCGTCCATGCCAATTTTCAGCTTGGTGGGAATTTATGCAAGGGTCAATGTCTAATTTGACCCGACTAAGTAACCTTGTCGTTTGTATGAAAGGAACCGTTTGATTCAAAACTAATAGCATTGAGTTTATATACACATAGAGGAACCACGTCAGAGTTAAGATATCACCAATCTAGGTGGCTCCCTTATTTGCACCTAGAACAAGAACCAGTGATAATCAATACTTGAACCATTTACTCCCTAGGGTACACTATTTCCTCACTCTTTCCACAAATAGTCTACCTTGAGGTGGAAATAGTCTATCTTAAGGAGCAAATGGTTCTTCTATTGATTATGACTGGTTCTTGTTCTAGAAACAAATAAGGGTGCCACCTAGATTGGTGATATCTTGACTCTGACGTGGTTCCTCTATGTGTTCTGATTTTTTGCTGAGTTGTTCAGGATGTTGGCCTTATAACTCACCTAAGTTTTTGACCTCGAGCGGCAATTGATTCATGGTCAAATATCAGAAAAAACGCGAGTTGTTCGCGGATTTGCTCAAGTTGAAGCAAATTATGTTATTTTGAAATCGTAGAACAATGTTTTTATTTGAAATTAGTTCTTTAGAACTAAAATCACCAATAACTTAAAAAAAAACACGAACAAATCGCGGTTTTTCTGATTTTTGACCATGAAGAGCCGCTGGCTGGAGGTCTAAAACTAGTGTTAGTTATAAAGCCAACATCATAAACTCCGCATAAAATCCGAACTACTAGATTTGATGCAGACGTGGGTGTATATAGTTACTGTACTATTATAATTATAGGATTTTTTTTTAAAGAAAATCGTTGGAGCCATTTTTGAGATAAAAAGTATTTTTCATTTTGTCGAAAAAAAAAGTATGGCAGGTACATACCATTACTTTTGGTCCTAAAATAAATCAAACAAAGTGTGAGCATATTGGTGGAAAAATAGTAGGTACATCGTTAGAAGAAAATCAGACAGATAGAATTGCAAGTCCCACTTATTTCGCGTCCTCTATTATCGTTATATTAGGTTAGATTAATATTTCGGGTTCGTTATATTTTACTAATCCATAAATTGCCATATAGTATCAACCTATTCCTTCTGTTTTTACAATGAACAATTATAAGCGTTAGAAAAATCCTCTTTTTTTGCAGGTAATACTGAACTAAATCGACATTAATGAATGTTTTGTTACCAGTGGCGTACGCAGGTAGGGGCTAAAGGGGCTTGAGCCCCCAAGAAATATGACATACTGTGCATATATGTGTTACTTTTAGTTCAGATTTTATTTTTGTTAAATTTTAACGTTAACAGTATTTTTCAATTTTAATTTAAACTGAATTATAGGCATGGATATGGTATTAAAATCATAAGTTCATACCACACGTAATCTGGATTTTGTTTTACATTGCAAACGAATCTCAGTATTCATAGAAACCCAAACAAATTTCCTTTGATATCAGTCAAAATTCCCAAAACGATTTCACACATTTAATTTTTTCTTCCACATTTCTTTCCATATCTAAATATTGATATTGAAAACAATGCGGGATATCCCTTTTCACTAATATTGTCTAAACGTATACAACGGTTAAAACGTTGCTAATGAGGCCCCAATTGAGGTGTTGTGAATAAATTTTCAAATAAAAAAAGGAGAACGGATTTTGTTTTTTTACCAAATTCTAATTCTTATGCCCAAATTTGTAATTTCAAACCAAAAAATTAGGTACAAAAAATATTTAATTTACAAAGATGGAAAAGAATAATATTAATTTCATAACTAGGGAGTATTTCAAAATGAACAAAATTAAATTATTTCACGGATTACTTGGTGTATATTGGCCTTAAGTGCTTGAATCGTTTCCGGATTGTTGGCATAACATCGGTCCTTTACGGTTCCCGAGGCGGCCAATTGACATCGCCAAGACGGCTGATAACAGGATTTGGAAGTTTGCGCAATAGATCGATAGATAACCCAACTGTCACTCTCTGTGGATGAATTGGCTTCTCGAAAGTATCGTGCGGGTCATTTCATCCCGCGGAGGTATGATACTGACTTTCAGTCAAGATTTCGAGCAGGAAACAGATATCAGTTCAAAATAGCCTATGATTTAAAAATAAACCACTAGATGGCCCACCCTTTATTAGGTGGTTGATTATAAGAAAGGCTTTAATTTTGTTTGCTGTTTTGTGATACCTTAACAAAATTCCGCCAACATTGAGACTGAGCCCCCCACAAACAAAATCCTGCGTACGCTACTGTTCGTTACTATGTAAACGATTTCAAAACTCACACTCAATTTACTCCATTTTGTATTACTTTATCCTTTGTATACAGATAAAAAACTTATTTATAAATTGACCACAATGCCTCCATTCTGTCCGATCGGTAAATCGTACCTACATAAGCCCACCCAAAGTGCACGAACAAAAATGTATTCAATTTTGTTACAAATTTGCAAGTTTCATTAAACAAAAAATAATGCGTATACGCCCGAGTGTACCATTGTGTAAGCGTATCGTTTTTAGATAGAATAAAAATATTATATGAATTTTGTATATGGGCAATTGTTTTTAAATACGAATATTTGAAGCATTATTTGAAGTATTATTTAAATGCGAATAAAACAAAGCTGTTTTTTTTTTGTTTCTTTGATATTACCAATTTGATGTATATTATTTGAAACAATATTTATTTTAATTAAAATGTTTGTTTTGTTTGTTTTTATATAAGGGAGAATCCGTTCAATGTTTAACTTTTTTTTTTGTAAACTCTAACATTATACTGCGAATATATTGTATGAGTCATTTGTGCTCCACACAACACATAATTTATTAATAAAGCTACCACAACGGCACCGCAGGTCTTGTATTATAACAAATTTTTCACCTTGATAAACTCCCGCCTATACTCCCTCTCCAGCTCTTTAAATGCGTTTATACAAAAACCAATTAGGGCATTTTGGGGCACCTTTGGTATTTTGTATAGGATGGAATTCTCCGTTGACGCCAGCAATAAAATATCATGAATTAATTTGTTCCCAATTACCCATATTAAATTTTCTATCTTTCCTAGACTATTTCTAAGTGATATATTTAACAACGACGAACAGTAATTAAATTTTATTTATATAAAGATACGAGAAGTAGATACCTCAAATTTCACTCTTAATTAAAACTTCAGTAAATGTAATAAACCGGGTTAAATAATAAAATAATTGGTGCATGAAAGTGTGTCATTAAATTAAACGAAACTTATTGTCATGGTTGTCTTCTAAAAGTTATAATTAACTTAAGTCCATAATTATTATTATTGCTTAGTGATTTCAGTAAACGCGTCGTTCATAGTGCCATCATCAGTTACTTTTTGTCTTTATAAAAACTTTTTCGCAGAAAACTTTGAGAAGCCATTTTTTTATACCGAAGAATATCCAATATTTAATTTAATCGTTTATTATTTTATTATGCTTAAGAATATACAAAACGAAATTTAATTGTTTGGAATAGAAAAAATGCACACAAAACAATAATTCACCGCACCGTGAAAATTCTGCGTTTGCAATTGTATTTAATTACAAAATCATCTCCAACGTAGTAATGTAGATTATTGTGTTCAAGCCCTGTTTTCTCCACTTGATTATTTAATTAAAAATTTGAAGGTAGTAGATTCCAGTCAAATAGCCTCCTGGAGTACCAGTGTCAAGAAAAAAAATATAGAAGGTTTTTTCTCACACGTCTTTTATGTTTTAGGGGTCGCTGAATCTGAAATTGAACTTCGATACTTCCTACGGATATGGCTTCACAGCGAAAGTTGCAAAAAACCTCAAAATGTTCGACCTTTTTCAGTTTTTTGCCAAAATGTCAACAAAATTTACACTTTTTGGATAAAATTACTTCTGCAATTTATAGAACATAAAATTTCAAACAAAAAAGGTCTAAAATTTTTTTTTGTTGAATGAACGGTTTGGTTGAAAAAATGGCATGTGGTGGATGTACATTGTACAACCGGTTGTCACGGAAGCTGTGGTTGTAGAAAATAATGACTAACGTGTTCTATGTTTTGTAAGAATTGCATGGGTTTAAATTGGCAATTTGCAAGAAATGCCCATTCAAGAAGATGATATGAAAACATGGATTAAGATATTCAATAGATTTAATCAAATCTAGAAGCAAAAAATTATATTTTATTTTTGTATGAATTAATTTTCTTGTGTGATTTTCACATAACTTCAAAACCAAAACAGTTGTTTAAGAGCCGATTTTTCAAACTATTAAAGGAATAAATACTACAGCAACACGAACACAAATTTTTGTTCTATCTGAAGAATAAAAACTATCTGAGGTTTAACTGACTATTGAAAAATTGGCCCTAAAGCTGTAAAAATAATTATTGATTATTATAAATCTAAGTTTTGTTGTAAAAAAATAAGAATTAAAATAATGTCGAAGTATAAACGTAATGAAAATCGAAGAAATGGCTTATCTTGGTTCAAATTTTCTGAATTTTTTTTTTTTTTTTAAATTAGTCACTTTAAAGAAATTTTTATTAAAAAATTTATTAAATTTTAAGGGCCGAAGTTAAATGTGAACCACACCTAAACGTCAATTTTTTTTCAGTATTTCATTTGACAATTCTCAATTCCAGACTGACTCAATTTCAACCATGGAAATTTACAGCATCGCCAATGGTCACAATGGTGGCAAGAAATGGCAATAGTGGCTGATCAATTTTCGAAGAAAATCATCTTCAGTGGTGAGGCACATTTTCATCTCAGTGGATTCGTCAATAAGCAGTATTGCCGCATTTTGGCGAATTATAATCCAAGAGTGATTATCGAAAAACCAATTCACCCACAAACTGACTGTTTGGTGCGGTTTATGGGCTGACGGCATCATCGGGCCGTATTTTTTTCCAAAATGAGGCCGTTCAGGCAGTTACTGTGAATGGTGTTCGCTATCGTTAGATGATAACAAACTTCTTATGGCCCGAATTGGAAGACAGGACGGTGCCACTTGCCACACAGCTAACGAAAAAATGGCTCTTTTGCGCGACAAATTCAATGGCCGTGTTATCTCACGTAGTGGCGATATCAATTGGCCGCCAAGATCATGTGATTTGACACCGTTGGACTTCTTTCTTTGGGGTTATTTGAAAGAAAAGGTGCACGTCGACAAGCCAGAAACAATTCAAGAGCTAAAGGATGAGATAATTCGGCACATTAACGGCAAAGAACCTCAATTATGCCTCAGCGCCATCGAAAATTTGGACCATCGGATGGAGGTGTGCCGCCGAGATCGCGGCAGCCAGTTGGCCGATATTTTGTTCCATACATAATTGAACCATACCAATATTATCATAATAAAAAGAAATGACAATAATTTCTTAAATAATTTGTGTTTTATTCAAAATCAACATCGGCCCTTAAAATTTACCCACCCTTTATATATTTTATGTGGGGCAATTTTTGGCGGACACTTTGTGGCGGAATCGAAAAAAGTTGGCATCTGTTTTTGTAGCTAATTAAATGCCAATTTGTTGCTCAATCCAAAAATTGGTTGCTCGGTTCGTTTTTAAGAAATTGAAAAAATAAATGCTCTTCGATTCCAAAAAAATAAATTCCGTACCTATAATAGTTTTTTAAATATTCAAATTCCCGATAAAATAAGTCGAAAATAATAATTTGTTTGATTGTAGCTTTTTAAATGCTTATTTGTTGCCCAAACATTAATTTCTTATCTCCTAAGCGTAAATTTTTATTTGAATTTAAGGTTTAAAAAGTGCACTTCCGGTCCCCCCTGAAGCTGCCGGACAAAATCTAAAAAAAAGATTTTTTCATTTTTTTTTTCTTTTGCCAGAATTTGTAGCTTTTGCAATGCTGATTGGTTGCACAAACTACAAATTTGTAGCTCTAACGGTTTATTTAATATTTAACATTACGCTGGCAAAAGTTACCAAAAAAGGGATCTTCTAAAATCTAAAAAAAAAAGGTTTGACACAATTTGAAGCTTCTCTGAACTAGATGAACCGCGCAAACCGCCCTTTTGTAGCTCGCATGGTTTTTTTGTTATACAAAATTCCGCTAAAATAAAATTTTAACCATCAAAATAAAAAAAAATACCATTTGACTGGACTATAGGTACTTGTGTACCTAATAATAAAATCCTGTCTCTCTCAATCCAAAAAATTTATATAAATTCTTATTGTTTGTCGTTAAAAGCATATGGCTAACATATAAAATATAACTTAAATTAACTGCTGTTACATTTAACGACCGACAATTAATTTTTTTTTTAGGCCACAATCTGGAATGTCCACTTTTTCCTTCCAAAATCTTAAAACGAAAAAATTCAGCCATTTCATAAGAACTACATCTCTCTGCCTTGGATATGTGCGTGCTCGTAATCAAACACAAATTCGAACGTATAACTTATATATTATAACTCTCTCGATCTTTTTTTGAAAAACAAAAAAATAAATAACTGTATGTACGGCGGCGGCGTATGAGTAATCTAAAGCACTTTATGCGGCATGGCTTATTATACGATTGTGATAATACTGTTTTCTTTTTTTATTTTTGGCTCTGAGCTCTGACAGTAAAATGACTACAATTATTAGTTACCAAAGTGGAACTTCAAAAAGAGTGCAGGTATAGTATTCCAAAGTTGGCCAGTTACCGAATGTCTCGTCTTGACCATAAGCATTTGTTTGCTCTCGCCATGTTAATTGTTTATAAGTCTGGCGTCCGGCCATAACTGAGGCTGTTTTGCAGTGTGATTGTTTGCGCCAGCTTTTTGGTATTTTTTTTTTTTTCTCAACATTATTATTGTTCCTCCTCTTTATCAACTTGGAGTTTAATACACTTACGCAGGCGCAATATCATCATTGATAGTCATTTGGGCTAAGCTTAATAATGCTGAGCACAAAGCCGAAAGAGTGTAGATACCTTGAACAACGGCAACGGTAAGTATGCAGCCATGGCGGTGGTGATAAAGCATCTCTCTCTCTGTGGCTAACAATTTACACAGTAAGACGCGACGCGACACACAACTGACGCTGACGGTATAGTTTTAATTTGTATTTGCTGTTTTATGGTTCGTTCGTTCGCCGCATTGCTTAACGGTTTCTTGTGTATTTTTCGCGAGAGTAAATATTGACGAAAAATATATATGATACCCCTTCTTTTACCCTGCTGCTGCTGCCATCTCTTGGTGGATAAACAATGGGTAAACAATGTGCGCCACCATATCAGCAACAGCATATGAGCTGAGCAATGAGGGATGGCAACACAACTTTGCGCGAGTATGTAGGTATGCATGCAGTCTTTGCAGGCTTGAGGTGGTGGGGTCAAGCGGGGCTCCAAGTTAAAGGCGTATACGTAATCATCACGAAAACTCGTGGTAGTTTGTTGCTCTGCCTCTGCAACACCGCCATGCGACAATATATACAAAAAAGCCAACAACCAAAAAGCGACTTTTTAAATGTGGTATAAAAGGGTGCCAGTGTCCGGACAAGTACATCAAATCATACTCACATCTCACTAGCGATACATCAAAGTATATCTCGATTGTTTTTGTTTTTTTTTTTTGCTTGTTGAAACTTTTTTTTTTTTAGTTATAAAGTGAAGCCTTATAACAAAATAAAAAATATATCGGGCGGTTTTGAGATCGAATTAAAAAAAAAAATATAATAATACAATACAATAATTAAAAAATGAAAGTGTTTATTGTGTCTGTTTTGCTGTTGGCTGCAGTTTCAGCTGCACCAAGTGTTATCGATAACAAAATTGAAAGTGAAGGCACCTTATCGAGGGCAGCTAAATATCTTGGAGCTTGTTTTGAAAGTGATGATATTACAACATGTCTAGCGGTCAAAGGAATTACCGCAATGAATCGTGCTGCCAGGAGTAATAATATTGTTGTTACCAATGGAATAACATTTAAAAGGTGTGTGAATTTTATCAAAAGACAAAAAAAAACAATAGAACTAATGAGGTGTTAATTTTTAAAAGTTGTGTGTGCATGGAAAAAGTGTTATTGTTTCTAAAATGTTATTGATATGCCAAACTGTGCGAATATTGAAACAAATCTAATGTGTCTCCCAACAAATTTGACAGATATTCGGTCTGTTCGTTTAATTCACCAAAACTGCCAATTTCTACAAATTTTATAATTTGTATTTTTTTTGTAATTTCTGGAGTTGAAAACGTCTTTGGTTTAACATTATTAAACATTGTCAACTTTGTGCTTATATGCACTTTTTGGACCTTATAAAAGTAACAAACAAATGTTTGTTTTCCATTAACGGACCTGACAAAATTTTTGTGTAATAAATTTTTGTCAAATTTTTCATTTGAACATTTTTCAAAATATGTAACTCTAATTTTTGAATATACAAATATGTAAATTTTGGACCCAATTTTTCTTAACTTTACTCTAGCATTGTCAAACTAGATTTTAATGTTATATTAAGGGCCAGTTTATTCAAAGTGAGTAATTTGAATTTCACAGATTCTAGTTAAATCATAGGTGACATCAAAAATTGGTGAGTTTCGATAAACTAGCAACTTAAATATAATTTGTAATTCATTAACACAATCGATAATTTATGAGTTTCAATAATCATAAATGATTGTTAGGATTTTGGGCCTTAAACATATAAAGTAGTTAACAGCTAAGTTCAAATATTTTATTTCAAATAACAAGTTCATTACTTATACCTATCTAAAATGTTTTAATCTAGATCTTTTTGATTTTGTGAATGTTTAGGTTATACAAAGTGAGATTTTCTTTAGGAACATTTTTTTAGATTTCAGTTAACTCTAAGTTAGATTATCAGTTTGTTAGTTAGGCACAATTGTAAGAACATGGTTCTTCTTTTGATCAAGATTTTAACACACCGATTAAAGTGGAGAATTTCAACCAGGAAGTTTGTAAGAAATAAACCTGAACCTTAATCCTCAGTTAATCTGCCCCCAAAATCGGTAGATTTACTTAGTATCAAGTATTTATAATATGAGGCCTTCAAGTTTAAAGCATTATTCACTCAGAAGTAAATTGTCAAAGATTTAATCTTTCAGTTTTTTTTTTAATCGAAGTGATTAACCTTTGACTATTCAAATTAAAATGCGACCCTATGGAAAGTGCTAGATTTATCGGTTAGAATTTTTTCTAAATATTTGATCAGTTATTATTAAAGTCAAACTCACCAACTTTGTTGAGTTTTTACTGATAAATCCGAAGGATGATTTCGGACAGAAAAAATTGGTTGCTATAATAATTTAGGAAACAATATTTTTCAAGTGACTTTCCAAATTATGCCTAAGGATATACATTTTATATTCGATAATATAAAAACCCATTTTGCATTTTTTAATGCGAAATTATCCTTATTTTGGGGTTAAGACCCGAGTTTTTTTCCTGGAATACAATTTTAAGGACCAGATGTACAAACCTTGTTGTGCAATTGTTTCGAACTCACAGATTTCGGTGATTTAGCTTTAGGTTAAACCTGGCTTTTATGATAGATATGAACCCTGAACCATGGTTAAACAGCAGGTAATTATCCAAAATCGATGTGTTAAAACACTTATCAAATTTTTTTAACCCAACAATTTTGACGGATTAACTAGAGGTTCAACAATGGTTCAATTTTGGGAATGGCTGTCATGGAACTTTGAAGCATGGTAGAACACCAGATGATCCGCGGAAATCAGTGAGTTAAGAAATATTTAGTCACGAGATCGAACATTTTTAACTAACCAATTTCCGAAGATTAACGAGATTTTTAACCAGGGTTCAAGTATGTGATTCTGATTCGCTATACTTTAACAGACATGAATTTTGAACCAGCTAATCTGCAGAAAACTGTGAGTTAAAAATATTTGAGCCGAGAAATTAAAAACTTTAACTCGCCGAAACCGGTGAGTTAAAATTATAAAGCCTGCAGATCAAAATAATTTTTTAACTTACCGTTTTCGGTGGATAAACTTTAGAAGTTCAAATAGGGTTCAAGTATATGATTGGCAATTAAGTTATGACAGATATGAACCTTGAACCATGTTAAAAAATCAGTTAGTTTCCCGAATTATGTGAGTTAAAAAATATTAAGTCGGCGGATTAAATATTTTAAACTCACCGATTTTGGCAGATTGACTGGAGGTTCGGACAGGGTTCAAGTATGGGGTTTGCCATTCCGAAAGATCTGAACCCTAAACCATTAATTCGTTTAAAATAGGTGAGATAAAAATATTAACTCCACTGCTCAAATGCTTAATCGCCTTTGTAAAGCTGCTTTTTAGGCCCAGTTTTTTAGTGACGTTTTTAGAATTTAACCTAAGTTATTTCACAACATTCAAATGGTTAACTCGAAATTATTTCAGAAACTCGGATGATCTTGTACTAAATAACTGGCACTATAGTGGGTTACGATCTTGATCTTAAAGCAATTTAATTCTCAAACATTTGATAAGATATGAAACAATAATTTTCTTGTTGAAAAGAGATTGAATAAAGCACTAAAATAATTCGATGCAACTGACAGTAACAGTAGTTAATTAAATGACACAACCAATCTACTTGATTATTGTTTGCACATCACTAAGTCAACAAATGCTAGTGATGAGAAAATCATCTGTCAACTTTGTTTTTGTTTGGTTTCGATAAAATCTTTAAAACAATTTAAGAACTAGTTTTTTGCACTCAGATTATATATGGATTAAACTAGAGTAAGTCAATCCTGCAAATAAAATGTCTTCAAAGCAGATTTTACCGAATAGAAGAGTTGAATTTCATTTTGACACCTAGTCAAAACTCTATTGAAAAGTATAAGCTCTGTGATTATTTAAAAAAGAGATTGTTGATAATTGCTGTTTTATGTGCGCCTGTCAAAATTCAATTGAAATCAAACTGCTTTACTAATGCAAATTTTCATCATAGTGTTAATCTTCGATGTACATAGTGAAATGATAATTTGCATAGTATCGCAATACTATTTCGATAGATTTTTGACAGCTAAGTTTAGTTATTCAGTGCAGGATTATCTTAGACTCAGAGTTGAGCCTGAGCCAAGAGTCAACTTCTGCAGCATTTTTTTTATATTTGGCTCCTAAGTGAACTCAAACAAATTTTATGTTAATCAGAGGATTAACTGAAATAATAATTCTGGCGCATCAAAATCTATCTATTTCGATACATTTTTGACACATAAGGCTAGTATATCAGTGAGGGATAATCATATATTTGGATTTAAACCTTTTTTTTAGTCAATTTAGATACTCAGTTAGTTCAATATAAATTTTAAGTTAACCCCCCGATTAACTGAATAAAAATTTCTGGCGTGTCAAAAATCTATCGAAATCAAAGTACATCACTATGGCAAAAATGTGATTTTCATAGTGCTGATCTCTCGATTTAAAAAAGAAATCGATATTTTGAACTTTTCAATAGATTGTTGACTAGCTGTCAAAACTAAATTCAACTCTTTAATTAGGTAAAATCTGTTTTTTGAGTTATTTTATTTGCAGGATTAACTAACTCAGATTTAATCCATATTAAATCTGAGTGCTAAAAAAATAGGTCTTAAATTATTTAACATATTTTATGGAAACCAATAAAAAAAACAAGATTGACAGATGATTTGATCATCACTAGCATTTGCATGACTATTAGTGATGTGCAAACAATAACCAAGTCGATTGGTTGTGTCTTTAAAATAACTGTTACTGTCAGTTGCATCGATTTATTTTAGTGATATATTTAATCTCTTTTCAAGAAGAAAATTATTTTTTCACACATTACATCTTTTTTATCAAGTCACCGTTACGCGTTTATATGAAATGGACTCAAAATAATAAAACCCCTTAACGCTTTTCTCCTTTTCATCATGTAATTCGTTATATTTTTATAGAGATGCAGCAGCTCCAGTTGCACGCAATGCCAAGTCAATGTCCGAAAATGACATCATGTCTGAACTACCAACAGAAGCTGAAGAAAGAAATGGACGTCTCATGGATATGGCTATGCAATCGGTTGCAGATTTCTTCGGATCACACAACTTAGAAGTCAAGGTACCCAGTGAGACCACTCAAGAGGTTGCCCGCGCCATCGAAGAAGGTAAGAAAAGAAAACAAAAATATTGTAATGAAAACTGGTTTTGCCGCACAGTGCGAATGCAGCGCCAAAGTGACTTTTCATAGACATATCGTGTAAGTATATAATTTGTTGGTGTCTTTCTAGGTCGTGGCAAGATGAAGAAACTCTTGGGACCATTGATCTTGGCTGTTGGTGCTAAGTTGTTTGCCCTGGTGCCTATTATGTTGGGTGGTTTGGCTCTGCTCGCCACCAAGGCCATTATTGTCGCTAAAATTGCATTCCTTTTGGCCTTGGCTGTGAGTGCATCGAAATTGTTTGGTGGAGCTGGAAAATTGGGCGGGCTTGGTGGTCTTGGTGGTCTTGGTGGTGGAGGCGCTGGTTTAGCAAGCGCTGCTGGCTGGCAACAACCTGCTCAGCAGGGCTGGTCATCGGGTGGTTCTTCATATCCATATGCCCGGAACCTTGGTGATGACGAAAGTGAAGAAGATGCGCAAGAACTGGCTTTTAAAGCACAAATTCCAGCTCAATAGATCAATAGACAAAGATACCAACCAGGTGCAGCGGGAAGTTGTGATGATGATCTGATGTATACATCGAAAGTTGTGCCTTTTGTTTTTTAGTTTGTAGTTTAATTTATTTAAAAAAAGAGAGATGCCGAGAAGTAGTTGTCGAGAAAGAGAAAAATTGTTATTAAAAAAATTAAAATGTCATAAGCCATGTTTGTGCAAAAAAAATGATGAAACATAATAAATCTGACAGTTTTTGTGCCAGTTTTATTTTTACGATTTTTTTTTGTTTAATGTTTGTTCTAGAAATTAGGTCACCCTGTGTGTTTCTAGTTGATTACAATAGAATAATGACTAGTTTACTTTTGAATTTCAAATTTCACTGCAGATGATGTTGATGCACAATTTTATTGTTAATTTATATTAAATAAAAAAATTAAATAAAAAATACACATATTTTTTTAAGTTACTTATATTTCTAGTCTAATATTTTATCGACTGCAAATTGAATAAAATTTGAATAAATTTGTGAAATCGTGCTGAGTAAAATGAAATAGCTTAAGCGGTTAAATTGGAAATTGAATAGACTTTGATGATGATGATGCTGATGGTGATGGGATGATGCTTTTTAAATTTCAAGGCCAACAATGCGTGATGTAATTTTTTTTCGATGAGAGAAAGATATACATAGCTAGACGATTTGTTTTTATTGGATTTTTATACCGAAATTATTTTCATGTCAATGAACGTTTTAAACATCATTTCTTTATATGGTTGTTTATATTTTTGTATATAGAGTTTGGGGATCTGTGAGGTGACCCAAATAATCTGAGTAAATTATTTTCTTCGTGAATGAAGATATAAATTCAGTTGACGTTCAAGGTTAAAAATTTACATAATTTAAGTATCTAGTTCGAAGAGTTTTTGTTTGGAGAAATGTTAAAGATGGTAGAAGAGTTATTTGTAAACAAAAATTGGGCTAATTAAGATCAATGAAATAGATACCAAGAGTTGTTTAATTTCATTCAATCCTTTGAATAATTTATGAGTAATTTTAAGACATAAAATAAAAAAAAATGACCACTTCAGGAAATTCCTTAGTTAGGAATTACATAATGGCATTTCCTTCAGTAGCTTTCCAATATAAGTAGTTAGCTGCTTTAGAGGATTCTTCGTCTGTTACTTACTCAGGTGCTCTGGAATGATCTCAACTAACAATTCAGCTTCTTTTGGAAATATTTATGTGCCTTAGGTTTTGTTTTATATAAAGTTTCTATATGGCCTTTAGCAAAAATAAATCACTTACCTATACATATCACGAATTCGGTAAATACTTTTTTATTACCGTTGAGAAATAAGAAAAGGAAGATTAATCGAGTTTTGGAGCAGTAAGAGTAAAAGAATGAGTTTCTATTATAATTGGGCTCTGAACCTTTATCACCTCATATATGGGATATTCGCAAAAAAAGTATATCATCTAAAAAGTCAGTAAATTGTCTGTCAAAAAAGGTCAACTGGTTTCAGATATATTCCTATTTACGCCCTTCTCGCCTACAAACTAAAAATCGCCGGCAACTCAGTTTCCTTGTGTGAAAGGATGTTAACATGTTCGTTGTGTCCATAAGATGAAGAGTAAATCCTCTCAGTTCAATCTACCCATCCTTATCTCCCACCCTTGAAATCTAGAAATCTATCTATCTTTCACTCACACAATAAAAAATCTAACATGTTGAATCCGAGAATATTGTTTGAAAGTCCCGGTCTACATTCAACGATTTTTCCAGTGCCGATCTTTTGTTCGTTGGTGAAGGGAGTGAAAAGTGTTCGTGGGTGAAGGGAGTGAAAAGTGAGGGGTAGGGATCAAATCGTTTGTACCACAAAACTCGAACGATTTTTCCAGTCTGTTTATATTCTCTTTCACCCTCTTTCCAGTTTTTTGTGTGTGTTCGTTGTCAGTGTGCCGTTGGGTTGATGGTGTGAGTGAATCATAGCAAAATGAAGAGCATTGAAATAAAAAAATGAAGAAGGCAATGAAAAAATCTCACGGAAAAAATAGTTCTGTGTGTACATTTCACACGATTTCTGGAAAAATCTTCGTGGAAATATCGGGACAAAGTGGCGCATCGGTGCAATTTGGGTGGCATCTACCCATCTCTTTTTTACTCACATAAAATCTACCTGTCTCACTGCATGCACCTAGCAATAAAAATCCAATGTGGACAGGCACTTAGTCGCGATCTACATTGAACGATTTTGTCAGTGCTGAATGGAAAAATCGTCCGAAACTGGAAGGAGCATGTCGGCTGTACCTCTCAATCGCATACGATTGTCGGCACTGGAAAAATTATTCAATATAAATTGAGAATTCGGGACTTACCAGTTCAAAGACATGCGATTTTAGGGTATTTCCACTCGCCATTTTGTTAAAACACGCAAAAATAGGTCTTTTGTCAGTTGGTAAATCACAAAAGAAAACCTAGAATTATATTATCTCTGATCTTGTAGTTAGTATATGTGATGTACCTATACCTACCATATCATTAATTCAATAACGAATTTGTCCACTTAATGTTTTCGAAGCTTATCATATTCCGAAAAATTAAACAGTATTTTAATTATTTAATTTTAGATTGTTCAACAACAAAAACCATCTGACGTAAACGTTATTGCCGACCTGTGTTTGGTTCGCAACTCAGTTGGCGAAGACGCAATAGAAAATTTTTAATCAATGGTTAAATTTCTCAAGATCACCAATTTTTTTTGGCACCTCATTTATGGGATATTCGCAAGAAAAGTTTACCATTCGAAAGGGCACTGACCTATGGCTGAACAATTACTGAAACTGGCTGACCTTTTATCACGAGTCGGTGGCCATTCAAATGGAAAACAGTTTTTGCGAAAATCCCATAAATAAGGTGTTAAGTCTTAATTCGACCTTGAAAAAAAAAAAAAACTTTAAAAAATCATTAAAAGAAAAACGATGAAATTAGTTGTCCTTTGGTTAACTTTTAAATGATGTGGGTTTTTAAAGAATATTCCATAAATGAATAAATGCTAAAAATAGTCGGTGAGCATGAAAAACTTAAAACATTGATTAAAAATTGCCTCTATGGCTGACCAATTTCTAAAACTAGTTGACCTTTTTTGACCATTAACTGACCTTTTGATGGTATACTTTTTTTGCAAATATCCCATGAGTTGCTTAAGATACAGAGCCCTATAATTGATATTACAGAAAGATTATTGTAGCTATGACTTTATAAAGGCTGGAAAGGGTTTTCAATACAAAGGTTTCTAAAACCATTTTCTAAAAGCTTTATTGAATTGTTAGATTTTACAATGTTGGGATAACTCAAATATATCAATTTAAAATCCTACATTGAATTTTACCCTAAAAAAAAAAACTTTATCCCTACTAAACTTTTTTGATTATTTATTTGTATGGTAAATGTAACTTTTTCATCAACTTTCTTGAGGATAGGAATTTTTTTGTTATATCCTACTTAACCTGTAATTTCAAAAAATGCTTTCCAAATTTGTCAATATTTATTTTCCTAGTAGAGCAAGGAAATTCTGGAAACGATGAAATTCTCCGTTCTAATTTGAAATGATACGTTGAGTTGGAGGAAGAGGGACAAACGAGGGACTCCGACAAAAAAAACACATCCAAGCAGTATGTTGAAATTACACAGAGCTATGGCGGCAACTGCCCCCCTTGCCTCCTTCTTTTGCGGGTTCCTGTGTAGTGAATGCATTACCAAAATCTGAGTACGGAGTACTTGCGTCCGTGCGGCAGTGGCGGTTTAAGGCTATACAAAAATTGTAATATTAAATACAAAAGTCTGAGAGGTTTAAAAATAGTCCAAATAATGCATGTCAATGAAAAAAACCCTTAAACGCACATACAAATTAAAAAAATTTCATATTTAAATAAGGATTAACCTTCAGTATGGACACATTTTTGGAAACAATATTTTGTAAACTCATCATTCATAGAATTGTCTTTATTTACACGATATATTTAATAAAAACACCAATGATAACAAAAATTCCAAACCAACCCACAAATATTTATTGTTCAAAAATTCTGTCTGAAAAAAGAGAGTTTCGAAATGGAAGTGGGACAGAATTTTGAGTTTCCAAATTCTGCATGACTAAAATTCTAATTTCTAAATTTTTTGAAAATATTGTTTTACCAAAAATACATTTTTTTTTAGAATTCTGTAATTCAAAATACTGTATAAACAAACTTCTGGATATCCAAAATGTTTTAGATGTAAAATTCTTTTATCCAAATTTTAGCTTAAGCTTTATAATTCTGTATTTTGAAAATTAAAACAAAACATATAAATCCTAAACAAATAATATTAAACTAACATGCTAAGGATTTGTTGCAATTATATTTGTGCCTTAACTCATTCTAGCACGATCTACAGCCATGTGCATATTTAGTGGAAATTAAAATGTTTAGGTTAATAAAAAAGAATACAAAATCTTTGCCATATTATATTTAATGAGGTTTTCACGTTGATCGTTCGGTTTCTTATGTCCATTGTATTTTAGAACGAAATCCTTTTTATAATGTAAAAATTTTTATTTTTAACATTACCAGAATGATTTTGTTTCTAAATACAGAATTTTCATAAAAAAAATTTTTAAGCATACTCGTACATATGTACATATATACAAAGTTTAAAAAAAAACTAAACTTAATAGATAAATACAGACGTCTGCGTAACCAACATTTTGAATAACAGTATTTTAAAAAAACAATATTTCAAAAACAGAATATCGACCGTACCCCGATTTTCAACCCTAACCCGCATTAAGTGATAGTAAAATCAATTTAAATACTTTAGGAGATTTATGTAAACTCTGATAACTAAAAAAAATAAAAGCTGTTCACTAGTGTATATCACTTGGAAAACAAGGTATAAACAAATCAGGACACATTTGCCGTTCAATGGGGCGTATACGTACTTTTTTAATTAAATTATAAACATTTTTCTTCACATCATGGTTACTCATATGTTTATACGGGTGGGGCTTATTTTGGATATTATTTTAATTAATTTCTTTTGACAACCCAAAAATGATTACAAGAATGTAAGAAATTCTGTTCAAAATTTCATTGGAATCTGGTAATGTTAGCAGGTTCCGTCAAGTTGATAAGAATTCACTACAAAAAATTAGGGCTGGTCACGAGACGAGAAAAGTCTCGATTTCGGTCTCGCAGGACAAGACCTAGACGAGACTGCCTTTTAAGCAAATAAGACGAGACCGAGACGAGACTGTATATTTGGACCGAAATTTACAGAGAGTCTAATAAATTTTAAAATCCAATTTCAGTTAAATATTTTTTTTTCTTATCTGCACATACTCAAACGATAATCGAAAACATTTCGTTCCAATAATCAACAGTTTATCCGAAAATGGTATTTTTCGGAGACGAGACCGAGACGAGACTTTATTATACGAGACCGACACGAGATCGAGACGAGACTGAAAATTTTTGATTTTAACGAGACCGAGACGAGATTTACAAAAGTCTCGCAGAGTCTCGTCTCGTGGCCAGTCCTACAAAATATAGTATATACGTGCCCAACCTTCACAGAAAACTCCGGGTAAAAATGTGATTGAAAGACTTTAAAGACCTAAATTAAATACATCAAGGACAAAAAAAGTCTCTTAAGAAATTATCTATTACGCATACAAACCTAAGAGCCTAAATATGAAAAAAAAAATTCATTTAATAAAACGGATTAGGTAGACGAGTTCCAAAATCATAATCTCCAAGCCAAAATCCCCAAATTAAAATACCCAAAACCGAAATCTCCAAATTTAATATCTACAAAATCTAAATCCTTAAAACATAATCTTCAAGCCCCAGAATCTCCATATATAGTCAGTCGGTCTGTTATTAAAGTTTTTTGTACTAAACACTACTTTGGGTGGCCCGCTTCGCGGGTTCAAGGATTTGAACTACCTTTCTGGTCCTCTTTCCCGCTCACGCGACTCCATCACTCCGCTTAGGGTATGCTCAGTCGTCTGGCAGGCGCCTATGTTGTCAGTCGGTCTATTATCAAAGTTTTTTGTATTTTTTTTCAATTTTATTGTTGGGGATTTTTTTTTTTGAGATTTTGGTTTTGAGGATTTAAAATATAATCATTTTGGGCTTAGAGATTTTAGTTTTGGAAATTTTTCAAAGCATGGAGATTTTAGGATTAGGGGATTTTGCGTTTGGTTATTTTGTGGGTCTCCCCAATAAAACACCTCCCAAGATAACTTTTTAACTGTATGTTTTAAATAAAAACCTAAAAACGATTTTTTCCGGGAGGGAATAGACACAAAATGACCTTATCGCACAAACTTGCTCTTGTAGCTAACAACTTTAACGTAGCTAGAAATTGATGATGTATAAGTACATAGCTATTGATTCAAAAATATTGTGATAGCATTAAAACAAAAAATTAAATATATTATTACTTTAAATTACTATAAATTTATTATTTTAATGGTATATGATTTGTATGATAAATATGAATTTATGAAAAAAAAAAAATATTTACTAGCCCGTTTTCAAGATATTTCAATATTTTTTTAAAAATCCGAAAATTATTATTTTGAAAATTTTTTGTATGCCAAATTACTTGAATTGTGAAGGGGCTCTTGTATACAAATTTGGTCGAAATCGGTGCAAACAAAACAAAACTATCGGTTCTGTGACAGGTACCGTTATTAACCGTTGTTGGTAAAATTTGTTTGCATCAAATCATTGACCATACCTTAAATAGTAAACGCACAACTTTTTATCAAAATTCTTGAAGCCGTTTTCGAGAAAAATAAGTTTTTTCTTAACGGTTTTTTAACATTTGTATGGAAAGTACCGTTATTTTTGAATTAAGAAACATGATTTTTTCAAGTTTTCTACAAAGTAATACAAAATTGTTTTACACCTAGCTTTGGAAATATTGACCAAATCGTTTTCAAAATATTAAGTTTAAAAAAAAAAATAAATATTTTTTTTTTCTTAATTTTCAAAAGATTTTATTTTTTTTAATTTTGGTTCACAATAACGTTAATACTTTTAAGAAGTTAAACCATACAAAAAATGAAAAATTTCAACTTAAAGTTTTTGAGTAAATTAAAAACTAACAAAATCGCTGTATTGGAAAAACCAAAAATTACCAATTTTTGAAAAGAAAAAAATTATCAATAAGTAGTTTTTCCTTATTTAATTTTTCGAATTTCTTTCAACAAAATCCTCGGACCCGTTTTGAGATAAACCTCACTTTCTTTTTTGGCGAAAAAAAAATTGGTAGGTACCATTATTTTTGGTCCTAAGAAAAATTTAAAAAAACGTGTGAGCCTTCGTTTCGCGTTCTCTATAATCGTAATATTAAAGAAAATTAATATCTCCAGTTCGATTTTTGTTTACGAACAAAATGGCCACGACTGCATCGCACAAACTTGCTCTCGTAGCTAACAACTTGAACGTAGCTTAAAATTGACAATGTGCATTAGGGTGTTCCTTATAAAAGTCATTGTCTTATTTTGAATTACGCACCCCCCTTAATTGTTCTAAATAAATAAAAAATAATTCCAGTAAAATGTTAGCTCATTTTATTAACGTTAACCCGGCCCCCAAGATGTCTAAAGTTTTATATGGAAAATCCCATGTATTTTTTGTACATCCACCTTTAAAAATTCATAACTTTAGCACTTTTTTACATTATCAAAACGATATTTCCTTTACAGCATTTTAACAGAATTTTGATGTGAAATACAGTATTTTGACCAACCAGAATTTTGTTATACAGAATTTTGACAAACAGTATTTTGATCATACAGCATTTTGCACATACAGAATTTTGCCATAGAGTATTTTGGCATACAGTATTTTGAATACAGTATTTTGCCACATACAGTATTTCGACACCAACCCGTTTAAATTGTAATGGACCTCTTTCATAAAACATTTGGTTGAAATCGGCCGTTAACGAGAAATTTGAAAACCAAAAAATCGGTTCTATGACAGGTACCGTTAATAACCGTTTTAACATTTTTTTTTTCTACCAAAATATTAACTGTAGTAATTAAAGTAGCTTATAATTTTTTTTTTTCAATATCGTTAGAGGCGTTTTTGAAATAAATCAATTTTTGTATATTGGTTGTATGGCAGCTACCGTTGTTTTTTGAGCTGAAAAAAAAATCCAGTTTCCCCTCTAGGGAAAACCATAAGAAGCTTAAGTCTAAAGTTTCAAGGAAATCACTTCAGCCGTTTAAGCTGCAGGTCGAGGTACAGACAGACAGATGGACAGACAGACAGACGGACAGATGGACAGACGGACAGACGGACAGACGGACAGACGGACAGACGGACAGATGGACAGACGGACAGACGGACAGACGGACAGACGGACAGACGGACAGACAGACAAAATTGGGAGACCCTCTTTTTTCGCGTTGTCAATCATCGTTATGTTAGGGAAAATTATTATCTCGAATTTTTTTTTACACGAATCCAAAACTTGCCGTTAGTATATCGCATGTAAAAATCAATTTTAATCTTTTTTCATGGGAGTTAACTAGGGGGACTTTAAACTTACTAATGATTTCTGGAAGAAGAAGACATTTTTTGATAGTAGATTGGTCCTTTCATACCCATGACGTAATGATTTGTGTTGTGAAAATATAATTGGTGGAAAAACACAGTTTTAAGGATATTTAGATTGGAATATCTGAAACACCTGAACCTATTCAGCAATTCTTAGGTTAGATTCGAATTCAAGACATAAAACACTTTCTGGTAATTTGAATGTGATCTTTTGTAGGCCGCAAAAATGTAGATATGTGCTCCTCTGCGTAATAATCAACTTTATTCCATTCAGCGTCAATTTTTCAACAGTGAGTTATAAACATAAGAAAGGTTATATAGTACTTTAATCTTCGAATAAAACAAAACTTTGTTTCTGTAGTAGTAGTAGCACGTGTATAGTGTAATGGTTAGTGTGTTCGACTGTCACGGTGGAGGGGTAGGTTCACTTCCCAGCCTCGTCCCAGCTACTGCCTCTTGCGAGGAATTTACAAATCCTCCATGAGTATCACTCGTGCTTGTCATGAATAAGTGCTTCTCGTCTAGCCTTTCGGATTCGGCATAAAATTGTAGGTCCCTTTCCATTCCTGTCGATAGGCGCACAGAGGAACGGTTGCGAGTTGTTAGTCATTATGCTCTGGTTCTTCATGAGCTATTGCACCACCCAATTAATTTATTTGTATCTGTTGATATACCAATTTATTTCTCTGATAACTTAACTGATGATTGAAAAATTGTCTCTTAATCGATCAAAAATTGAGACAGTTAGAAATTTTGTCTCCTATCATAAGACCGAAATCAGTATGTACGTAGGTATATACTGCGCCTATAGCTTAAGTTTAGCAATATATTGCTATTACTCTAAATCAAAGAACACATAGTTCATACGCATACCTATAAATATAGTCACATAAATGAGGTAACTTGGTGTTCCTTAAATTTTGCAGATATCAACGTTCTATGTAAGGTAGATAGCTCCTCCAAATCGAAAGACATTTTTATCTGTCTCTTTGTTTACGCTTCACCAATATCCTATATTTTGCATTGTCAGAATTAAATGGTCTAACAGTTAAGTTAGCTATACATAATAAATACGTTTTTCCCCGAATGTTTTAGAAGTTGAAATCGATATTACCATCAGTCTGGAACAAAACCGACATCACAAAAAAAAAAGAACTAAAAACAAGAAAACCACGAAAACCACGACACACTATTTCAATATTTGAAGCTTACGGAGTTATTGTATGGTTTTGATATTTTCACCAGAATTATAGGAACTTAATTTTGTGTTTAATTTTCTTTTGCTTTAACTAAATTCTTCTCCCGCATACTATGTAAAATATTGATAAAATCTTGCGAACTTTTTCAATTTAAAACTTTTGCACCATATTATACTTCTGGGGTTTAAATTACAAAAGCAATTTACAGTCTATATAAGTTAACCTTCAAAATAGTTTTAATTTGGTTTATCTTGATTTTGCCTAAGAGTTTCGATTTAATATGGTTAAAGAAAGACACAATTTAGAGTGCTGAAAACACCGAAATCAACAGATTGCAGGTGCATATAAGTACCACACTATTTTTTGCAACAAAAATGTTATATTGAGACATTTGACACCACCTTTTACGCTTTTACCGAATTCAACTCCAACCCAACGTCAAAACTTTAAAACTATTTGCAAACACGGAAGCGATTGGGCTGGTTTGGTGCAAGTGCAGTTTTTTGGAGAAATCCATCGAGGTTGTAATGAGGTTAAGATGTTGTTATGTGAAGGTGAAAATTCTGATAAGGTTAAAAATATTTTTTCAAAATTCTGTTTTCGAAAAGTTCTTATAATTCTGGTTTTTAAAATTCTGTTTTATAAAATTATTCAAATAATAAAAGAAGAGTTTGGAAGAGTAAGTGAGAAATTTGAATGCAGTATAAGGAAATGACATATAATTTCAAGTAATTTTTAATGCTGAATCCAGTAAAAAAAAAATTATAAGTACGGGTTTGTAATTTTTTTAAATCGAGTTTCTAAGGGAACCTACTTAAAAACAACATAACAATATATATAAATACAAAAAAAATCACTCATACACCACAGTGAACTTTTTGTATTTATATAATTTAATTTTAAGTTTTATTTTTATACAAAGTGGCACTATTATCGGTCACAGATAATATCTACCACGAAGAAACAGAATTTATCTATGTACCTAATAGAAATTTCAAGTTATTTTCGCAAAGGAAAACATTCAATCATTCAATAAAATATTTCAGCAGATTTTTTTTTTAAACTCAAATGATGATGATGACTTGTTGCCATTTACCTCGAACAAACTTTTGGATGATGGCTGTTTATTGTATTTGTTGCTTAACAAAGCTCTTCATTGAAAGAAAAAATTGATTTTAATGAAGAACGAGAAAAAATTGGGTCTCAAAATTCTTCCTGTTTAATCGCGTGTTTATCGATAACTTGTGCTGCAGCCTAAACCACTGAAGCGATTTTCTTAAAACACTGACCCAAGGTTTTAAAGTGATTCAAAATTTATTTAGCTAAAGAAATAATGGTACCTACCTGCCCTACAAACGTTATGAAAAAAAATAGTTCATTTCAAAAACAGCTCAAATAATTTTGAAAATAAAAATTAGCGAATTAATTAATAATAAAATTACCAATAGCGGTTATTAACGGTGCTTGACATCGAATCGATTTTCTTATTTTTAAATTTCACGTTAACAGCTTAACCAATTTCTACCAAATTTTATACAGGAGGTCCATCACAGTTTAAACAATTGTTTAAAAAAAATAAAATATATTATTGATTTTTAATAAAATATTATTTTTTAAAATTTAATATGTATCTTTGAAACGCGTACATAATTAAAAAAAAAAAATTTATGCATAAACAGCTAAAAAGTAAAAATTAGCATACCAAATTTAAATTTTAAATATGTACAAGACATTTTATAATATTTTTTTTTAACCGCTCTATAGACTATCATAAATGCATTCTTACCAAACAAATCGGATGGTCTACTTTATTTTGAGTTCTAGCTCTTTAAAAGTTTTCTTTTTAAATAACGAAAAAGAAATTTATGTGTATAATATAATTTATGTTTAAACTTTTTTTTAAACATATTATTTTTTTTTAGTAATTAAACAAACGAACTTCTTTTTCTCGTACAAAGTAAATTTTTATTATAAGTACACGTTTTCGAGAACATTCATTCTCATCATCAGACTAAGCTAAACTAAAAAATTATTTATGAAATAATTTGTCAAATAAGAAAATTAAATTGTTAAAAAAATTTGTTTAAAGTAGTTACATATGTTTAAGTAATAAATTATTAGAAGAAAGGGAAAGAGAACGGTAAAAGTGAATAAAGGCATTCAGTATTTAATTTTAAATATGTCTTAAGTTGAAAGCGGTTCTAAGAATTGATGTAATAAAGATTCCTCGAAAATTTTATTTTTCTTCATGTTATTTGTTCGAAATATGAAAATGTCTTCATGCGCATTTAATAATTTTGGATTGTTTATTTGTTTTAATAATCGAAAGCCAGCTAAAAAATGGTTATTATTTATCATATGGTCTGAAGGAGTATATTCATTTATAGTTTTATTAAAGATTGACATATAATGTTCAGACCATCTTGTTTTAAAGGCTCTTCTCGTTTGACCAATTTAGACTTTATCACAATTTTGACAAACAACCGAATATACTACGGATTTGTCAAGCGCTTCTGTTTTGTCTTTTATTGTTCCAATTAAGTTTTTTATTTTATTTGCAGAGCTGTTTGGTGATTATTTTATTGATTAGTTTCTGAAAATTTTGATTAAAGAATAAGTGAATCCTTCAACGAATGAACTGCTTATATACGTATAAATTTTGTTATCTTTCGATGAAGTTAATGCTGTTAAAGGAAAATGGGCAAATTGGACCCAGCACTAATAAGAACGGGCTTCATATCGTATATAGGTACATGTTTATGCATTCATTATCCGTTTATCGTTTGTCCAAATTCGCTTTGTGAATTATTTATTACTTTTTTCCATTGTTTTTCTTTAATATTTTGTGTATTTTTCCCTCGATTTAAGTCATTTTGTGGAATTAAGTTCTCTGAACCAATGATACTTTTTCAGATTTATAAAATTATGTTTAGGGGTCGCAAGCATCAATTTTATGAAAAAAGCTGTTTTTGGAGTATTTAGTTTGTAAAAAATACAAATATTGGTTATTAAATAATATTTTTGATGTTAAAATCATCTCTGGATAAAGCAAAAAAATATCAATTTTTACCTCATTTATTAGAATAAAAATAGGTTTTGTTTTTAAGGTTCGTTTGCAATTCGTAAAAGTAAGACAAAACAACTCACAAAACGACCCTCAAAACCACCCTTATATATTGTTATAAAGGGTTGGAAGATTTAAAGCTTATTCCTTATTTAGTAACGAAAAAATTGGTATTACATTTATTACGGGGTGATCACAAAATATATCAAACAAAATATAAACAAAAAATATAATATTTTTTTTTTTTGCTTTTTATGGTACTAACCATAAAAAAAAAAAACTCAGTCAGTTCCTAACCGATTTTATGTTTCTTTGCGGTTTTTCAAATTAAAATGTTAGTCTCTTTTTTATCATATACAAGAGTCACCAATCCAGGTTCTTGTTTTTCAACAAAATCACTTAATAGTCCAGAATAAAAGCCAGGTTGTCGTTTTTGACCGAGTAGACAAAAAAAAAAAACACCTATTTACACTTAATATTCCTTTTCACTATCGTTATTTTAGATAAACTGTTAAACTTGTACTTGATTTTGTAAACTGACTGAGTTAAAAATATTTTTGTACCATAAAAAGGAAACAAATATTTTATTCTTTGTTAATATTTTTTTTGTGTATTTAGGCATCATTTCGTTAAAAATGTACAACCATTTACTTCGTTAAATAAATTTAAAAAAAATCAACCCCTAATGGTGTATATTAAGGGTGGTTTGTGGTGGTTTTGTGGGTTGTTTTGTCCAATTTTTACGAATCTCAGTTTAAACCTAGAAAGTAATACCTATTTTTATAACGATAAATGAGATACAAATTGATGTTTGTTTGTTGGTTTTCAGAGATGATTTTGACATCAAAAATATTATTTAAAACCCAATATTTGTATTTTTTACAAATTAAATACTCCAAAAACAGCTTTTTTCATAAAATTGATGCTTGCGAATCTGAAAAAGTGCAGGTCAGGTAGTGTGTCATGGGTTCAGAGAACTTAATTCCACAAAATGGCTTAAATCGAGGGAAAAATACACACAAAATTGAAGAAAAACAATGGAAAAAAGTAATAAATAATTCACAAAGCGAATTTGGACAAACGATAAACGGATAATGAATGCATAAACATGTACCTATATACGATATGAAGCCCGTTCTTATTAGTGCTGGGTCCAATTTGCCCATTTTCCTTTAACAGCATTAACTTCATCGAAAGATAACAAAATTTATACGTATATAAGCAGTTCATTCGTTGAAGGATTCACTTATTCTTTAATCAAAATTTTCAGAAACTAATCAATAAAATAATCACCAAACAGCTCTGCAAATAAAATAAAAAACTTAATTGGAACAATAAAAGACAAAACAGAAGCGCTTGACAAATCCGTAGTATATTCGGTTGTTTGTCAAAATTGTGATAAAGTCTAAATTGGTCAAACGAGAAGAGCCTTTAAAACAAGATGGTCTGAACATTATATGTCAATCTTTAATAAAACTATAAATGAATATACTCCTTCAGACCATATGATAAATAATAACCATTTTTTAGCTGGCTTTCGATTATTAAAACAAATAAACAATCCAAAATTATTAAATGCGCATGAAGACATTTTCATATTTCGAACAAATAACATGAACAAAAATAAAATTTTCGAACAATCTTTATTCCATCAATTGTTAGAACCGCTTTTAACTAAAGACATATTTAAAATTAAATACTAAATGCATTTATTCACTTTTACCGTTCTCTTTCCTTTTCTTCTAATAACTTATTACTTAAACATATGTACCTACTTTAAACAAATTTTTTTAACAATTTAATTTTCTTATTTGACAAATTATTTCATAAATAATTGTTTAGTTTTGCTTAGTCTGATGATGAGAATGAATGTTCTCGAAAACGTTTACTAATAATAAAAATTAACTTTGTACGAGAAAAAGAAGTTCGTTTGTTTAATTACTAAAATTAAAAAAACTCGTGCAGTAGTTCCACAACGTAATTTTTTACGTGTCTACATATTATTGTTTATTATATAACATATTTTTTTTGCAGCTTTGTTAAAATTGTAAATTACGAAGAGCAAGTTCGTGGGATCGAGTCGTTTATTTTGTTTTTTTTTTTTATTTTTATTATAATTTCTAGAGGGAATGGTTCCTTTACGGTATTTGTATTGGGCTGTACTGTACGTGTACGTGTAGTAATAATTGTATTGGTTTTTAATTTCTTGTAAACCAATATTTAACTTTTTTTACTTGCGATATACATAGGTACAATAATTTATGGTAAGTTATGGATTCGTAAAAAAAAATCAAACTCGAGATGATAGAGAACGCGAAAAAAGTGGGTCCAGCAATTCTGTCTGTCCTAGCGCGTACAATTTAAAAAAAAATTTTTTTTTTTTGAAACTAAACATTTTGAAAACGACTTGGTGCCCAGGAATATTGTGCAAAAATCCTAAATTTTGGTAATAGGTTTGGGATTTTGATGGTTTGTATTGCTATTAAAAAGGAGTATTTGGGGAACTATCCCCACCTCTAGCTGTTGAGCAATCCGCGTAATCAGCGTTTGAAAAAAAAATGGTGATGCCAAAAAAAAAAACACAAAAAAAATATAACGGTAGATTCCACAAACTTCTAAAATATCTCAAAAAATACATAAGTATATTTATTATCATGGTTCATTTTTTTTATCTAAAAGCTAAAAACTAGATCAAATTTTATTCAAAGTTAAAAAATTGAAATTTTCTAAATTTTGTTGGGTGTTTTTTGTGTTAAAATGCAATTCTTACAAACTATAAATAAATACTAGAAATACAGTTTTGTTGACCAAATAATTCTGCGTCGTTTGATATATCTTACAAGCTTGTGTTGTGTACCCTTCTGTAAAAAAAATATTTTATTTAAAGATAAATCACGAAAAAAAACAATTAGGTAAAAATTAAAAAAAATATAACGGTACATTTAAGAAAATGTTCAAATACCTCGAACGATGCAGAATTGAATTAAGAACAAGATAGTAAACATTTTATTTTATTATGTACCGTTAAGTCTGTCAATTTTTTATAAAAACTTGAAAAAGTGAACATTTGAAACAATTTTGTACAGTATTTACTGTTAAAACGGATTTGTAAACAAAATATAACGAAAGCAAAAAACACATTTTTTTTCAGTGTTAAATTGTTTGAGTTATTTTTGAAATTTTTCTTGTAGATATATCTAGAATAATTTCAATAAAATGGATAAGGAAACATGAACAAAAATTTAAAAGTTTCAAATGATAAAAAAAAAATATATATAACGGTACATTTCAGAAAGCTGAAAAAAAATTCAAATGATGCAAAATTTACTGAAGCATAAAACTGTGTATATTTTTTATTTTTATATTACGACCTTAAATTTAAAAAAATTTTAGTAAGCGTTGAAAAAGTGAAAATTTAAACTGAATTTTTGCAATTTTTACAAAAAAAATGTAACGGCGCATCCAAAAAACTTGACAAATACATCTTAAGCTTGAAGAAATACAAATAATTTATTTATTTGTTTGTCTATAAGTAAACAGGGGACTTTTTTAGAATTTTTTATATAACTTAAAAACTACAATATAAAATAAATAATATATATATAATATTTAACATAAGATTAAAGAATTTTTTTTTTAAAGTGTCTTAAACTTGTGAAAAAATTTATTAAACGTTGAAGAAGTAAAAATTTTGCAAAACAGTCAAAGTATTTTTATAAAAAAAAGGTTATTTATTTTGTTTATTATTTGATTTTGCATTGTTTAAAATACGTAATTATAGATAAAATGTTTACCGTTTTAAAATATTTTGAATTTATTCAAGAGACGACCATGAAAAAAATATTTTAACTTCTAAAATATTTTAAATTACGCAGCAATAAATGGTTCTTAAGATTGCATAAACAACTTGTTTCATAAAGTAGCATTTAATTTGTCAAATTTGTATACAAATTGAAGAAAATATTTTTTTTCATTTTTTTTCAAAGTGTTTTTTGTTAAAATGGAGTATTTAACGGAACCCCATTAAACTGAATGCAGTATTAATTTGTTTATTATTACATTTTCCGTCATACGCGGTATTATAAAATTTTGTAATACGCACTATTTGGAAAATATTTAATTTAATCCATCAAGAAACATGGTACAAAATATTTGAGTTAATAAATAAATACAACGGTACATTTTACAAAGATTCAAAATATTTCAACTGATGACCAACTTAACTCAGTTTAAAATAATGTAATATTTTTTTTCAAAAAGAACCGTAAAGTTGGGAAAATTGTCTTTGAAAGTTGAAAAAAAGAAAATGATCATTTTTCTCGGAATATTTACTATCGAAATTGAATAGCTAATGGTACTGAATAATACTAAACGAAATATTTTATTTTGTTAATAATTTTATTTTGTGTCTATTAAGATATTTTGCAGGTGCATCCTGCGAGCATTTTTGAAAAAAAAAATGTATTCGAAGAAAACAATGAAAAAGAACATAATTCAGTTATGGTGCAGTGCACTACCGCCCACGGAATTATCCCCCGCGGGTTTTAATTCCCAAAGAAAACGGTATTAACCGCCGCGGGTGTTAATTCCTTCTTAAAGTCGTAATAAGGCCCACCTCAAAAGAGAACTAAGACCCGCGGGTGTTTTTGCTTTTTGGAATTGGCATTAAGACCCAAAATTCATACATAATGATTCTTAAATACTTTTACCCAAATCACTGTTTACTACAAATACTTTGAAATCAGACCGACTGACAACATAGGCGCCTACCAGGCGACTGAGCATACCCTAAGCGGAGCGACGTAGTCGCGTTAGCGGGACAGAGAACCCACAAAGGGAGTTTAAATCCTTGAACCCGCGAAGCGGGCCACCCAAAGTACTATTTAGTAAAAACAACTGTGAAAGCAGACCGACTGATACAGTAGGTGCCTGCCAGATGGGGTTTATTTCCATTTTAAATTGGAATTTAAACCCGTCAGAAAAAGGAATTACCCCCGCGGATGATAATTTCAATTTAAAATGGAATTAACACCTGCGGAGCAGCCGAACTGCGGAGTACCGAACTGCCTTCCATCGGCTGCACACGCTTGTTGAGTCCCGTCGGAAGTCAAAGTCCCTTCGTTTTGTTTAATTTGTTTTCTTTCTTGTGTCACTGTTTAATTTAAATAATTATGTGTTTCTTGTTCAAATAAAATAAAAAAATCAATAAAAAGAAATAAAATAGTTCAAATTCATGTGTCCAAAATTATCAAACAAAAAAAAAAAAAACCATACCATGAATGTGCTGCAAAAAAAAAAAATAGTTATATACCACCTATAAAGTGTCACTACAAAAAAAAACAACTCCAACTCATGTCGCGCAATATTCAACAGTGCAAGTGCATGTACCATCAAAATCACTAAAAGAGAAAGAAAACAAAAAAAAAATCAATAACAACACCTTAGCGCTGCGAGTGGTTTAATCATTCCCTTTCCTTCCCATCGTCTCACGCAGTTGAGTTAGCTTTATCGTTGCTAGCATTGTGCGTGCAACTCCCGCACACTGCGCGCACGGATTAAGTTAACATGATCTCAGATAGATAGTTGTTTGTCTTATCTAAATATCCAGGGGCGGTTCAATGCAATTTGTCACTAAGGCATAACACTAGTGATAAATTGTCATTGAAAAGTTCAAATTGGAATTTATACGGGACGTTTATTTAAGGTAATTGTCTGAGTTGGTTTTTAGTTAGTTTTGAATTTTTTAATGGCGGGTAAATTTAGGGTTGATTATAGCAACATTCGTGGGCTTAGGAAAAATTTCTATGCTGCGTATGTCTATACTGTACAAAACAGGCCAGCTGTTTTGGCACTGAGTGAAACTCAGATAGATGAAAATTCGGATCATTCGGAATTTTATTTATTTGGGTATAATTTAGTGCCACTATTCTTTCCCCATCATGGTCTTGCTGTATACATAAGAAATGATGTTGCGTACCAACTTCAACCACAATATGGTTTGTGTTCTAACACCAACTTTAATTTCATGTGGTTAAAATTTAGGGTAAAAATGCACATCATTCACACTTGTTTCGTTTATCGAAGCCCTAATTTGGACAGAAATTCAACTTCTAACGAGTTTGATGCTCTGTCCGACTCCATTCAAAGAATTGTTGCCCATTATCCTCACACTGAAATCGTCAATGCGGGCGATTTCAATGTACACAATTCTAGTTGGCTTCGCTTTTCTGGCCAGACAACACCCGAAGGAAGGTATGTTGAGCTCTTTGCTGAGTTAAACCACCTGACTCAGCTTGTTGACGAGCCAACTCGAATCCCTGATGTTGCAGGTCAATCCGCCAACACTCTTGACTTGTTTCTTACCTCTGACCCAGATAAATACACTATAAGTGTATTATCGCCTCTGGGCTCGTCAGACCATTGTGTCATATCTGCTTATTTCTCGTGCCAACAAAACTCAGTTAAAGACAAAGCACCAACGAGAACCGTTTGGCAATACGAGAAAGCCAACTGGGACGGTCTCAACGGTTTCTTCAGTAACATTAACTGGTCACTGTGCTTCCTTGATAGTGACGTAGATGCCAGTGCAGATATGATAACAAACTTGTAGAATGAGAAATTTTATCCCGAATAGTGTAAAATCTATCAAGCCCAAGGAAAACTCATGGTTTGATTCGAGCTGTAAAGAGGTTATTAGGGTCAGAGAAGTAAGCTTCCGTAGTTACAAAGCCAACCCTACTGAGGAAAACCGCCAGAAGTTTCAACAAGCCAGGAAGACCTGTAACGCTCATATTCGATGAACCAAATTTTTGCATGACCAAAAATTAAGGCAAAAAATAATGTCCCAACAGTAGTAAAAATGTTTGGTAATTTGTAAAAAATATTCAAAACACTACTTTGTCTTCGGTTCCAACACTCGTCTTCAACGACACACCTGCTGTCAGCTCGCAGGTTGCACCAAGAACTGAACTTGACTCAAAAATTTTGAATCGTCACGTCATCTTTTAAAGAAGTCTGCTGGGGTGTTCGTCAAAGAATTTAATCCGTCTTTTTGCACTATAAGCCTTGTTGAAGTATGATGAAACGCATGGCATTCAAAAAATATTACGTTAATCACTTTCGGTTAGGATTTGAAACAAAAATGTTGCACCAAGAACTAGATTTGATGAAAAAATTTCGAATTGTCAACATTTTAAAGAAGTATTCCAGGGTGTTGGCGACGGAATTTCAGTAGAAGATTGTAGTAGTGATATGAAACGATCGGCTTTCGAAAAAGTTCTACCCAAATCACCTGATCGGGGTCAGCTTGGATAAGATTGAAAAACAGTAACTTGTATAGAGATTTTCTGGTCTGTGTTAAAGTTCCGTTAAAAAAATTGTGTACAATATCAGGTTTCTTCCAATTAATGTAATCAACAAAGATAACCATAAGGATTAAAATATTAAAGGGACTGACTCATTTCTGTAAGACAAATAACAAATTTTCTTTGACGAAAATAGTCGAATTTATATGGGGGTTTTCGTGGTGTTTTTTTTCAAACCTCCGTATTAAAATTAGGAACTGCACCATTTGTCTGTAAACAAAAAAAAAATCCATAAAACAACCTATAAATTGGAATATATCAAAGAGACGGACATTTCCTTCCAAGACATATTGCATTTTTGTGCTTTCCAAAAAACAGTAGAGTTTTAACTGATGATTTTAGGAATTTTTCTTCAACATTAAAAGTTTGTCTGCCGCGGTATTCGTCACGGAATTTTTGTTTGCCTATTTGAACTGACTCTTGTGAGAGTGTCCTGAAGTGAATAGCATTCGAACAAATGTTACGCAAATGACTTGAATTCCGTCATTTATGTCACACTTTTGATCGTGTCTGCCACCACTTTGGTAACGTCCAAAGAGGCTGCCTCTCTGATTTTGGTTATTAGTGGACTAAGACCTATTTGGGTTTAAAGCACCAACATTACGCAAATGGCTTGACTTCCGTCATTTTTGTCACAACTTTAATTCCAATTTAACACCTCTTCGTCTCGTGTTCAGGTAGGCAGACAAGGTAATCCTGGTTTAACCCTTGATAGGCTATGTATTGTTATGAATTACAACATTACGCAAATGACTTGACTTATTATGTCGTTGGCTCTTAGACTATAGGTTTCTTTATCGAGTCGGTTAAAGCTTATTTCAACTAAATTCTGGTATACAAAGGGGCTAAGGGAGCTTGAAGCTCGCTCGAATACCTCAAATAAACGAAGTATCAGAAACACAATGTTGAATTAAGTAGCATTTTGCGTCTTGCTTTTTTTTTAATTTTGTTTAATCAGATCGAGCACACAGGAACGTTATGTCAGAGTAACCTAGTTTTTAAATTGGTCAAAAAGTCCGCAGAAAATGATGTTTATATGGGCTCTTAAAGTCTATGAAAGTCCAAGATGCCACTGGTACAAATACTCTATTTTGCTTATTATTTTGTATCTTAGTTCCAATTCTGGTTATTGAATTCTTATTTAACGATGCGATATTAAATCAAATCAAACTCAAACAACAAGACAACCATACCTAAAATGTCTATTTAATGATACGCTTTTCTACGATTTTAATCAATAACTATGCTTTCCAATTTAATGTTTAATGTGGGAAAACCACCATCATCACTTTGCTGTCGGTCACACACTTGTGTAAATATATGAGCAAAAAAAAAAGTAGAAAGTACAAATATTTAGAACAAATAAAAACAATATCGATTTCATGAGAATAATGATAACGAAAATTAATTTATTCGACTAAAAATACAACTCTCGGTTATTTATCTCTGATTTCGGACTCGAAAACTTTCGCAATTTATAAAACACCCACTGGCTCTCACAGTACCTTCAATATACGAGTGTTAGTGTATATGCGTTAAGCTCATAGAAAACATAAAATATTATTGAGAACAAACAGTTCGATAAATTCCAATCTAGCTATTCCACCATTAAATCCAAATATCATACACCCAACCCAAATACCCCGTAGGCTGTGCAGCGATTTTATGAAACGTAAATTAATTTCGACACAAATTATCGAGCTCCACAAATTCCATAATTATATCTTCTTATGACACTAAAGTAGGGTATCCACCGTACATACCCGTGTAGGTGCTCGTATATCGCTATATTCGTTTATGATTGATACTCGCAAATTGTTTTTACGGACCTGGATGGATTTAGGAAAGGCTTTCTTTCCAATACCATTTCGGGGTCGCGTTGGCTTGACAGGGACGGTGACGGTACATGCGATGATATACCTAGGCAGAGGGAGACTACAACTCCAACACCATGCATTGGCATAAGAGGGTCGTGGTTTGAATTCCAATATGGATGACTTGAAAATGAAAATTAAACGGTTTTAGTTTTTAGAGACGCGGAAGACCTGCCATGTTTGGTGTGGCGACTATTATGAAGGTGCAGAAGGCGATGGATGGGTGGTAACTAGTGGTTCCGCCCTAGGGCTACCACCGCACCACCATAGCGTGCATCTGATTATATTCGTCGATGGATGATGATAGAAGGAATGGTGTCACGTAGTGTAACATATTTTTATAGCAGCCTTATAGAATGAATACTAATTTCACAAACATCAAATTGAAGAAGAGCTTGGATTACGGATGAACAATAAAGTCTACCGATTTACTTATACCTTTTACCTACCAATTTCTGTCCCCACTATACCAACTCTCGAAAAGTCTTGCTATATACCTACTCTTTGGTGACATTCCTTCGACGCAACGCGACGGACGTTTCACACCTCACCTTTACCTTACCGCTACCATTTACATTTTGGCAGGTTGATTTCGAATTAACCGCATAATTGATATAGAGTCTTTTGATTGTAAGTTTCGTCTAAATAAATAGCTTGACCGATTGCCAATCAATCACAAAGCAACTTGTCCACTCGTTTCGGTTAAGACGTGTTCCTGTTTAGTGCTCAGAACTTTTTTTCAATTTAAAATCCAAAAAAATCCTTTTTTTTTTCTCATCCTTAAAATGTTTTCGAAATTATCAATTGTGCTTCTCGCTGTTGTGTGTGCCACCGCTGTTGCCCTACCACATCAGGATAATAGTGATAAGGATATTATCAATGCCTTAAATAAAATCGATAATGAACCATCGCTACCATTGTTCGGAGGATTACGTATCGAACGGGTAGAGAATGGTCGTGCGTTTGGTGAATCAAATTCTGGTGAAACATTCGAGGATCGTGCCGAACGTTATTTGGAATCTCACGAATTGAATTTGGCCTTCCCCGGTGAAGATGATGAGAGCGAAGATGAATTCGCTGGACGTTCTGCCGATGGTAAGGGTGAGGGAATTTGTGTTACATTGTTGTTGTGTGTTGTGTTAAGTTTTGCTGTGTTTTTAGTTTGTGTTCTTTAAAAAAGTGATATGTCGCTAGATAAAAAAGAGTGTAAAATGCTAAAAAAAAACAATGAAGATAAACTGCAGAATCTTTTGGAAAGCTCTCATAGTTTGATTTAATTGTCACATAAGTAGTTACGCAATTCAATGGACACCCAGTTAGTTGTTGTAACACCTCTTGTTACTTTGACGGTAAAATTGTTCCTTTATTATTTAAATATTATTTTAAAGGTACAATTTTTCATAGAATTTTGTATGCAGGAAGTTAAAAACAGTTTAGAAATTTTAGATTTTTTTTTTCAAATTGTACTTGGATCATTTGCGAAAACGACTTTGTGGATTTTGTTTAAACATTAATACTTAGTAGTTTTTAAACCAAAAGTAATGTAGTTTTGTAACCAAAAGTAATGGAACCTTTCCAAATATTTAAAAACAATATATTTTTCAGAAAACAGCTCCTTCGGTTCTGATAAGAAATTAATTTTTAAAATTAAAATTCCTTTAGTAGTATAAGGTAGTTCTGTCACAGTTGTCTAATATGAAAAAAAAAAACAATTTTAAAATAAATAAAACGTTCATAGAAATTTCGAAAAAATCATTAATCAGATATAAAATTTTCGGGAAAAGTGGAAACAGCTGTTTTCGGCAGTTTTCACAAATCTGTACTAACTTTTTCTATTAAAAAACATGGTATTATAGCAAAAAAATTTATTTTGTCAGAACAATTTAGAACACAACACAAACATCAGCAAAAATTTGATCTTTTCTATTTCAGACAGTCCATCAAAACAACATCACAAGGTCACAATACTTCGATTCTGTGATGCATATAAAAACAATTGCTAATGTCACTCATGCTCTCAAACAAGTTATAGCATGTCTTTATAAAATACATTTAGAACTTTATATCGTAGTATATGTAGTAGTAGATATTACAATTGTAACGAAAGTAATAGTACTATACTATTGAAGTAGTTTTAGTTGAAGTAGAAGTAGTGGTTTTGACAGTTATTATTAGTTATTGCATAATTATATCATCAGATGATTTTTCAATTGGGCTAAAAGTACTGATGTCTGTTTGACGTCTAAGTATCTTATATCGCTTTTACTCAATGGAGAGAAAGAAGTCAGAAAGGTCAGAAAGTCATTCGTACCATAAAGTAGAAACGATACATCAAAGTAATTCAGTGAAATCGGCTTTCATAAAATAAAAAAAAGTTGATAGCCTTTACCAATTTTTCTAACATCCGAAGTTTTTTGTTATACCAAGTCTCTTCATAAATTCAAAAGTAAACTTTTTCGGGAATAAATTATTTAATCTTTCAAATCACTAACTTTAATACAGATAACGGAAATGTAGGTAATATGGCGCAAAATTTTTGTCGATTTAGTACCGTGTGAAATAATTGTTATTTTGATACTAAAGATTAAAAAAGGGAATATATTTTTAATGCGTAAGGGGCCAGTTATAGTTATCATTGAAAACCATTATTTAAAATATTAATTGTCAGTTTTGAGACATTTTGAAGAAAAAGTAAATGATTATTTTGATGCCATAGTAAAGCTGATTGACTAAATAATTAATAATAATAATTTGGCACAACTTTTCTCATAAAATTACTTTTATATTTTTCAATTATGAACAACCTTACCAATGATCATTGAAAAAATTAAAAGTTACGTTATGAAGAAGATATGGGTCAAAATTAATTTTTTTTTGGAGGAGAAATAATTTTCTGCATTAAAATATTCAATGATTAAACTTTCGAAGAGTCTCAAAATCACAGCTAACATTTTCAATGGTGGTTTTCAATGATAGCTATTACTGGCCCCTTAGAATCGTACCTACTATATCTTGACATTTTGCTAAAGTTAAAATCACCTCATAGTTGCCTGTACATATTATCTTTTTATCATCGTAGAAAATCCATATGGGTACATTTCACGGTCACGTACAGGAAAATCGTACTCAAATTTTGACCTTATTATGAAGATATTTTTATATTCCTACATTTAAAGTAATTCTTATGTATTGGTAATTGGAACTGTTAAGGAAATCATTCATCTTCGACGCCCATTCAAAATTGAACTATTTACTTTATTCAATCAAAAACAAGGAGACGCCACGTACAGACGGGCAAAATCTTCCAAGTAGTCAGACGCCTGTCAAAATTACATTTTTCCTCGAATTTATAAGACTTGGCGTAATAGTGTCTAAAGAATGATTGTAGAACTATTATAACTACGCAACGTCATGACAAAATTGAAAATTAAATATAAAACATATGGTTTTTTTATTAACTCTTGTCTGTGGTCGTGTCCCGCACGGACACCAAACGTCACGTGTGACAAAAAAATCTATAAGAAATAACGGATTTTTTATCCATCAATCAATTTTACTAAAAATCCATGAATTTGTATTCTCTCATTAAAGATACGCAGGCAATTTTAATTAAAATTTGTATACAGGACCTACATATTACACCAACATTTTCCATAAAAATTGAAAATTTTGAAATTTAAAAGAGTTCAAAAATTATTTTTTGAAGATTCAAAAATTCATTGTTTTTTTTTTAAATATAATAATTTTGATCCGCACAATTTACGTAACAAATTTTATTCTTAGAAACATTTAGGTATTGCTTCTTTTTTACAAACATTTTGATTTTTTTTTTTAGAATAAATTTAAATTTTGTAAGGCAATCATTTCCCTTTTTTGTAAGCTCAATCTTTATATACATAGGTTTTTAGACAGTTGAATAAATGAGCTTTATGTTTATGAAATTCATATTAGAATTAACGGCTGCTGGCACTTCTTGTCAAAAAATTTGAAGGTAACAAATATTAAAAAAAAATAAAATTTAAACAAAAATACATATTTTAAATTAACAAAGAATCATTTTCATCATTATTAAGAAAACAAATTTGTTCACTCAAAAGATTAACTTGCTAAAAAAAAAATGTTTTTTATTTAAAAAATATTTTTTAAAGTTTTAAGAAAAGCTGTATCTTGTTGAAAACTTGTAGTATCGAAATGGAACAAAAATGATTTTCAAGCTTCAATTTATGTTCTAAGATTTTGAATCACAAAGGTTTCTAGTTTTATAGCACAAATAGCACTGGACAACAAAATATAAATTAAAATTAAAATTTGTCTCGTGCCTTAGTTAGTTGCTGAGATATTTGTGATTTTAAAAGAAAAACTTTTTTCTCATTTAAAGTCAGATATCTCAACAACAAGCACTTTTTCTAATAATTTAATAGAATATAATTTGCATAGATGTTGCCGACTAGAAAACAAAAATTTGTTTTTTTTTTTTTTGTTGTATCATTGAGAGTCTCAAAGAAGCATGGGAAGTCTTTTAATTGGTACAGAAAATGTTAAAAGATCTGTTTTTACTTTAATTTCTTCTACGAGGACTATCAAGTCAACGCTTAGGTCTGCACTTGTCATTGATATGATATTGTCATTGAATGACAAAGTTTGACAAGAATTCTACCTTATCTATACTACTATTTTCTTTGACTGTCATATATACAAATTTGTATAATTATGTCAATAACAATAGGAATGGAGAAATGCATGTCTAAAATTAAAAGATTCTCCACAAGAAATTTGGAATTAATGACACATTTGACAGTGATAATTTTTCTAGAGAAGGGTATGAATAAAAATGCTGGTTAAGTGACCAGAACTTAAAAACAAACAGAACTCGGTTTAAATAGCTTCTTGTTAAATAAGCTTTGAGATTGATACAATTTAAAATATATTAAAGCGGTTTAATAACATATTCTCAAATTTCCACACTTTTAAAATATGGCGAACAATTATTTTGCTTAATAAACTTGGGCTGAGTTCAGAACTTCATAAAACTAAAATAGTGCCAGTTTGTAAGGTGAATTAAGTAAACATATGCATTTTTTAATAATCATAAATGATAAAATGATCATGTGTTATAAGGTTGATAACATATTTAATAGAAAATATAGCTATTAGTTGGTTTTAACTGTAATAAGGTGTTACAGAATGTATAGCAATGGTATTTTCTTAACCCTAGAAAGATAACCCATGTCAAAATGACGCAACAATTACATGTAACTCTTATGGGACATGAAATAGGCTTATCTTTCTAGGGTTAAGTGTACGAAAACTATCTTCCTAGATCTGCCTAGCTTCATTATAAGATTGTTACAAACAAATATTATTGCATGTTAAATTAACTAAAATTATTCGGCAAAGTAGCTTAATTGCTTAACTTTATGACTTTCATAACATGAATCCCATACACAAATTTTAATTTCATAAAAGAAGATTAATTTAATTTCCGTAAAGGAAGACGATTAGAATTTGGTGGGTATATATGTTTAGATGAGCGTTCTTGTTAGTAAAAGCGGTTTATTTTTTAAAATGCTGAATAAATCACAAGCCTTGCAGTTGCACACTAATTTTTATTTATTATCATGGAAAAAATAGATCATCACACCAATTTCAACAAGAAAATTTCATTTCAATACTTTTGTAAGAAAAAAAAACGTAATCTTGCAATTACCTTTATAGTAGGGCTGGCCACGAGACGAGACTCTGCGAGACTTTTTTAAGTCTCGTCTCGTTAAAATCAAAAATTTTCAGCCTCGTCTCGGTCTCGTCTCCGAAAAATACGATTTCAGGACAACCTGTTGATTTTTGGAACGAAATATTTTCGATTATAGTTTGATTACATTTCGTACATTTCGGTCTTAATATACAGTCTCGTCTCGTCTCGGTTGCTTAAAAGCCAGTCTTGTCTCGTCGTCGCATGACGAGACCGAGATCGAGACCGAGACTTTTCTCGTCTCGTGGCCAGCCCTACTTTATAGTTTCAAATTCTTTAAAACTGTATGTAGGTTAGTGTCATATAAGCAACCTTGTTAGACTTTCAATCAATTATAAAATATCAAACAACAAACATATCTGTTATTTGGTACTCGATGTAGTACATGGTATCAGATGTGGGGTAAAATCATTACTTTTTGGTATTCTATACTAGATACAGTTGATATAACAAAAAATTAAAATCGAAGAACAAAATTTAGGTACCAATTCATCACAAAACCAGAAATTTCGACGTGCATCTAATTTAAATATAGTTTGGTAGTTAAATACCTTTGATTTATGTTTGTATTTAAAATTTCTTTAGAAAGAACAAATTAAAATTAAATTATTCTCAAGGACTACAAAATTTATAACACCAACAAAAAAACAGCTCACCAACTATTAAACGAACAACCCATTTGCACAGGTTGCACGTCTTCGAGCATCTGCAAGATATCACGTTCTCGTGATGATGCTTTAAATAAGAAAATCATAATTCCAATAAAGAGAAAGAATACAAAAAAGAAAGAAATGAAACAACTTTCTTTTCTTTCCACAATAATACCTATCTAATATAGGTATGGAACATCTGATGAATGACATAAAATTATTGTAATCTTGCTTGGGTAAAAGTCCATCTATCATAAAAAAAATATAAAAAACAAAAAAAATACAGAAAAATCAGACTTTCAAAGATGGAACATTAGAAAGCTTTACTTCTTTCTTTTTTTTACTCTTATAAAGTCGACGATAGAAATGGTAGATAGATATGCACGATACAGAAAAACAGGTCTACAATTGTGTATACACCTAATAATAGAAAGAGTAGGATATTAAATTGTGGAAACTATAACTTCAGCAACAAAAAAGTAATCAATAAGCAAAAAAAAAGTAATAACAATAAACAAATAACTGCTTCTATTTTTTTTTTGTTCTTACACTACAAAATCCTACCTACATAGTTCCTTCCACTTCCCCATATCATGGCAATATTAACTGCGATATATGATTAAATTTATTCCACATAATAAATATCTAACGATATAGCAAGCATTACCTACTATATGGCTTATACGCGGCGTTATTTGCGTGCTTTCCGGAAATTCATTTTACATTCTTATTCTTCATTTAGATCTTCTTTGTAGGTACTATACTGTCTTACGTATATGTTAGATATTATGTATTCAGTGAGCCTCAAACCCTTTTAAAGGAAGTAAGAAATGTAAACGGTTTTTAACTTCCGCAATATTTGCTACTTCTTCCATTTTAGTTAAATTTTTAAAATTCTTTCATTCACCATTTGAATGACAATCAAATAATAAAAGAAAAAAAAAGAAGTGTGACTGCCCCACCCTGTTGGTATTCAACTGGTTTGTCAAATTAGGGCAGTGGGAGAAACGAAAACAACAAACATTTTTCAGACCGCATATAAAATGCTATTAACAACAAATTGCACTTCACTTACAATCGTGGTTAAGTGAAGAAAAAAAAGAAGAAAATAAACTATAATCGTACAGAGTGGAAGTAGAATGTGTGTGTAGTGGAGGTATGGTTTCATTTATAATGAGAGTGTTAGCTGTATGCCGAACATTGTTTTACTCTTACCAACTACTCATACTACAAGTTCGTAGACCTCAAAAACCAGTCAATGGAAAGGAAGAGAGAAAGCAATTTTGTTTAGCGGTCACGTTCAAAATATGGATAGCTATGTATGAGAAAAGCATGAATGTAGCTTTCCATGCCACAGTCAACCCCACTTCCACACGCATACCCCCCACCCGCCACATCACCCTCTGCAGAGAAAGATTTATGGCCTTTTTTTTTTGTTTCAAATTTGTTTTGTATATTTTGCCCCATCATCCTATAGTATGCAACTCGTACATGGTTATAAAGTAGAAATTCATAAAAATGTTGAGCGAGGTTGGATTGTGTAAAGTTGGCTTAAATTTTTTAAAGACAACTTTCGAATTTAATTTAGCAAAGTGAAATTTTGTTGATGTTGTTGTTGCTGTAGTACATAGTTCATTTTATAGTATATTGACCATCTCGCTGAGTCCCACCCTTTTAAGAGAAATTCTCCTTTGCATGGCATATTGCGAGGGATTAAAAAAAAAATACTTTCTATAATTTGCAGCGATACTACTTTGTTGATTTTATAGGTAGACGCGATCCACCATAGGGATTTAGAAATTTGTATAAAATGATTGTGTATGGTTGTGAATATAAACAGACTCTTACTAGCAAATGACTGAGAAAGTTTGTTTTTCAATTTAGCTACGTATATTTAAAAATAGAAGAAGAATATTGAGTGATGGTTTAGAATTATAGACACAACATCAACCTTTATTATTTTTGCTATAAAAAATGTGGTTGGTAAAATTGGAAATATTTGCACGTAACATCAATGTCTATTTGTAGATGTAGAAAATAAATAGTCCTTCTTTATACAAAATTCAAATTCTCAATTTTACTTTATTGTTTTAAAAATTCTTTTAAACCGTGGCATTACAAATAACTTGAAAACCATGTCTGAATATTTTGTCTTTTAATTTTTAGGGCACTTAAAACAAATATTTCAGGTGGCGTTTTGCTACTAAAATGAAGCTTGATAGTTACAATATTTGTGTGAGTCAAACAAAATGCTTAGTTTGTTCAACCACTTTCGTATAAAACCACTTGTAGTTTTTCATTTATGGAAATCGTTTTCAATTAGCTAACAGCTAAAATTTTGTTCCTTTCTTTTCCTGTTCTCGTCTCTCAGTTTAACGTTCAATGATCAACTTAACCCTAAAATTTGTCTTTTGTATGTGTACCGAAATTCTAGAATTTTCAGTGAAAAAAATTGTCAAAAAATATTATTTTTGGAAAGTGAGAAACCCCTTCTTTTTTTTTTAATTAAATACTTTTAATTTAATTATTTAAAAATTATTTTTCTAACTCATAAAATAAAAAAAAAAAATTTAAAACTACGTTTTTTCAAAGTCTGACATAGTTGAGTGCTGTTTTTGTATTCAAAACTCATTGCTATAATCAATTCATAGTCATGGATGATGGTTCCAGGACTTTTACTTTTCATGATATTAAAACATAAAGAAACCAACTCCTTAGTAAAAACAAGAAAAAACGAGGATGTTGATATTCAAAATGTTCGAAAAAATGGTTTAAGAAATTATTAGCTTATACCAAGTGAACAATTTTCGAAAATTTTAAAATCGCTACCTTAATTGTTAAAAAAAAATAAAATTATTATTTTAATGTTATTTTATTACAGTTAAGGGTTTGTGTACGTATACAAAAATCAACGCACCCCAAAACTATTAGATCAATTTTGGTCAGACTTTAAAACTACGTCTTGTTATACTCTAGATCTAGAGTATTGATTCCAAATTTGTAGCAGAATTGAACAATTTTGTACCTGGCTTTTGAGTGCTTCAAAACGACTTCGTTTTCATAATATTTGTTTAGCTTTATGTTTAGATAGCAAAAAAATATAATATTTATGAATTTAAAAATAATGATCTTGTAGAAAATTTTATAACAAAACACAATTTTATAATGGGTTATACATATTGCATTGGTTGATTCTATCGTTTAATTCACTGTTGCATTTTTCCTGCAGCGAGCACATGTTTTTCGAAGCTTCAATCTAAAGTAAAGATTATTCTAACAAGCCCTGATAACATATTAAAAATATAGAACTACAGCATGCTTTACGATTTTATTGTCGAATTTGGTTAATTTGGTCATACACATTTTTTTCACGAAATCTTGGAAGTTGTTTTCGAGAATAATGAGTATATTTGTAGTAGTTTTTAGTAAATTTTATGGTAGGAACCGTCATTTTTTGTACTAGCAACACCATTTGTCCAAAGATTATAGAAGGAGTTATAACAAACCAATCGTTTTCGAAATATTGTGATTTAAAAAAAAAATCAAAAAAAATCAGTTTTAAAAAAAAAAAACTGTTTTTTAAAAATCAAAAACAGAACAATAGATCTACTTAAAGTATTTAACTGTATACTCACCAATTTCTAAAAACAAAATAAACTTAAAAGTAGTCAATCTCTACAATAATCGACTGAATTATTTTGCATTAAAATCGTTGGTGGCGTTTTCGAGAACAATAAGATTTTTCTTAACGGTTTTAAGACATTTTTATGGAAGGTAGTTAACGTTATTTTTGGTTCCAGGAATAAGTTTTTTCAAGTTCTCTTTTAAGTTATACAAAAGTCCCTTTATACCAACTTTTCAAAAAATTGCCTTCGCCGTTTTTGAAATATTGAGTTTTCAAAAAAAAAAAATGTTTAATTTTATCAAAAATAAGAAAAAAACAGTTTTTCAAAGATTTTTGAATACCTACTCTCTTTTAAAAATAAATTCAACCTTTTGCAAATAAAATTCATCCTTTCAGAAATTGAATACATGCTTTTGCAAATGAAATTCACCCTTATGCAGATTAAATTTATTGTTTTGCAAATCAAATTCACCTCTTCTAAACCAAGTTCCTACATACATAGTTTTTTTTTGATTTGCAAAAAGTCAAATAAAATATTCAAAAGGATTAATTTAATCTGCAAAATGGCGAATTTAATTTGTAAAACGGTGAAATCAATTTGTTAAATAATGAATATAATTTGAAAATGATGAATTTATTTTATTACTTAAATACTTCTATTTAAAAAAAAATAACAAATCTTAAGCTAAAGATAATGAAGAAACCCAAAAAAAGGGGTTGTTCGGTATATGCATGACGTCTGTCAATCTGTTTGCACCCTATGTCATTTGGTACATCTAGCTAGATCCTAAAAGCTTCAAATAATTTCCTTCAAATTTAATGATAAAAATTTGTATGAGATTCCCTAGAGGAGAAATCATCTAGCTGTCATGTAAAGATTTAATTTTTTCTTTAAATTTCTCTAAAGATGTTTTCCCATCTAAGTAGTTAGTATAAACTTATAGATAGCTTTTAATATACATAGATACTACTTTTCCATTGAAATCAAAATTAAAATGTCTCCTCAATCAAATTGATGTGGTGACGACGAAGATGCAACGGAACAAAATCTCAATGATATAAGAAACAAAATATGCGGTTTATTGATTTTACTTCGAATTCAATCACTTTGACTGAATCGAAGGACAAAGAGATATTTATTTGGATTCTGAACGCAGCATTTCTCATCATATCGTTGTAAAATATAAGATGCCAATGGGATATGTATTTTCCATTTTCTATGAAAATAATATTCCGCCGATGAATTATTAAGTAATACCTTCATTAAAATTTCTTAATATCGAGTAATTTTTCTGAGAATTTTTGTGTATAGTTTTCTAAGAACGAAAAACAGAAATATTTTCACTGTAACGGTTAATGTTTTAGTATGTATGTATTTATCAATCAGCTTTCCAAAAATTGAATACCTTATTCCTTACAAAGCTTGATCGTTAAATTATCTTATTACCTAATTTGGAATCGGATTTAAAATATTCCATTCCAACGAATTTGTCTTGTTATATTAAGAGAAAAAAATTGCCTTTCAGCTTGTGAAGAACCCGGTTTTACATTCTGGAACATTCTGAAGCATTCGTCATTCGTATTGTTCTGATTGAAAGAGCACACAAATTTAACTTGTGATTGTATATATAGGAACTAGCTATAGCTATATAGAAAGTTATGGATTCTCAAAAAAAAAGTCTTGCTCGAGACTACTTCTGTCTGTCCGCGCATCTTCAGTCTAAACAGCTGAAGGGATTCTATATAAACTTGGTAGCTACTTAAAGTGCTTACACATTTTAAAATTTTTGTTTAATATCAAAAATACCTGCCATACAAACCAAAGAGAAAAATTTTATTTATTACAAAAAAGGCTCCAACGATTTTCATAAGCAAAATTCAAATAATTACATATAACTATTGAATACTATCACTTTTTGATACATTTTTTTCTTGAAATAATGGTTATTTTTGGTACCATATAAGAAGAAGACAAACAATACAATAACAATAGAAAAATGTTTGTTTTTTATTTAGTGCATTTTATTGAATTTTTTTTATTTTTTTTTTAAATTTTAAAACGAGTTGCTGAAACGGTTTTTAAAATTTATTTCCATAAATTCATATTAGTTTATTAAACCAATTGGGATCTTTTCTGTTGGGTTCAAAATACTATAGATTAGGAGTTTAAGCAATTAAACAAATTTGATTTCATGTTTTTTAATTTTTTTTTTAATATGTCGCGTCTGCGAGTAACTGTAGATATGTATGAACGTAACGTCTTAGATATGAGATGAGTTCCTAAGCAGGTTTGGTACCATTAAATATTATTTTCTTCAAACGAAGCAGCTTGTTATTTTTTTTGTATATGCTGATATCTTCTTTGAATGTCTTCATAGCACATACAAATAACGTTATCAGGAAAATATTTTCTGAAAAAAAAGATTCTTTGATTTTGATACAAAAAAAGTTAAATTAATTACTATAATAGCAAAAGGCTACTTTTCATTCCATTTTTTTTTTGTTCGAAAAATGGTTACCTATTATTTGAACTTTTATACTAAAAGAATTTTGTTGTTTTGCTATTTTTCAATTTTTTTCATGCAAAAGTTCTTCTTCTTCTGCACTAATTTCAAGTTGTACCTACATTTACAATTAAATGTTTGAAAAACTGTTTTTTTTTATTTAAAAAAAAAAAAATCAATTTTTTGTTTTCTTAATCTCAATATTTTGAAAACGACTTAATCATTTTTTTAACGTGTTATAATCTTGTTATAAACGAAACTTCCAAAAAAATTTAATTAATTTTGTGCAAGAAAATGACATTTGAGTAATTGCGTGTTTTTTTTTTTTATGTTTTGCATTAAAACATGCCCCTCTGTGATTTGCTTGTGATTTGATTTCAATATTGGAATATTTACCCACTGGGTTTTTTGAAAACATTTCGTTGTTTTCGTGGATACCACTCAAAAATTTGGTTTTACATCAGCAGGTCGGTGGCTAAGATTAGTTTCTAATATTATGTTAAGCCAAATATATTAAGCTCAAAGATTTCATAGAAGCAAAAGACGCCCAAATTCAGTTATTATTTTTCAGAAATTGTATTCAAATGTGTATGTATTTTGTCCTAAAAGGCTCTTTCCAACTTTTTTTTGTTTGATATATACAAGGTGGGCCAAATAAAAAATTCTTTTTTTAAAAATGCAATAAAATAAAATAATAAAAATTAAATGTTGCCCTTGTATTATGGCTTTATTATAGAAAGGGCAAACATTCCCAATAACTATGGAACAAATCTTCGTCCAAGTGGATGCCTCGTCTAGCTTCGCAGTAGCGCATTCTGTCACTCCACTTCTCCAAGACCTTGTTGATGGTTTCGGGCATTGCTTGCATGACATTGACCTTAACTGCTTTTGAATATTTTCCGGATTGTTGGCATTGGTCATTCACGGTTCCCAACAAAAAAAAAGTCCAAATGGGTCAAATCGCAGCTCCGAGGCGGCCAATTGACAACACCAAGACGGCTTATAACACTATTTGGGAATTTGGTCAGAAGATCGATTGTGGCATCGGATGTGTAGCATGAACCAGAGGTCGACCAAATCTATGTCTTCAATTTCAGTAAAAAAAAATCGGTTACCATGGCTCTGTAACCGCATTGACCGAATCGTTATTCCCAGTCCCATTTTCGAAGAAAAATGGGCCAAAATGATGCCACCACTCCACAATCCGCACCAAACTGCCACTCCCTGTGGAGGCATTTGCTTCTCGACAGTATAATGTGCGGGTTTTCCAAGCCCCAAACGCAGCAATTTTGTTTGTTAACGTAGCCGCCGAGATGAAAAATGTGCTTCTTCAGAAAAGATGAATTTTCACCCCAAATAGTTGTCCAATTCAAGCTGCTCTACGGCCCAAACTGCGTAGCGATAACGGTCGTGCGCCTTCAATTGCTGAGTCAATTGGACCTTGCAAGCGAATAATCCAAGAACTTTGTGCGGAATTCTCTTCAGGCTATAGTGCATGAAATGTATAGCTGTTGAGATCGATGGCGAGTTGATGTTCGTGAATTGAGTCTCACACTCTCGGCTTTAGCAGCCACATTCTCGTCTCTGCGCACCGTACGACAACGACAACGGAGACATTGATTGTTGTCCACTAGCATAACAGTCTCACGAACTTTTTGCACAAACTTTCGTACAGCAGGCACAGTTGGTGCTTTTTGTTTTTTCAAAAAACGCACTATTTGGGCTACACAGCACACTATTTGGAAATAAGTTTTCAATACATATTTCCCAAAGTTGTTCAACAACTCATTTCGTTCAGGAAACAGCTGTTGGTGTCAAAATAACGTATGATTTAAAAAAAAAAAAAACACAAACACTAGATCGCCCACCCTTCATTACCAACTAACCCACACTGCTTGGTCGTATATATCTGTAAGCTTTTTGGCTTAAATCAAAGCTATATATGGATTTCATACTTGCTTAAAAATCCAAATGACTCGGCCGGGCCCAATTATACGCTATGCAATTTACCGATGCCTCTTTGCCAGCATTAAGAAATAAACCATGGAACAACAATATCACAAGAGCCTTAAAATCTTTTAATCAAACGATTTTTTTCACAAATTGAGGTACTGTTATACCTACAAATAGCCTTTTACAATGTGATTCTTTTCGTTCTTAATAACATAGGATTCATTCCATCCAAATCTATATAAAATCCGGATTAATTTAAAAATAACAGCTGAAAAAAGTTTTTCACAAAAATAAAAACACTCAAATTCATCAAATAAATACAAAATAAATTAGGCAGCGCAACGGCTCGTGAAGAACCACGGCCTAGTGACTAACAACTCGCAACCATTTATGTGTGCGCTTGTCGACAGGAATTCATCAGAATTCTTTTATGTGCAGCTTATATTTTGTATAACTTTTTTTTCTGATTTTTGTTTATGCCAGCAGCAAAAATTTGAATAGCCATTGTGTATTTCTACAAAAAATTGAATGCTTTATTGATATGTAACACTACCTACATTATAATGTTAACAACATTTACATACGTTATTCATTTGCAACAATGTTCACTAAAATTCTGTAGAAATTGAATCCATTGTCAATAAAATAAAATTCCTTGGAAGCAACACTAGCCAGTAGCGATGGACTTTATAATAAAAAAGAAAAGCTTAAAATAAAATACAAAACTAAAAACAACAGCTTGGCTTTGATTCTTGGTTATTGGTCGCATGTCGCAGCTAGCATAATAATGATGAGAAAAACACATGTGGGATTAAATATTGTAATTTCATGCATAGATACACTCAAAAAAAAGACTGTTAACACTACTGCACTGAAGTCAGTCATTGATGTTGAATGCTTCAAATAACACAATTATTCCATAGTATATTTTTAGGGAAACAACATAACAATTCTTATATCAGCCTTGAGTTATACCGTTCATTTTAATTTATTAATTTTTTTTTCTCCTAAAATAGAGCCACGTACCAGGAGGGTCAGGAAAGTTTTGTTGCCACTTCTTTTGGCTTTGAAGCTGAAAAAAGCTATTGTCTTCAAGGTTCTCTTCATGATCGTTAAATTCATCTCCCTCAAGGCTTTGGCTATCAGTTTCTTGGCTCTCATCTTCGCCGGTAAGTTTTGTTGTTTTCTTTTGCAAAAATTACGATTAACCTCTCTATTTATATATTTATTTAGGTGCCACCTTCTTTAAGGATCTCTTGGCCAAGAAGAAGGATCATGTTACCACCGCATACATCACTGGAAGTCCATTGAACGCTGAAATTGTACACTCTGACTGGAGTCGTAATGGACAAGCTACTGCTCAAGACCTAGCCTACAACCACTATGGATTAACCCAACCCTACTAAATTAATTAAACTTTTTGTAAATTAATTTTTTATAAGACCCCTATAGGATGTATCTAGTTAGACCAAATTATTTATTTAAAAAAAATGGATTTGTTAAGAAAAAAAAAACGAAACGGCCAGTGAAATAAAGGACAATGATGCGGATTAATCGACCGAGATGATAGAAGAGAAAGAGAGAGCTCTATAAGACGGATGTAAATATACAAATTCCGAAAAAAAAACAACTTAATTTATTTTATTTCATAGTTAAAATATTTAAAAACAAAATACAAAAATTATTTATTTAATTATGAAATCATAAAAGAAAAAAAGAAAAAAAAAATATGTAAAATTATTCCACACAAATCGTAGATGAAAATTAATTATTTATATCGACATAATAAAAATTTATTTCATACAAAAGTTATCATTCATACGACTCAGGATCACATACATTATAATATTATTATGTTTGTGTGGAAATTTTAAGAAAACATGCAATTGAATAAAAAGAATTCAAATACAAAATCAAATACTTTTTGTTTAATTTTTAGAAAAAAAAAATATTACTAGCTGAGTCGACTGACGCTGTTTTGTCGTTAGTATGTGGTACATTCAGTTTAACTTCTTAGTTTTATTTCTAGCTGCCACCTTCCTGATATAAATAGGGATCATGACGTTATCTAGAATGACAAAAATCTCGAAAATAAAAACAAAAAAAATTTCGAATGCAAAAATCCCGAATGTACAAAAATCTAGAACGTACAAAAATAACAAAAGACTATATCTAGAAAAAATCTCGAAAAAAAATGTATTCGATATTTTTTTTTTACCTTTATCAATAGTTTAAACGAAAATAAAACGTATAATAAATTCAATTTATGAAACAATTTATTTTTCTGGTCAAAAAAGAAAAAAACTTATGAAAATGTTTTTAACAAAAATTAAATATTTTATAGGATATGTTGTATATGTATACTCGCACCACAACATAACAAAATATATAAGAAAATAAACAAATAACTCTAAAGCAGGCACAGCGGGAACATTGTTATCACGACATTCACGTTCTTCTTCTTGCAGATTAATGAAAATACCCCAAAAGAATGGTAGCTAGTTCTTCATATATCCTTTTGTTGGTATGGAAACGTAAGGCGGTGTAGTATTTCTCAATGATGACTTTAGCCGCCTTCTAAAACTAAATAACTTCTATAAACTGGAGTTATATGCAAGACCTCTTAAGGTATCTTACATGTATTTTTTTTTCTTTTTCGTCCAGTATTTTTAAGATTTGCTTTTCTGTTTTTAAAAACTCCCTTTCTGTCTTAGTTTTTTGACCAATTTAAATTTTTTGAACCACTCAACTTACCTAAATTAACTCACTAGCCAAAACTTCAATTAATTTATAAAGTCTAACATGTGACCTACCAACTAAAACCTTGAGCCTCCTATGCGAGGACTAAATATGTTTTGTGTTCTAGGTAAGCTCTGTTTTATTTGATCAGCGCATGACGAGAAAACTTATTTTGTTATAAGAGACCGTCCCATTTAATCACCTACTTGTATAGTTGGAAGGGTGCATGTGCAAGTTGCGCGCGCGAATTGTAACCATTCATTGTCTCAACAATTAATATTTTTTCTAGATTTTTGCAGTTCGAGATTATGCTTTCTAGATTTTTTCAATTCTAGATTTTTTTTTCGAGGTTTTTACTTTCGGGATTTTTGCTTTCTGGATTATTGGTTTCTAGATATCGTGGTAAGCCCATATAAATAAGAAGTAAAATTTAAGAAAATGATAGAAGAAAAAACTCAAAAAAACACTCCCTTCTTATAAAATGAATTTTTTGATTAACTTGGTACAACTTATTGGAGAGCCGTATTTTGAATTTTTGAAAGAAAACTATTTCCAAGGTCATATCTTAAAAAATACGCCCTTTACAAATTTTATTGTGTAGGTACACCAATCCTAAGAAAATTAACGGTCAAAACTCAATAATAAAATTGAATTAAAATGTGTTGGTGGTGCTGGCGTGGGACGACCCCCTCGAGGAGATACCGAAGACTTTTTGTTTGGAGAAAATAACAAATAAAAAATAGCAACCAACAAAATATTTTAAGGGTTTGTTAAAGCCCAATAGAACAGGTAAAATTCAAAACAAGCTCGAAAATGTAACCGTTTTTTGCATTTTTTTGACATTTTTATCAATAATGCATTCGGCCCTAGAAGTTGAAAGCTTGGATTTACCATTAGGACAACATCGTAGAAACAGCCAATAAATCAAAAATCTGCTATGTTCAACGCTTGGTATTATTTTCACGTTTACTGTGCTAATTTTGAAAACTTTTGTTTTTGCTAAATTTACTCTAGTATTGCAGATTTTTACCAATAACTTGCTATTGACTCTAGATATAATAATAAGTAATACCATTTTGAAATCTGCATTTAACGCGCATATTTTTAAAATAGTTGGCCACTTAGGTATTCATGCATTTTTTTATACCAGCTATGATTTAACTTTTTAAAAAATTATTTGTTTTCACATTTTGCATTGAAATTCAATGTTAAATAATTTTTTTCTCTAAGAAGTCCAACAGTTATAATATTTTTCTTCTACTTATGTGTTGGCACAAGTAATGTAAAATATTCCTGCAAAAAAAAAAAATGATGGAACTCATTCACTTGTAGTCGTGGTATTCAAAAATGTAAAGTAAGAAAAAAAATAATGCACTGAACAAATAAATGCATATAACTTTTCTTGTGGTTGGGATAGAACTTTTTTTATCAGTTTTCAGGACGGTCATAAAGTCTACTATGCGGCATTTCAGGGTTATCCATTACTTACGGGACACCCTGTATAATCTCTGTGTACAGACCTCCAAGATCTACAAGCTGGTATCTATGAAAACTGCATAAATTTAATTGAGAAAATTCATAACCAAATGGAACCAAATGATGAGCCCTAATCTAAGGTGATTTCCGAACTTAAACTAGACAAAATCAACAAATTTCAACAATTTTTCTCCTGTAAACCCAACGAGTAGATGCTAATGAGTTCTTAGTCATTGCTTCTTGTGGACTTAATCAACTTAATGGGGTTGCTAACCGTTTTCATAAATATTATTTGGACTTAATATTTATCTCCGACACAATAAATTTTGACGTAGCTGTAACTCCAGGCGATGTTATACTATTAGAAGAAGACCGTCACCATCCAGCTTTAAATACATCACTCAATATAAATGTATGCAATATCCCTATCAGTTCAAATGAAAATCTTGAATTCAATTTAAAAAAATGTTATTTTAATGAACTATTTAATTCTTATGAATGTTGACTGGAATCAAATGCTCTTAGATCTTAATATTGAAAATATGTGTCTTAAATTTTATATTATTCTATTTAACTGTTTTTATGAAAGTACACCAGTCTGGAAATCTTGCTATAATTCTAAAACTCCACCATGGTTTGACAATCACCTAAAAAACTTAAAAAATAAAAGAAATAAAGCATGGCTTGAATTAAGTAAAAGCAGAGCTGATTATGATTTCAGGAGTTACTCGAACTTAAATATATTTTCACTGACTATTTCAACACTCTTTATTGAGATTATATTTTAAAAAGTTAAGATGAGTTAAAACAGACCCAAAAAACTTTTGGAACTTCGTGATTCAATTGTTCGTAGTGTCTCAGTTCTTGAAGACTGTTTTAGCCCTGGCCCTGATGGTGTGTCAGATTTGTAAAGTACTTAAGTACATTTGGACTTAAGTACTTTTGAAGTACCAAGTACCTTGTACTTGTACTTGAAAAAACAAGTACAAAGTACTTGGTACTTGAAAGTCACCAAGTACAAGTACTTTTCAAGTACTTTTATCTAAGTACATTTACTGGGTACTGTAGTACTGCCCAGTATATTTTCAAGTACAAGTACATTTTCAAGTACTTTTCAAGTACAAGTACATTTTCAAGTGCTTTTCAAATACAAGTCCATTTTCAAGTATTTCTAAAGTACAAGTCTATTTAAAACACTGTTTGAGTCGCGTATGAAATGTAATGAACATATTTGATATTTAATGAAGCAAACTATGTTATTTATTTGCAGGGGGTCCGCCGGGAAGGTATACTACTTTGTTTTGCCACCATCAACAAGACGGTGCCACATCGCATACAGCCAGGATTACAATGGAATTACTGCGAAACCTCTTTCCTTTATTTCAGGAAATGATGATGTTGATTGGCATCCACGGTCGCCTGATTTGACTGCTCCTGACATCTTTTTGTGGGAATAACTGAAAAGCAAGGTTTATGCAAACAAACCAGAAACGCTTGAACAACTCAAACAAAATATTCGTGATGAAATTAATGAAATACCGCGTGAAATGTGTGAGAACGTAGTGAAAAATTTACTCAAAAGGGCTCGCACTTGTGAGACTAACAGAGGCGGACATTTATCTGATATTGTACTCCATACATAATTGCCGACATTAAATAAAACAATTATCAATATAACATCCATTCTCTTTCATTTAATCAAAAATTATAAACAAACAAAGTAGTATACCTTCCCGGCGGACACCCTGTATAACATATTTACCTGTGGAACGACTGTTTTCTTTTGCAGGCATAGTAAACACCCCAAAGCGTCGTGCTCTTTCAGACCATCATTCTGAGCAAATTGTCTTAATAAAGGCTAATTCATATTTTATAAATTCACTGAAACCTTATACAAAATAAAATTAAATGAAAAAAAAAAACAGTTTCTAGTTTCACTGAAATAACTTACCGACTGGTAAATGAGTAAATAGAAAATACTTGGTTTATTACTAACATAAAAATGTCCAGTTGCGTCCAATTTGATAAATTTTATTAATAAGCATTCTAGTTTTACTCGCGTTTCAAACCATTGGCATTGGTTAGGTAAAAATGTTATACATATATAACATAACTTGCTTCATAAATTATAATATATGTTCATTTAATTTCATACGCGACTCAAACAGTGTTTAAAATAGACTTGAACTTTAGAAATACCTGAAAATGGACTTGTACTTGAAAAGTACTTGAAAATATACTTGTACTTGAAAATGTACTTGTACTTGAGAAGTACTTGAAAATGTACTGGGCAGTACTACAGTACCCAGTAAATTTACTTAGATGAAAGTACTTGAAAAAGTACTTGTACTTAATGATTTTCAAGAACCAAGTACCTTGTACTTGTTTTTTCAAGTACAAGTACAAGTCCAAGGTACTTGGTACTTGACTGGTACTTGTACTTGAAAATTTAAAGCTCTGGGTGTGTCTTATTTCTCCTATCCTCTTTTTGTTTTGTTCAATGAATCTCTTAGGTGCTCAATCTTTCCATTATTATGGAAAGCTGATTTATAACTCCAATTCATAAAAAAGGATCTAAGAATGAAATCACGAATTACCAACCCAAAAATTCTGTTATTCCCAAACTGTTTGAGTCCATTATCGGTAATATGTTATCCTTTAACTGTAAGTCAATTATTTGTGACAATTATCATAGTTTCGTACAAAATCAGTCAACTATTACAAGCCTACTTCATTTTAATTCCTTTTGTCTTGATTCCTTTGAAAATCAGAAACAAGTAGATTGTGTGTTCACAGGTTTTAGTAAAGCCTTCGATGATTTGTGTCACAATACTTAAGGCCTTAGATTAAATGACAAATTCCTGATATGGGTCTCGTCATAATTAAAGAATAGAAGTTATAGTGTTACTTTTAGGAATGAGCTCTCTGATCAATTTTACGTCAACTCTGGTGTTCCACAAGGTAGCCAGTTAGGAACCCTATTATTCATTCTATATATAAATGACATAACTTCCATATTAAAAAACTCCTCTGTTCTAGTATACGCTGATGACATTAAGATTTTCAAAACTATATGTTGAATTAATGACTGCTCACAGCTTCAAGAAGATCTTCATAGATTTAGGGAATGTTGCAATACAAACCGACTTTTTTTGAATATTGACAAATGTAAAACAATGTGTTTTACACGCAAAAAAAAAACAATTATAGACCATAATTATATATTAGATTCTTCTTCTCTTTGCACGCTTTCCGTTTTCTCCGATTTAGGTGTTATTTTTGACACTAAATTGACGTTCACTGACCATTAAAACTTTAAAGTTAAGAAAGCTAATAAAATTCATGGTTTTATTAAACGACTCTCTCGCAATTTCCGTGGTCCCTACATCATCAAGCCTCCGTATATATCTTTTGTTAGAACAATACTTGAATACGGCTGCATAATGTGGGCACATCACTATTCAGTTCATATAAACAGACTTGAATGTATCCAGAGAAGGTTTTTGCATTTTTGTCTTCGGTTTTTTGCGTGGTCCCAAAGATCCACGCTACCTCCATATTCTCACAGACTTTTGCTTATAAACCTCCCTTCACTTTTACAACATAGAAAGTATCTCCAGCTTTGTTTTATTGTAAAATAAATCAATGGTTCAATAATATCGCCATCAGCTCTATATCGTCTAAATTTTAGCTATAGTCAAACGAGCATAACAAGTTGCCTTTGCGTCCGATTTTCAGCAGAACAAACTATAGTGCGAGTAGCCCTCTAAATCAATTGATTTCAGTTTTCAATAAATATTATTTTTTTAATTTCTTCTATAAACGACAAAGTCAAAAGTAAAAAATGTAAAGATAACTTTTTTAATATATTGTAGTTATGTATAATTATTTATTTTTTAGGTAAATTGTTTTGTAAATTAAATTGTATGTAAATAGCTATAAGTTTTTAACGTTAGATCATTAACGGATTAATAAATAGAATTTACAGATTTCACTCATAGAGTAAGAATGGGGGCATTGAAAATGACTTGCATTTGCTAGATAAAACAAAAACATGACTTATTATTTGCACATAAACAAAATTAAATTAATAAAAATTAAGTTGAAGCATGATATCGCTCATTAAAAAGAACAACGTCATAAATCAAAAAACATCAATTTTTACCTAATGATACAGTTCCAACTCATTTTCAATAAACTATTAAAAATGAAAGGCTATAGATCATCATTTGTTGTTATATACACTGTCACTTTTAAATGTTTTTTTGGTAGTCCAGGGCAATTATTTTGTGCATAACTCTTGTATTTTTGATCTTAGAGAAAAAAGTTATATGACAAAGTTGTATTTTCTACAAAAAATATTCAGAAACTTTTTTCGAAAAACCATACTGTTTAAAAGTTAGAGTGCATTTTGTGAAAAAAAATTAGGGGTTTATTTTTTTGTATTCGTCATAATTTTTTTTTTGTCACTAAAATCGAAGAACAACTTAGACAAAAATTATAGAGCTTTCAATTATCTATATTTTTTATTAATATAGTTTCTAATTACGAAGTACGATTCTCGCTCTACAGCGCATTCAAGTTCGAGAAAACCATGCAGCATCATTTTCATCGAATATTACAGATACGAGTTTGGCCTTCGATAGGAATAAGCATCTAATTTTGCACAGATCTTTTCAGTGGTAAGAAGATTCATATTTTGTTTTTTAGGGATTATATAAGTATTTTGCAATACTATCAAATTATTTGCGTAGTTTTTAAATTTTTAATGAAAAAGACATTTATGTAATTTTTTTTGATAATTTCATTATTCCCCATCGTGAATTTTAAATCTGTTTTTTGCATGTGTTTTTGTTATACCTATTCATACAAATTTCAGACATTACCTACTGAAAAGGCTTAGCTCTTTTCCACACCACCCATGAGGTAGAGCTTAGAGAAGAAATAGAAGGTGAATGACGATGCAGTTGCTGAAGACACTTCCAAGGAGAGTTCGTTTTCATACCGAAAGATTTTCTCCGACAGTGGAAATGAAGGATACCAAGAAAATGAAGAAATCACCGTATAAGGGGATCCTAACCTTTAGCACCTCATATATGGGATATTCGCAAAAAAAGTATGTCATCTAAAAGGTCAGTAAGTGGTCAAAAAAGGTAACTTGTTTCAGAAATTGGTCAGCCGTTGAAAATTTGTAATCAAGGGTTACATTTTTTCAAGGTCACCAACTTTTTTTGGCACCTCATTTATGGGATATTCGCAAAAAAAAGTATACCATTCGAAAGGCCACCGGCTCGTGATAAAAGGTCAGCTAGTTTCAGTAATTGGTCAGCCATAGATTTTTTTTAATAATTTTTTTAAAAAATTTCAAGGTCAAAACTATTTTTAGCACCTCATTAATGGGATATTCGAAAAAAATATACACCATCTGAAAGGTTACCTAGACCTCATAAAAGGTCAACTAATTCCAGTAATTGGTCAGCCATAGTTTTTGTTTAATTGAATTTTTAAAATTTATTTTTTCAAGGTCGTATAAGACTTTTAGCACCTCATTTATGGGATATTCGCAAAAAAGTTGTACCATTTGAAAGGCCACCGACTCCTGATAAAAGTCAGCTACTTTCAGTAATTGGTCAGTTATAGGTTTTTTATATGAATTTTTGAAGCTTTTTGTTTTTCAAGGCTGTATAAGACTTTTAGCACCTCATTTATGGGATATTCGCAAATAAAGTATACCAATTAAAAGGCCACTGACTCATGATAAAAGGTCAGCTAGTTTCAGTAATTGGTCAGCCATAGTTTTTTTTTAATGAATTTTTAAAGATTGTTTCAAGGTTACAGTATAAGAGTCTTCATTTAAAAAAAAAATCGTATAAGGCCCTTCCAAAAAGAAAAGAAGGATATAATACCTACTATAAGTAGAGAAATAAGTATGGGGATTTTTACCAAATTGTCAAACTCCAAACAGACAGCCAAAATTTTGGGTTAATGACATTTGTGCGTTCTCTTTGTTTCTAACTAGTTTACCTCCATCGTTCTTTTAATAAGAAAAAGTTAATTTGAGTTTTCATTTTGGGGTTGCATTGTGTTTGCTTTTCGTCTTCTGATTTGGAATTGTTTTTAATTTTGTAATAATTTATTATAAATTTAATTTTCTTATTATTCATTTTGATATTTGGAATTGTTTTCTGAATAATTCACTTTTCATTGAAATTTTATTCTTCCGATAGGGTCAATTTTTTAATAAAGAAATGTGTGGCTCATACAAAATTATAAAAAAAAGCAATAACAAATTACAAATGTCTTATATTACGATTGGATTCCATGCAAAAATGAAGTCGATAGTGATTTAATTTGAAAGAACCATGTATTTTGTGAATTATTTATCAATAAATTTAACGCAATCAAAATTAAGTCTTTTGTTTATTATTTCTTATTTTTTCGTTTTTTTTTTTCAACTCCTTCCCAATTTTTTTACTTTGATCGTTCTTAAATAAAAAGTAACTTTTTTAACTTTGACATTGCAACTCTTGTTTTTGACCATAGCAACAATAAAGAACGCACTACTAAAACAAATACCGCCAAGCACTTAAACGTCATTAACCCAAAATTTCTATTTGAAGTTTAAAAGCTATGAAACAGAGATATATTGCTGTTTTATAAAAAGCCCTATTAATGTATGTATGGATATGTAAATATAGTCAAAAATCCCGTTAGTGACTTGTAGATTAGGCCTCCAGGGGAAACCACACAAAAAAAAAACGTGCCTAACATTGCAAAATAAACGCTAATCGGTTTGCAGTGAAAAACTCTACCTCATGGGTGGTGTGGATAAGGGTTAAGCCTTTCCAGTAGGTAATGTCTGAAATTTTTATTAACAGGTATAACAAAAACACATGAAAACAATTTAAAATTCACGATGGGGAATAATCAAATTATCAAAAAAATTTACATAAATGTCTTTTTCATTAAAAATCTAAAACTACGCAAATAATTTGATACAATTGCAAAATACTTATATAACCCCTAAAAAACAAAATATGAACCCTTCTTACCACTGAAAAGATCTGTGCAAAATTAGATACTTATTCCTAGGTTGTGTACTGCTTGCATTTCAAAAATCGAAGGCCAAAATCGTATCTGTAATATTCGATGAAAATGATGCTGCACGGTTTTCTCGAACTTGTATGCGCTGTAGAGCGAGAACCGTACTTCGTAATTAGAAACTATATTAGCCAAAAATATAGATAATTAAAAGCTCTATAATTTTTGTCTAAGTTGTTTTTCGATTTTACTGACAAAAAAAAAAATATGACGAATACAAAAAATAAACCCCTAATTTTTTTCACAAAATGCACTCTAACACAGTCTAAAACAGTATGATTTTTCGAAAATAGTTTCTGTATATTTTTTGTAGGAAATTTGATTTGCTACAACTTTGTCATATAACTTTTTTTTCTAGGATCAAAAATACAAGAGTTATGCAGAAAACAAAAATTACCGTTAAAAACAAAATGGCGGCATAATGACTCTAGGTACAGTTTTGAAAAATGTGGTTTTCGGCTCGTGTACTGATGCTTTTTCGAATGGCAAAGTCAAAGTTCACCTCGGAATTATTTCCCAGAGCACCATTTAACGAAATAAGAGTACCAGCGTTGCCACAATGTGCCCGATCGGGCCATTTGGCCCTCTGTTTTTTATTTTGGCCCTTGGCCCGGGGCCAACTAGAAATGGCCCACATATCTTATTTTTCGTATACCTTTATGAAAATATTCTATAAAACTGTGATACCTATTACCTAAATAGTTATTTTATTTGTGCTGGGATACACGAGCGCAAAAAATAACTAATTCACGAAACAGAACTGATGAATTTTAGAAAGAAAGAAAGGCATGCCATTTTTTTTCCATCGTTTTCTTTCTTTCTAAAAATCATCCGTTCTCTTTCGTGAAATATTTCTTTCTTGCGCTCGTGTATCCCAGCACTTTAAACATAAACTTTTGTATTTTATTTAATGTTTCGTAAACTATTAAGTTGGAATTATAAAGGTCCCCAACCAGAACCGTTCGTTAATGACGATGAAACAACATCAACAACGTGTTGTTATTGTTGTTTTCTTTTTCGTCAACGAATGATTTTCATTGGTTTGGGATTTGGGTGATCCTTAATAGTCGGAAGCTGTCCGAAGCAGCGAAGTGGGCGAAGTCTCGTCATCTCAAGCAAATGTTTCCCACACCTCAATATACACAAGGGGACTTGGCGGTCGCGTGACCAACGAATCGTCAACCAAATCGAGACAGGCTTCCAGTATAGAGACCACCAGAACTTTTGCGGACCACGTAACTCTTAATCTCTCCGGAAGTCCGCCACCAGCATCAAGTGCAGAGCACCAGTGGAAACACTGTCAACAAGTCATCAGAAGTGCCTCTTCTGGGTTTCACTAGGCGACCACAACGAAATCCCTGGTTCGATGAAGAGTTCCGGCTGGCGCATGCAGCACGAGGCCTACCAGGCAATGCTGAAGTAGCTGCTGAGTATCGCGGGAACTCTACGGGCTGAAAAGTTAAGGGGAACACCGACTTCTCAGGAGGAAAAAGAGAGAGCACGAGAAGGGGGCGGTCGAGTCTATTGAGGGTAGAAGCGGCAGGGGTGATGTTCAAAAATGTTATCAGAGGGTGAAACGATACAACCAAGGATACAAAGCTGGAACGGAAGCCTGCTGCAGAACATTCCATTCAACTTGGATTATGGCCAACAGTTCCGGCCACACGAACTAGCCGAAGTGCGGCTGGCGATATCCAAACTTAAGTCGTACAAGGATGCTGGTGCGGATGGCCTACCAGCCGAACTATTTAAATCAGCGGGAGATGAATTGGTTAGGAGCATACACCAGCTCATCTGGAAAATTTGGTCGGATGAAAGCATGCCCGATGAATGGAACCTTGGTATAATGTGCCCCATCCATAAATAGGGAGATGCTCTGAAATGCACCAACGACCAGCGACTCGTTATCATGCAACGACGCTGTTTCTTCCGTCTAAGAAGGCATTTAAGTAGTAGGGCCCTCTCTCAGAGAACCAAGGAGACTTTATATAAGACTCTAATCATCCTGGTCCTGCTTTATTGGTCAGAAGCATGGACACTGAATGATTCGGATAAAAATCTGCTAGGCTGCTTTGAGAGGAAGATTTTTCGTGTGATTTTCGGTCCGGTTTGTATCGGAGGAGTATGGAGGAGAAGATTCAACGACGAGCTATACGGGCTATACAGCGACGTTGAATGGTCAAAAAGCCGAAAATACAGCGGCTGAGATGGCTGGGGCAGGTGGAGCGTATGCACAGCAACGCATCTGCCCGACGAGTCTTCGAATCCATCCCCGAACAGGTGGCGCGCACAGGTGGAGAACGACCACAACCAATTCGGTGTTCCCAACTGGAAGCGGCTAGCTAGGGACAGAGCTGGCTGGAAAGGCTTATTAGTTGACGCCGTAGCACATCTAGTGGGCCGATTCCGGAAAGCGCGGCGGATCGTATTGAAAGCGATATTTCAATTTCGACCGCCTTCGCTTTAGGTTATTCTCAAAAGCGAAAGTGGAAGAAAGCGATCCTTCCAGTGATCTTATTTTAATGTCAAATATTTCCAGCCCACTTCCATTTTTACTTCCATTCTCTCAGTTTTTCCAAAAAATAAACCATTTTTACTTCCACTTCTCAATTTTTCCAACAAAAAATGACAGTTGTTACTGGCCGTCGAAGAGTTTTTTGATGTGAAACTTCTTTATTAATATTTTGTGCCAAAAGAATAATTGTTTGTATATTTATTCGATTTTATTGCTATTAGTCATAAAATAAAACATTTTAATGAAGCAAATAAGTGTGATTTAAAATGATAATGTTAAAAAGGAAGATATATTTGCAAATTCTTTTTTTTTTGGATTTTTTTTTTCAATTCGCCACCAATCCGTCACCTAGAGACCTATCGCTTTCATACAAAAAATTGAAAGCGCTTTTGGGAATAAGAAAATACAAATCTGCCATTGAAAGCGATCCGCCGTGCTTTCCGGAATCAGCCCACTGGGCTGTGAGCGCCATCGCCATTTAAAGTATAGTAAGTAAGGTTTGCAATAAAAATATATCCATGTATCTATACTCATAAAACTGGAAGTGTAACATTTACAACCCCCTATACCCCTTCCAATTTACACATTCTAATTTAATAGTAACATGAGGTTTTCTCATTTTTAAAGACCAATTAACTTAATTTATGCCGTAAAGACCCTTCAACATCTTAATCTTAGTTTCTCATCATACCCCTTTTTTGACAAAATCCTTTTGCTACAAGATAAAAAGAGGCACTTCTAAGCGTTAATTTTTAATAAATACGACCGCCCAGTGCCAGCAGTCTATAATAATTTGTTTGAAGGTACTAAATATGTATTATGTATCGACACATTTCATCTCCAATTAAATTTCGCTTTAACTGACATCTAAACTGCTATGTTTTGACATCGTTTTATTTCAACAAAAGGTTAATTTATAGTTTTGGACATAAAAGAATTTATCTTTTCATCATTTTCATTCTGTCACCTAAGCCAAATTCTCTCAACCGAAAAGAAGTCTGAAGAGAAAAAATTCACCACAAAGTACAAAATGTGTTCTCAGTCTATTTGCAGTTGACCATTAGATTGGTGGCCATTGTTTTGCCAAGTCGATGTTAATGGACAAAAAAAAGAGCTATTGCAAAGGAAAGTGCTTCCGTATTTTGAATAAAAAAAAATAGTGAAAAGTCTTTGGTGAAAATGTTTGTATGAGTGTAAAATATTATAAAGTGCTAAAAGATTCATGTTTCGGAGGGCCCATCATCACGGATGAATGATGAACAATCATTTTTGCTTTCGTTGTAATGAGCCAACAGTGGCAATTTGTGGTAAGTAATTGTAGCATATACATTTTTTTTTCAATATAGATTTAGTTTACTTTAATCTTTTTGTATCGCAAGACCATTCAGAAACCTATCACTTTTTACTCAAATTGAATTTTGGTTCTTGTATAAATCGTGGTTTCTTTAGAAGGTTGGCTATTAGTTTTGGTTTGACCATTCTTTCTGTTAGTTGTGTTAGTTTAAATAAAAATTCATTTAACGGATTTTGCTTTCGTTCAAATTTGTAGTGATTGAAAAATGAGCATACAAATAGGGATTTTATTCTGTGTTGTGCTTTTCGGTATTTTATCAAGTGGATTGACTGCAAGTATTGAAGGCAAATTGGAAATGAAAAAGTCTATTGAAAATTGTGAAAAGGAATTAAGTTTTACGTGTTTGAAGTTGGAATTTTTGAAACTTCTCGAACGATTAATGGAACGCAGGGAAATTGATATACTGCCGGGAATAAGTTTAATTCAGGATACGAATGTTACATTACAAAAGAACACGGAATTAATTGCTGGTAATATGGTGTCACATAAAAAAAATATAGTTGAATATTTCATAGACTTTTAGACTTTATTGAGAGGCTTTCAGGATCTAGAAAATCATTATTAGAAAATCTAATACCATAGTTATGCTTTTATTATTAAATTAACTTTTTGGTATTTAGAAAATTTCTAACATATATTTTTCTAAACTGCTAGGAAATCTTTATCCCGAAAAACTAGCGATGCATCTACGTTCAAAATTTAAAAAAACGCGAATATATCGATAGCCTGTGATTTGTCGTGGGAAATGTGAAAGTAAAGTTTTATCTATTTCGAAATTCTTTCTCAAAGTTTTTTTGGTATTATAAAAATTATGATTTTTTTGTTAAGAATACAGTTCTTCAACGCGTTTTTAATAAAAATCTTTTATATTGCTCCAACATTTTGAAACCTTTTAATACAAAAAGAAAATAAATCCAAGACTAGAGCGAATTTCCTTTTTTGAGCAAGCAATAATGTGGCTAGGATGGGAACAACCTTACCAAGTACATCTTATAGTATAAATTTACTACCCATGTTTCCAATACATTTTGAACTCTGTATTTTGAACTATGCTGCGAACATACAAGACTAGAACAGTTTTTTTAGTCGGGATTAATAAAATAAAAAAAATTATTTAAACTTAGTTCTGAGTTTTCATAGATCCCACGCCTTGCAGGGTTTCCACTATCATAATTTAAAAACTGAATTATATTTTTCGCGATTACCAGCTGCGACAATAAAATTTGGTTACATAATTATATTTTGAAGAAAAATGCTATTGTTTTCAATTGTTTTCATTCATTACCCGTACACCGTTTGTCCTAATTCGCTGTGTGACAAAAGTTATTTAATTTTGACTAGAATGAGTTTTAGGGTCACAACTTCTTTTTTCCATACATTTTCTTTAAAATTTTGTGTATTTTTCGCTCGATTTAAGGCTTTTTTTGGATTTTTAAAATTATGCTTAGGGGTCGCAAGCATCAATTTTATGCAAAAACCAATTTTTAGAGTATTTAATTTTGAAAAAAATACAAATACTGGCTTTTAAATAATATTTCTGATGTCAAAATCACCTCTGAAAAACAACAAACAAATCTCATCTATCGTTATAAAAATGTGTTTTATTTTCAAGGTTTTAAATTGCAATTCGTATAAATTGGACAAAACAAGTCACAAACCACCCACAAACCACCCTTATACATATGTATTATTAGGTTTTTTTTTTAACTTATTCCTTACTTAGTAACAAGGAAAATGTTTGTACATGTTTTTTACGAAATGATTCCTAAAAAGATCAACAAAAAATATTAACAAAAAATAGAATATTTTTTTTCCTTTTTATGGTACTAAAAGATTTTTAACTCAGTCAGTTTTGTACCGATTTTAAGTGTCTTTGTGGTTTTTTTAAAGAAGAATATTAGGCCTTTTCTAATTGTATACATTTTTTTCTCAAGCTAGAAAATCAAGTGCAAGTTCAACAGTTTATCTAAAATAACGATAATGAAAACGAAGATTTAGTGTAAATATGTTTTTTTTTGTCTGGACTATTTAGTGATTTTTGTGTTAAACAAGGACCTGAATTAGTGATTTTTGTATATTATAAAAAAGAGGCTTACATTCTTCTTTGAAAAACCGCAAAGAAACTTAAAATCGGTAAGGAACTGACTGATGTCGTTTTCGATTGGATTTCGGAACAGAACTACTCCTTTTTGATTCCAATCAAATTAATTTCTATTGTTCCGAGACTAATTTGTGAAATATTTATGTGTGTGGACGTAAATTGTCTGATATTTATGAATATTTTGCACGTTCAGTCGAGTAAAATTAATTTGACAAATAATCCGATGAAAGGGTTTATATGTATTTGTGTGTTCTGGGTCTACTCCTTTATTAATTCCGGATCAGAAAAATACTCCGAAAACATTACTCGGAACAGCCAATCGAATTATTTTGGAGTAAGCGGAGTCAAAAAGGAGTAACTCCGAACCTCCAACCGAAAACGACATGAGCTAAAAATCTGTTAGTAACATAAAAAGCAAACAAAATATTATATTTTGCATTTATTTTATTTTGATCGATTTTGTGATCAGACCGTAATTAATATAATACGAGTCGGTAAACATCGACCAAAATTTGTTTCTTATTAGGGTATAACAGACTGACTGAAGAGCCCACTGTTATACCTTGGGCGAAACTCAATAATTTCTGGAGTTGAGGTCAGTTTAACTTTTTATTTGAATTATATTCATTCACTCCAATTAAAACCAAAGTAATTTTAATATTTAAATTTCTTTTTCTTTACTAAAAAACAAAACCTATTTTAATTCTGATATATGAGGTAAAAATTGATATTTGTTTTCTTTTTTCCAGAGATGATTTTGACATCAAAAATATTATTTAAAAACCAATATTTGTATTTTTTTACAAATTAAATACTCCAAAAACAGCTTTTTGCATAAAAGTGCTGCTTGCGACCCCTAAATATAATTTAAAAATCAGGTAGAGTGTCATGTGTTCAAAGAAGTTAATTCCAAAAAAATGGCTTTAATCGAGCGAAAAATACACAAAATATTTAAGTAAAACTACGGAAAAAAGGAATTGTGACCTTAAAACTCATTTTATTCAAAATTAAATAACTTTTGTCACACAGCGAAACGGTTAACGGATAATGAATGCATAAACATGTACCTATATACGATATGAAGAACGTTCTTATTGGTGCCGGGCCTAAGTTGCCCATTGACCAATAGTAATATTTTTTTTTTTTAAGGATATCATAATATTTTGAAACCAATATTATGTATGTTCTTGTAGATACATCATCGATTTCTAGCTACGTTCAGGTTGTTAGCTACGAGAGCAAGTATTTGCCATCCAGTCTTTCAATTTTTTTTTGTTTGTTTTTAGTTTTAATTTCTAGAAAATTGTTCTGTAGACTTTTTCAATTTGCTTTTATGGAACCACTTCAAATAAGTGTAAATATTTTTTTAGTATACAAATATTAAAAAAAAAAAAAAAAAAAAAAAAAAATATAAAAAAATTAAAAAATATCCCCTTTTGTTTTAAAAAAAAACAATACATACTTCGAAAACTTCTTATTCAATTTGTTTAAAAAATATTGTTCTAGATCCAAAAGTGACGGTACCTACGATATACAAATGTTTAAAAATATTTTTTTATAAAAACAACAATATATGTGCTCTTATGTTAGAGCAATAAACTTTGATTCTAATTTGTTATTTTTGTTCAGAATGTCTTAAAGTACAAGGTAATATTGCACTGTTATATTAAAAAAAAAAAAATAATTTAAAAACAAAAAGTAATATTTTGTGTTGATGAAATTTTCACAAATTGCATTTTTATCTCCATATCACATACAAGAATATGTACAATTACAATGATGTATAACAAGGCATATTTTATCCTTGTTTTTTTTAACATTTTTTGTCTGTAAATATATTTTTTTAGATAATTACACCTCCTGCCTAAACCGGGCAGCGTATTGCCAAACTGTATATCAGTACAGAGCTCCGGCGCTCACGCTCAACAATAAACTACAGTATGCTCATTCAAATTAAGAGCAGACTACATACTGTGTCTGATCAAAAATTGCCTTTTCTGTGTTGGTATACATTTTGCTCAGGTATCTTAAGAGCAATGTACCTGTGATCACAGATACATCATTCACGTTGATAAAGTTATTGTGTGTGGTGAGTTCTGGGTTGGTATACAAATACATTTTGCTCAGGAAACTAAAAGCAAAGTACCTGTGATTACAGAGCCAGAGAAAAAGAACTTTGACCTTACTATACCAACGTGAACGATGGCCCTGTACTTTGCTCAATCTGAACTAGCATATAGTTTGCTTCAGCTATTTTAATATATTACAAGCAAACTGCATGTGACCACAGGCCTCTCTGTGGTAGCATACAGTTTGCTCTACAATACTTTTAAATTCGGCGAGCAGCAAATGGCTGAGCACAGACAATGGATCTCTGTGCTGATATACCGTTTGGCAATACGCAACCGGGCAGGAATAGACCCCCCCCCCTTACGATTTGTTTATTGTTGACTTAACCTACACGCTCTAGCTTCTTTTCACACCTTGTTTAAATCACCTTGTATACGCAAAACCTAAAAATGTTGATACACATGTATATATTTCGTTGTTAATGATGTGATAACACCAACTAAAAACAGCGATTATTATCACCCAGTATTTGTTATTTATACCTCATTTCTCGATATTCTTTAATTTATTTTTTATTCGTTAACATCATTTTTTCCATAAAATGACCCACCTTTCAAATAAGTAAACAGTAAACTTATGTTTTAATACATTTTCTTTGACATTAGAAATTGCCAGAGCATTTCCAAAAGATCCTGATCAGCGTTTAAATGTGTTTATCATAACAAAAATAAAAAATTTCCTTCAATCCCATTCGTTGCGATTTAAATTACTAACATCAGATGAATCATCACTTAAAGAATTCACAAGCACTGCACGAAAGGGTAAATTTCACAAAAAAGGAGGCATGGAGGCACTTTTTGCTGCTGGTTTAATGATGAAAGGTTTGCTTAAATTTTTGAAAATACTGAAATAAAGAGAAAACTTATAGATATCATTATTTTCAGGAACATTGATGGCATTAGGAATGGGCAGCCTTGCCCTTCTAGCTGGTAAGGCTTTGGTGGTAGGTTTGATGGCGTTAACACTATCCGCGGTCATTGGGCTGAAATCGCTTGCATCATCTGGTGGAAAGATGACGACTTATGAAATTGTCGCCAAGCCTGTTTACACATCATCACATTCGCATTCTGTGAGCCATGATGATGGTGGTCACCAGCATGGTGGGCATGGGCAGTGGCATAGTGGCAGTGGCTATGCCAGATCGATAAATTTGGATCTACCCAATCATTTGAAAGAACCTACATTAAGATGAACAACAAATAATATTAACGAAAATGTTAAACAGAAACCGATGTTTATTATTTAGTAGATTATTATTTATTTTACACTTAAGTATTTATTTTAAAATTGACTTATTTAATAAGGAGTAGAAAAATAATTATTTATTGTGATTTTATCTTGGCTTTTCTTATCTAACATTGAAATTTTAGTTTAAAAATATATTACAACACTTATACACATGACGGTGAAGTGAATTAAAGCCAAATTGAAAATTCATTTTTGAAAACGAAAAGTAATGCCGAAATGTGTATGGCTTAAGGTGTTTCATTAAAGAGCATTACTCACGACTTTAATTGACTTATTTTTTTACTGCTTCGCGATTTTTATTTCAATTGTTTTGCAGAACTTTTCAAGCCAAACGGAATTAAAAAAAAAAATGGGCACGACTATCGCACAAACTTGGTCTCGTAGCTAACAACTTGAACGTAGCTTAAAATTGAAAATGTGTGTATATAGTGGCTCTATCACACTATGATATCATTGAAAAAAGTTTTAAAAACAATTTTAAATATAAATTATTACTATAAATTAATATAATTTTTTTTTAATAGCTAAGACACATTGAGCTCAAGAGAAGTATGCTATCTGATTTGTTTGATAAATATCAATTTACGAAAAAACATATTTCAAAAATCGATACAACGGTTTAATTTTTTTAATAATTTTTTATATATAAAAATTCTTGAAAATTAAAAAAAATTTAAATTGGTGTATCTTCTTTTAGTATTTAATAGAACACAATTTTTCACAAAATTAAAAAAAAAAAAATCATTAACCCGTTTTCAAGATATTGAATTTTCAAAGAAAAAGTTTAATATTTTTTTTAAAAATCCAAAAAAAAATTTTTTTTGTAAAAATTTATATGCAAAATTGTTAAAATTGTACAGGACCTCTTACATACAAAATTTGGTTGAAATCAGTTTAGCCGTTAACGATACAGAATTTTGCCATACAGTATTTTGGCATACAGTATTTTGCCACGTACAGTATTTCGACCCCAACCCGTTAAAATTGTAAAGGACTTCTTTCATAAAAAAAAGTTTGATTGAAATCGGTGTAGCCGTTAACGAGAAATTTGAAAACCAAAAAATCGGTTCTATGACAGTTACCGTTATAATTTTTTTTTTCTACCAAAATATTAACTGTAGTTATTATAGTAGCTCATAATTTTTTTTTTTCAAAATCGTAAGAGGCGTTTTTGAAATAAATCAATTTTTGTAAACTGGTTGTATGGCAGGTAACGTTATTTTTGAGCTGAAAAAAAATTCAGTTTCCCCTCTAGGGAATCCCATAAGAACCTTAAGTTTAAAGTTTGAAGAAAATAGCTTCATCCGTTTAGCTGCAGGTCAAGGTACAGACAGACAGACAGATAGATGGACAGACGGACAGACAGACGTACAGAATTGTGAGAACCATTTTTTTCGCGTTCTCTATAATCGTAATTTTAGGGAAAATTCTCGAATTTTTTTTGCACGAATCCGAAACTTGCCCTATACTACGTATGTATATCGAAGGTAAAAATTCATTTTAGAAAAGACTGCTTCGACAGCAGAATTTGAAAAACTGTTTTTTTTTTTAAGAAAAAGAAGAAATCTCGGCTTTCCTTAAATATGGTTTCGAAATTCTGGTTTTTAGTATTCTGTTTTATTGAGTCTGAGAAGGAAATATAACTCCTTAAAAAAATGTAGCCTTATTTCTTTTTTCTTTGTTATTTCACGTAATAGCAAATGACATTTAGACCATAAGAGGTAACAATGGATTTACTCAGTCAATAATAAGCAGCTAAATATTTATTTATTTATCTACTGTCATCCTTATTGAAACGAATTGAGAAAATTATTTTCTAGCCTTACTTTGTCTTATAGGCAGTCTCAGTCTTCTTGGGCCATCACACTCACTGGCTCAGTTTTGGGCTGAACTAAGGCCAGACTAACTTTTCCTTCAATCGCACACGGGGTGAGCAAAGCTGGCAGAAAATTATGAGTACATGAATCGGCTTAATTGTGTTAGTACTCTCAGTTTAAGAATCGAAAAAAAAACAAATATGTAATTTCCTTTAACATTTTTAGTTTTGCATGACAAAACGAACAATTGTGTATGTATTAGTAATTAATCTTTGTTAGTACGCTCGAAACAAGGATGAACATTTTAGTTCTTTCATTCCGCACTCTTCACCCTCCTCGCTTACAAACTTTCATTTTCCCAGTTTATTCCAGTTCGAAATTGAGCCCGTGTGTGATAGCCCCTTAAGATTTTAAACTCGTTGACAGTTTAAAATATTTTACTCCTTAAAATATACACTGTTATTTATAAAATAATTACATACATACAATTCGATTGCATATTTGGAGCTGTTACGTGAATCACTGTTCTTAAATTAAATCTATTCAAACAAAAGAGCTGACATGCAAACTTTGTATTTAATAAATAAATATTATTGAAATCTACAAAAAACTGCTAAGTAATGGAACAAAATAAATTACTATAAAATAGCTTCAAATTACACTGCGAATATCCAATTAACATTTTTACTTGCTTTATTGGGCAAGTATACATAATGTACTGGTTTCGTATCAGGAGGTTTTTAATCAAAACTAACATTACGATTACGGAGAAGTTAAAAAAAATGATTTTCGTCAAGATGTTCGTGGCATGTCTGTTTGGCTGTGCATCCTGATGTAGTAAAAACATGGAGCTATAGCCAGACGATTTGAAGGATTTGGTACGTTATTAAGTGTGAATCATTTTTAAGGTATACCCTAGAGGAAAAATTCAAATTTTTATTTTTTTTTAGAATTGCTAGCTGCCATAATATAAGCCCAGTCAAATTTGAAAATAAAATCACAAAGTGCGATGTAGTTCTGCATTTTTGATATGTTGTTGTGGCATGTTAGAGTAGTCTATAGCCAAATAATCTGTGCTCGCTGCAGGAAAAATGCAACAGTGAAAAAAACGCTAACATCAACCAATTTTTTTCGGCATGTTCCTTTATAACTTTGGAAATATGCAATTTAGGAAAAAGGATTCACTATAAACTTGTTCTTTATAAATTTTTTTACAAGACCAAATTACTTTTAAATTCATGCATGTTATATTTGTGTTGCTATCTAACCATGAATTAAAAATAAGTGATTTTGAAGAACTCAAAAAATAGGTCAAAAATTGACCAATTCTGCTTTAAATTTGGAATCAAATAGTATATCGTATTACAAAACGAAATTCAAAATCGGTCAAATAGTTTTGGCGAGAAGCATGATGTTAACTAAGTGCAACAAGCAATGTTTGCATTACTGCTGTGGTCAAAGTAGGACACTTAAGTTGGCACTGATTTTTGTACACGTACACCTGGAACCTCTAACTATGATAATGGGCTCGAGGGAAAACTGATGGGCATTCCTAAAAGCGCGAGTATTGCGATTGATTTTTTTAAGGGGAGGATTGCAATTGGCTATTTCACTAGAACACTTTTTATAATAATAGCGATAAATTAGAGAAATTAACGAAACATTATGGCGGTGTTCGAGAGATATAATTGTTTCCGTTATAGATCTTTCACCTATCATTTTTAATGCTCTCTTTTGTATTCTGTAAAACAAACTCAATTCAGTTTTTGGAGCTCATGCTCTACTATGAGAATTATACTCAAGTTTTTGACAAATAAGGGCTTTGAAGAAAAATGTCTTACATCTACGGAGGAAACCTTAACACTAAGTAGCGTTTTTGGCGTCATCAAATATGTGGTCATTCCACAAAAGGTGGTCTGTGACACACATACCGAGAACTGAGAGCTGTTCGGTTTCCTCGATACAAGTTCCATCCATGGATAGCGACATTGGGGGTGGATTTCGCTTTAATGACAGGAGACAGCATTGGGTTTTTGAAGCATTAAATTTTACGCGGTTTTTGATTCCTATTGAACATCAAAATTTGGTCAGCTAATCATACGCTGCCATTCAAGTTCCACATCCGAAGGACATGGATGAGAATCTGTAATCGAATATGAGAAGCTGAGCGTACTGTCGTCAGCGAAACATTTTACTGGATTAGAAGTCTCAGACAAAAGATCATTTATAAAAATAAGGAAGATAATCAGAGACAAAACGGAGCCATGGGGCACACCAACATTTATTTTGTGGATTTGAGACTTGAAACCGTCCAATACAATTTGTACTGCACGCTCCGAAAAGTATTTTCTAATCCAACTAAGAAGAGATTCATCGAAACCAAATGCACGCATTTTCGATAAGAGAGCTTGATGCCAAACTCTATCAAATGCTTTTGAAATATCAAGCGCAATAATCTAACTTTCTCCAACACGATGTAAAGATGTGCGCCACAGTTCGGTGAGATATACCATCAGATCACCAGTGGACCTATTGCCACGAAAGCCGTACTGCCGGTCATCAAGAAGCTTTCGTTTTTCGAGATATTATTTCTTGAGCTGAAAATTGATCAGCGTTTCCATGACCTTGGAAAAACGGGACATAAGTGCAATTGCACGATAGATTGAGAGTGCAAAATATACGTCTTTTTGAGGGACAGGCTGGACAAAGCTATTTCCCATCCGCTCGAAAAGAGACCAGTAGAGTAGGACAGATGGAAAAGCTAACGCAGTGCTTACCCGTTTTAGAAGATCAAAAACAAAAATTTGAATGTCTCCTCTTAGGGCCAGTTTGTTCACAGTGGGTTAAATTTAGTATTTGGCTTTCATAGGCTTTAATTAACTAACGCTAATCAACCAAAATTGGCTGATTAGTGAAATCCATAATTAACAACTCATACTTTGAAATTTTTAAACAAAATTTGATCAACAAAAACATTTGAGGATTTCCCAGCTCCACTAATCGTGGATTAAAGATAATCAGCTGTGAACAAACTGGCCCTTAGTCCAGTGCAATTGTAATCTGACCCAGCAGTTTGTACCACCCCCAATTTTTTTTTTAATCGATAAAGATTTGATCGAATATGATAAATCTCAGTTTTTGCATTCGTAACATTTACGGTTTTGCCGCCATCTTGGATCTTACTTTTTACTAAATATCTTGGTTCATATTAGTCCTACAAAAAAACTTATAAACCATAAAATGCGTAGAATAAAATTCCCTATTTTATGTGTTCAAATTTTTTTTGTTAATAATAATATTTAAAAAGTTACAAGCCAACAAAAAACTAAATTTTGTGTTTTCGTAATTAAAGTTTATTTTTATTGTAGCTGATATTAATTACATTTTTTTTTTACTTAAAACTATATTGCACAATTTACAGAGATATGGTATAACTCTACCTTACTACTGAAAAAAATATCAGATTTATTTCAATTATCACATAAATATAGCAATGAAAAATCGAAGGAAAAGCTACAAGAAAAAACCTTCCTTAAATTGTTAAATAATGTTATCCGAGAATGGAGAGAATGGGAGGCTTCAAAGCACCAAAAAGTACTTATCTCAAATACGTGGTTTTTAATTTTATAATTAAAATGCAATGCATACATCAAATGAAAACATAAATATGGAAATAAATAAATAATTAACAATTCAATAAATTAATAAAATGAAACAAAACAAATAAATGAGTGCTTATTCATTTATATAACAGCAACAATTAATAAATAAATATATAAACATATACAAACAAATAAATATGTAGTGACAAATTACAAATATATACATATGTATATTGTAGACAAATAAATAAACAAGTAATGAATAAATAAATAAATAATAATAAATAAATGAAAAAATAAATAAATAAATATATCAATGAATAAATAAATAAATAAATAAATTAATTAATATATAAATAAATAAATAAATAAATATATATGTGTTTGAATAAATAAATAAATAATAATAAAAAGCATTTAAACATTTTTTTTGAATTTTTTTTTTTGTATTTTGTATTTCTTGCTTACATTTATCAAACAGCCAGATTTGAGATTAAGTAGTTTTCAGATGAGCTACAAAATAGATTATATCGTTCAAATAAATATTGTATTCGGAATAAAATTTTTTCGATGTTGGCCAATACGTGGAGATCTTCAGTAGAATAATGCCACGGCAGATTAAGCATCATCTTAAGTACTTTATTTTGAGTTCTTTGTAGTTTAAGTATATGGCTTTTAGCACATTTACCCCAAACAGGTGAACCATATAACATAATGCTCTGGAAGATGACTTTAAAAGCTATGAGCTTATTTTCGGTACTAAGTTTAGATTTTCTGTTGATGAATGGGTATAGCATTTTTATAGCTAAGTTTACCTTATTTATTGTCTCCTGTATATGAATACCAAAAGTTAATGTTTTGTCCAAATGCACTCCTAAATATTTAGTCCTGGACTTCCATTCTGTTGAAAAACTATTGATTTGAAGCATGTTACTAGGTAAAAGACAAGCTTTTCTTTTCCTTGTGAAAAAGATAGCTTGTGTTTTGGCAGCATTAATTTTAATTTTCCAGTCGTTGAAATACGACTGCACTATATTCAATGTAGATTGCGAATTGGTTTCGATGTTAAAGCTAACCGAATCTGATGAATACAAACATGTATCATCTGCAAAAATCGCTGCTTTACAGTCTGTTAATCGCGGAAAATCATAGGTATATATGTTATATAAAAATGGACCAAGAACAGATCCTTGGGGTACACCCGCAACAATTTCATACAGATCTGAAAACGGATTATTTACTGAGACTCTAAACGTCCTTTCAGATAAAAACGAATAAATTACTTTTATTACGAAGAGCGGAAAATCAAGGACCAGAAGCTTATGTGGGAGCCCTTCGTACCATACCGTGTCAAATGCTTTCTCGACATCTAGTAAAACCATACCAGTGGTTTTACCTATTGTAAGATTAATCTTAATATCATTGGTTATGCGGTGTATCTGGTGCACTGTGCTATGATTACATCGAAAGCCAAATTGTTCTGGTGGAAGGATATTATGCGTATTTAAATGCATCAGAATTTTATTTTTGATAAGCTTCTCTAGACATTTGCTCAGAGAACTAAGTAAACTTATGGGTCTATAACTGCTAGGTATTGAAGGACTTTTCCCATGTTTTTGAATTGGAATAATTTTGGCAGTTTTCCATTGTTTTGGGAAGTAACCTCTTTTAAAACAAGCAGTAAAAAGTGCATGAAGAAATTTAACACCTGTTTTGGGAAGATTTTTAAAATTACATTTTTCAAGCCATCAAAACCAGGGCTCTTGGAGTTCCTTAGAAATGCCAGGACAGTTCTTACATCCTGTACTGAAATCAAGTCATCATCAACCTGTATTTCTGGCAAATTAATCAATGCCATTGATTGTTCTACAGCAGATTCGATGGGGCCACTGCTAATAATGTTGTTAGCTGCAAGATGATTAGCATTAAATTCATTTCCTAGGGCATTTGCCTTTTCTAAGTTTGTCAAAAGAACAGAGTTACCTGGTTTAATCACAGGGATCTGACTGTTCTTCTTTTTAATTACTCTAATAAGATTCCAGAATGGCTTACTGGCCTTATCCAAATTGTGAAACTTTGAATTCCACGATCTGTTCCTAAGATCTGCAGTACATGATTTAATAATGTTATTTAAAACTTTAATTTCTGTGAAATGATAATAATTTCGAGTTCTTATCAATAGTGACCTTTATCTATTCCTTAGTTTTATAAGTTCGACAATGTTGGTGGGAAGTGAATTTGAATTTCCAAACCTTTTTTTTTGGAACAGATTGTGCTACACATTCAAACGTAAAACTACAGCTTCATCAATTTGCTCGCAGGAGACTTGATTTGGGTCTATTAACGGTAAGATGTTTATTTTATTTCGCATAAACCTTTTGAATTTGATCCACTTAGCATTTTTAAATTCATAAACCATATTGTCACTAAGCGCAGGTACATTATTCACACTGCACATTACCGGAAGATAGATCGAACTTAAGTCATTAATTGTTACAGGCTAACTTAAAAGCTCAGGCCTATTTGTTAAGAAGAGATCAATTGTTGAAGGATTTGTTCTATCGTTAGGAGGTATGCATGTGGGATGCGGCGGATACAAAATATTAAACGAATGTCTTGAATTAATATCGAATTCCTATGTCTACATAATTAGTTAAGGTCTCCTCCAACCAAAAAAAATTTATTAAATGAGATAAGTTTACGCAAATCATTTCTTAAGTGATATCTTTTTCTTTTTGAGGTGTTACCTCCTGGAAAGTAAACAGAAAATATTTTAATTGAATGCCCATTAACGAATGGTATTTCAACTCCAATATTCTCCATTAATTTTGTATCAACAATTGGTAGTAATTTGTGTTTAATTGTTCTCTTAATAACCATGGCAACACCGCCTACCATTCTCTCCTCTCTGTCTAACCTATAGCATTTATATTCTTGATTAGAAATATTTACATTTTTGTCTAACCATGTTTCATTAACAAGGCTTACATCAATATTATGCTTTCTTAAAAAAGCAAAACATTCTAAAGTTTTATGGCGAATGCCTCTAGCATTCCAACAGATTAAATTCAAGTTAGTATTTAAAATCATTTCCCTGCATATAGATACTTAATTGATAACTGTGCAATACAATTAAATTGTTCTACTTTTGAGTTACATTGACCAAAGCAGAGTAATAATCTCTGCAGTAAGAGAATTTATTTCATCCAGAGAAAAGAGTACACCGCCCAACTAAAATTTCAGTTTCGGTTCGGCTTAATAGAATAGGCTTAAGAAGTTCCATAAGACATTTGTAAAGTTAACTTAAGCATAAAAAGGAGAATGTTATACAAGCTAATATAGCTTGTATTCGTGATTTCGGAAATTTTTCTTATAAACTTATTTGCAGATCTTTTAAAAGTAGCAGATTGTATAAAAGCCTAAAGAAGCCGATATGAAGTTTTAACGAGCGATATTGGAAGTTTGAATGACACTTCAACTTGACAGACAGCTTCGGACATGCTTGTATAAAAGTGAAATACAAGTCTTATAGAAGGTGAACAAAAATAAATAAAAAAAAAGAAAAAGAAATTTTTATTTTTAATGTGATTTTTACTGCATTTTATCTGAAATCAAGTATCAAATTCAATTATTTATTATTTATAGTATTGGAAACAATTATAAAACATAAATTATATTTTTACCTCACTATGGATTGAACTCGGGAACTCCTACGTGACAGTCCATCACTCTACCCACTCAGCCATCTTAGATATAATTTGGAAGATGCAAAAACTAATCAGCCTTTTCCTTTTTTAAAACTTTAAATTTTCCTTAAATAAATCCGAGTTTCTATAAAAATTTTCACACATGAACCAGATTTCTTTAACTCTCTTATACATTTTGCGTGAGGAAACAAATGTACCTAAACGATTTGTTTAGCAGTCCCCTTGTTCGATTTTAATTTCAAATGTCTTAAATTAATATCAATAGTCTTACAATAAACTAAGTAATAATGCATATTTTTGATAACTTCAATCCAAAAAACACGGCCACTTAAACACGATTAACAGAAACAAGGTATGCTCATTAGGGGTGTGACGTTACAATCCTCTGCTTATGTTCGGAGAAAAGAAAAATAATTAACTTTATTTGATTGTTATTATAATTTTTTCTATTTTTAAACTGCTCATTAAGAATTTGAAAACAATTTATTTAAATACTTAAATTAATTATGGTCTTCACTTTAAATAGAACGAAAAAACATAAAAGCTGACCGTGACGTCACATAAATACCCAGATATACGAAAATGCCGGATGTTTTGTTTATCTGATGAGCATAAACCTCGTGTCTGTTTATCGTGCATTGAAGCTTATGTCTTAAACCCACGAAAGGTAGCTTTCCGAATGCTCAAAAATACAAATCAAGTAAAATGAATTATCTTTCTCTCCACATGTTCAATTTATTCAATATACATATATAATTATAAATGTGAATAGTCTTTTTAAAAAGATTCTTTAAAATGACTTATACAAATTCAAACTTCTTTATTATTGACTGACATATTGGCCGCGTTGGGGAACGTCGCCAATGGGATCTAGATTGGATCGTGTTGTTGTAATGCCTAAAGAAAAACCCAGCCGACGAACCAAACAGCTGATATCAAAAAGAAATCTAAGGCTATCCCAAAAATGTTCGGATCTGTTTGGATTAAGGCTCTCCCAAACCAACACGCAGAACATTCGATATGCAGGGCGAATCATTCACAATCATAAAAAATAAATGACAAATAAATAATGCTAAATAACAAAAAAAAACAGCTGTCGGCGAATGTTCTGTGCCGCTTTTGCGGTGGTTTAGGAGAGATACTTCATACTAACAGCTGATATCTCACTTGTTTATTTTCTTGCTTTTCGTTTGGTTTGGTTACATACACGGTTTTGGTGGTTCGAAAACGTATCGGATGCTAAAGTAGATACTATATGTCTGCCTACCACCCGAACGTGGCCATTCTTTTATGATTCTTTAGTAAGACTAACAAGCCGTATCGAAGTATTCAATAAAGCTTATTGAAAATGGTTACAGAAAACTTTTAAAGGCAGCAACTTATATAAAAAATTTATGCAGCGTTTTTAAAGTGGCATCTTCAATCATCTTCTGTAATATCAATTTTAGAAGCCTATTCGAGTGACAGCTCGCAAACTTGGTAAGTCTTCTTTTTCTTATTTCTATTCGGCTTTAAAGAAGTAGTTATCCAGCTCGTTACATGTTTAAGAAATTTAATTCCGCAGAAGGCCGTACCGAAGCTTTATATAAAGTGAAACCTGCGGCACATCAATAGTTTTAAGCTAATAGAAGCTGAATTGTTAGTTGGGCGGGGTTGGTTTTATTGGGTTTGGGTATGGGTCCCTTAAAACCGGTTTTGTTGACGTTGGTTTCCTGTCTTTCTTGGTTGAATTGTCATTTCTCATTTCTGGTGGAATTAGTTGTATTCGCTGCTGCTCCTGATGAAGACACGTTGCTCTTGTTAGGCTTAAGAGCCGGAAAGTCATCGGTGTTTGGGATGTATGAATTTGGTTCATTATAAATTCGCATGGTGAACGTACCTGATTTATTTCTTGCAGATAGTTTTTCTTTAATTTCAAAAAGAAACTCTTCCGACTTATGCAAGAGATTTATCATATTCGATCAATTCTCTACCAAGTACAAACTGCTGGGTCCCCCATATAAAATTTTATAATTGCACTGGACTATCTAGGGAATAACATACAAATATTTCACACAAAATTTGAAGCAAATCTGTCCAACCGCTTAGGCTCACTCTAAAGCTCGATGTACATCAGGTCGCACACACGCACGCACACGCACAGCCGCACAGACTGACTGACGGACCCCCTGCCGAAAATTACTTTTATGATCTTCTCCATTATATTAATGTTAGTTTAGATGTTTAACATCGATTTTTTTTGACACTAAACCAATACTTGCATCAAAAAGCATTTTTACATAATCACAATATGTACAGTGAATAAAAAGGAGTTTAAATTAATAAGTCAGCATGTCTGTCTTCCCTCTTTCTGGAATAAATTTCCGCATAACAGATGCCCATAGTTTCCTTAAGACTTTTTTTTTCGAATTGAAGACAAACATTTGACTTCAAACGAAAAAAAAAATATTTTTCGTGTTATTTCTTTAAGATTCTTTAGATATACATACATATAATGGAATCTAAACAACCGTCTTAGCATGTTTACTTTGTAATATATAATGTACATGTTAACAGTGCATGCATATTTCCAATCAACGCAAAATACAGTTTCATATAAGGTACCTAGACCTACCTACTTTACGTCTACCTACACATAAATAGTATGCCTACATTATGCATGATGCATAACGTATGTACACGTATAACAGTGTTCATGTGAAGGAAATAAGGATTTACGCTGTATCAGTATCTATCTACAAAATATAGCAAAGGGTTCCAATTGAAGCTACAATGTTTGGTTTGGATACTTCAAACCAAGGTATAAGTATGCACATCCCCGGGCATACAAGGCCTTTTACATACCTGAATATACACAAAACATACTAAAAATCGTTAATTAACGAAAGCCAAAAGCATGGTTCAGTGTTTTTTACGTAAAAACACAGCTGTATAAAGTAATACGGATGGTCGACTATATCGAGAATTGTTTAACCACCGTGTAGTAGGTACAGTAGGTACATGTATGTGATTTTCTAACTAAGGGCTTATTATTTATTTTGCGGTTGCGGACCTGTGATAGATGATTTTTCATTTGAGTAGCAATGATGGGAGCCAAACTTTAAGATCATTGTTGCAGTTTAAACTTTAAAACATTTAACATTAAGATGATAAGGAACGCGAAAAAAGTGGTTCCCTCAATTCTGTCTGTCTGTCTTACAGTCTTTCTGCCTATCTGTATCTGCAGACTTAACGGCTGAAGCGATTATCTTCAAACTTTGGACTTAAGGTTCTAAGGGGATTCCCTACAGGAAGAGAGAAAGTTTAGCACTAAAATAACGGATCTCCTACGACCAAAATACAAAAAGTTATTTATCTTAAGAACGGCTATAACGATTTTGATAAAGGGCATTTCATTTAATTTTAAAGATAAGCTCAATATTTTATAATAAACAAAAAATTAGCAATAATGGTTATTATTTACGGTACCTACCTATAGCTGTCATAGAACCAATTTTTTATTTGCAAAATTTCTCGCTAGGGGCGTCACCGTTTTTTAACAATTTTATATTCAATTAAATATCTTCAATATACTTACTTACTTACTTACTTTACTTTTGATGGCGCTCACAGCCCAGGATGGGCTTCGGCCTCAACTAACAAGCCCCTCCAGCCAGCTCTGTCCCGAGCTAGCCGTTTCCAGTTGCGCACACCGAGTGCTTTGGTGTCGTCATTCACTTGATTGCGCCACCTGTTACGGGTTCTTCCTCTGCTGCGTACCCCATCGGGGTTGCATTCGAAGACTCGTCGGGCAGGTGCGTTGCTGTCCATACGCTCCACGTGCCCCAGCCATCTCAGCTTTTTGACCAGGTCAACGTCGCTGTATAGCCCGTATAGCTCGTCGTTGAATCTTCTCCTCCTTCGATACACACCGGACCCAAAATCATACGAAGAATCTTCCTCTCAAAGCATCCTAGCAGATTTGTATACGAATCTTTCAGTGTCCATGCTTGTGACCCATAAAGCAGGACCGGGATGATTGGGGTCTTGTATAAAGTCTCCTTGGTTCTCTGAAAAAGGGCCTTACTACTTAAATGCGTTCTTAGACCGAAGAAACAGCGGTTGCCCAGAGTAATTCTTCGCTTGATCTCTGCACTGATGTCATTCTGCGATGTAATAGTGAAGCCCAGGTAGACAAAGTCCTTGATAACTTCGAAGTTATATCTGTCCATCGTGATATTTTGCCCGAGTCGACGATGTTGAGATTCCTCTCTCGATGACAGCATATACTTCGTCTTGTCCTTATTAACCGCCAATCCCATTCTAGCCGCCTCCGATTCAATGCTCGCAAATGCCCCTGCCACAGCTCGCTTCGTTCTGCCGACAATGTCTATGTCATCCGCATATGCAAGCAATTGAACGGACTTTTGATAGATTGTACCGCTGGTGTTGACATGTGCGTTGCGTACAATGGCTTCAAGAACGATGTTGAATAGGTTGCATGATAACGCGTCGCCTTGCCTCAATCCTTTCTCAACATCAAAGGAATCGGTGGTATTCTTACCAATTTTGACGGAGCAGCGAGATTTCTCCATCGTCATCCTGCACAAGCGGACGAGTTTGGCAGGGATGCCGAGACTCGACATGGCTCTGTATAATTCGTCCCTTTTCACGCTATCATACGCGACTTTAAAATCGATAAAAAGGTGGTGTGTATCGATCTGGAATTCCCGGGATTTTTCTAAAATCTGTCGGAGTGTGAACATTTGATCGACGGTTGACTTGCCTGGCCTAAAACCGCACTGATAAGGGCCGATCAGATCGTTGACAAAAGGTTTTAAGCGGTCACACAGGATGGCCGACAAGATTTTATAAGCGACGTTTAGGAGACTAATTCCTCTGTAGTTGGTACATTTCAGAACATCTCCCTTTTTATGGATGGGGCACACTATACCGAGGTTCCATTCATCGGGCATACTTTCCTCCGACCAAATTTTGCAGATGAGCTGGTGTATGCTCCTAGCCAATTCATCTCCCGCTGATTTAAATAGTTCGGCTTGTAAGCCATCCGCACCTGCAGCCTTGTACGACTTAAGTTTGGATATCGCCAGCCGAACTTCGGTTAGGTCGGGTGGACGGAACTCTTGGCCATCATCGTCCAAGTTGAATGGAGCGTTCTGCCTATTAGCGGCATCTTGGCTGTCTTCGCCATTAAGCAGTCTAGAGAAGTGTTCTTTCCAGATCCTCAGCACTGACTGTGTGTCTACTACCATATTCCCACTCTCATCTCGGCAGGCTTCCGTTCTACCGCTACAACCCTCAATAGACTCTACCGCCCGCTTTTCTTGCTCCCTCTTTTTCCTCCTGAGAAGTCGGCGTTCCTCTTTTCGTTTCAGCCCGTAGAGCTCCGGGGCTACTCTCAGCAGCTCTTGTTCGAGTCTGCAGCATTTCCTGGTACTGGTAGGCTTCGTTCTTAGCTGCATGCGCTAGCCGGCACTCTTCATCGAACCAGGGGTTTCGTTGTGTTCGCCTAGTGAAACCCAGCACATCCGAGACGGCACTTCTCATGGCTTTGTTGACAGTGTTTCCACTGGTCCTCTGCACTTGATGCTGGTGGCGGACCTCCTGAGAGATTAAGAGTTACGTGATCTGCAAAAGTTCTGGCGGTCTTTTGCGATTTAAGCTTCTCGACATCGAATCTTTTCACAGCATCTGCTCTGCGTTGTCGCGTCATGGATATCCGTATACGTAGTCAAGCTACCACCAGGTAGTGATCCGAGTCAATGTTGGCCCCTCGGAACGTTCAGACGTCCAAGATACTGGAAGCATGTCTCGCGTCTATCGCAACGTGGTCGATTTGGTTGACGGTTAGTTGATCACGCGACCGCCAAGTCCCCTTGTGTATATTGAGGTGTGGGAAGTAGGTACTTGAGATGATGACATTTCGCCCCGCCGCAAAGTCTGCCAGCCTGTGTCCGTTGCTGGAAGTTTCGTCGTGTAGGCTGTGTCCTCCGACTATCGAACCAAAGATGCCCTCCTTTACGAATCTTGAGTTGGAGTCACCAAGAATGATCTTCATTTCTTATTTCGGGCACATATCATACGTTGTCTCCAGGAGATCGTAGAATGCTTCTTTGGTTGAGTCCTCTCTCCTTTCATGGGGGGCGTGAACACAGATCAGCGTAATGTTCTTAAATTTGCCTTTGATGCGGATTGTGACCAGGCGCTCGCTTACACTTCGGAAGCCCAAGACTTCTTGTCTTAGTCTTCCCCTTATCACAAAACCACAACCAAAGAGCCGCTGACCCTGTTCCTTCAAGCACCCGCCGTAGTAGATGTCACACGATTTCAGTCTCCGTATGCCCTCTCCATCCCATCGCACTTCCTGGATGGCTGTTACTTCAGCCTATAGCCTGTCCAGGCTCTCCACTAAGTGTTCGGCTGCACGTGTTCTGAATAAAGACAGGACGTTCCACGTGCAGATCCGAAATTCATTGTCCTTGTTTCGTTTGCTGGGGTCGTCAACTTTAAAATCATCCATATCCGAGGCTTGTTGTTGTGTCGGAACAACTTTTTTTTACGTGGTAGGGAAGTTACACCGACGCACAACTTCGAGCCGGATAATTCGCTACTTATAGGCCTGAGCTACAAATATGTCGTAGTAGCCCGTATAAGGTGTTCACTAAGTAGTTCAACCTAACTGGAACTGTAGACGCCACCGTTGATTCCATCTAGAGAATTCGTCCGCTGCCGCCTCGATGAAAGAAGAAGTGCCTTAGTGGGGACACTCCTTCCCCCCCCCCTCTCTCGTTGGCTGTCCCCAACAGCTTTCCACGGGGATTTAAACCCCGTCTCCAGCTGAGGTACTAGACACCCGATGTTCACCACTAGGAGGTGAGAGTAGGAGTTCGTAGACAGAGGTGGGTTTTGAGAAAAACCTGTGGACGCTTGTGTCCTCTTGAATGCACATAACTACCCTTTTGAACATCATTACATTTCAATATACTGATTTTCTTAAAAAAATAATTTTTGATTTTTGTAAAAAATTATTAAATTTTAATTTTTGGAAATTCAATTTCTTGATTTTTTTTTTTAATTTTGTGAAAAATTGTGTTTTATTAAATATTAGAAATTGGCGTTCCTTGGGAAGTTTTCTTTTTAAACCTAATTACTCAATTTTGAAATGAAAGCTTGACTAGTAAAACAACTCAATTTAAGTTAGTAATTATTAAATAACAGATTTCTCTGAAAATGTTTAGGTTCTTCCTTATTACTCTACTTAAAATATTTGATATTTAACATTAATAAACTTTTAGATCTCATTACTTTTAACGGCTGACTTGTTAGGCAAAGGTTTTTGTATATAGAAAAACTTGGCTTCTTTTTTAACATTAATGTTTTTGTTGTGATTTAACTACTTTTTGCAAAGATTCTTTTTCAAGCCTCATAAGTAAAGTAAGTTTTGAATTAATGCCTTTTGTATGTACAAGTACATACTACAAGTCCTACCCATCTAACAATTTTCATAGTTAGAAGTGCTTAATTGAAATGATAATAATTGATAAAAAGTGGGTGGATGAAACGCCCCTGCATGAAAAATTCCATGATTTCAACTTTTTCTTTGTCGACACCTGAAAACGAGCCGCTTTACCAAATTTCATAATTCTGCACCAAACAGAAGTGCTCTCAATATATTAAGTATTAATTCTGTGAAAAAGGGTGGTTGCCACGCCCGCTGAATTTTAAATCTCAAATTTTTAATTTTCCTTTGCTTGCGTGTCAAGTCCTATCGCTGTACCAAATTTCATCGTTCTACGACAAACAGAAATGCCCCATACAACTGATATCAATTCTACGATAATGGGCGGATGCCACGCCCTCTGAATTTTAAATCTCAAATTTTAAAATTTTGCATTTGCTTGCACTTCTAGCTCTACCGTTCTACCAAATTTCATCATTCTACGACAATCAGAAGTGCTCTTCATAATTGATATCAATTCTTTTCAAATGGGCGGGTGCCACGCCCCCTGAATCGAAAATCTTTAATTAAATTTTTTCCGTTGTATACACCACAAGCCTACCGTGGTGCGAACTAACAAGATTCTACAATGTCGCGATTCGGGAAGTGCTCCATAATTTGTATGATCTGTCAGTCAGTCAGTCAGTCCGTTACGGTTTTTGCGATTTTTGCAGTCTCATATCTCGGGAACCCCTTATGCTAAAAAATTTGGTGAGTTGCCTAACCCTGATGAGCTTAGCAAATGCTGCGTGTTTGAAGTTTCTGACTTTATTGGTACTGAAGTTAAGGGGTGGTCGAAAATCGCCTGAGTTGGATCCTGTAAAATAAAAAGGGTGTAGTGCCAGAACTCTGCTGGACACTACCGTGCCCTTTGATTTAAGAAAAATCACAAAAAACTTGAAAATACTGGTTAGCTATTAACTCTCAAATGACGAATTTGATGAAAAATATTTTAAAATTATTTTATAGATTTTAATATTCTCTAGAAAAAATATTACCACTCCAAAAAAGGTCAGCAATTATTATATTTTAAGTGTAAATAGCTAAAAACCGGTATATTCAACTTTTGGTGATTTTTTGAAATAATAATAGCTGTCATAAAAATTAGGGATGCTAAAAAATTGTAATGCGAGCTTAAATTCTTTTTAACAGCATTTACCGTTTCGGAGTTAAATATCCATGCGAAAAAGTGATATTTTGGACATCCAGCCTTGAATAACTATTGACGCCACCCAGACAATCTGGAAATGGACAATATTGCGACAATATTGCTTGTATCAAAATAAAGATAATCGCATTTGAAAATATTCACTTAGATTTTTTTGGCAGATTTAGCATTTGTTTGTACATTTTTCCTGGGCTAAATATGAACTTATACAAATAAAAATTATTATATATAAAATTAGCTGACCCCGTGAACTCCGTTTCACCCAAATTGTTAATGTAGTAAAAATAATAATTCCGAGCCTGGCACATTCAGCGGTCAATTCAAATTACGTATTCGAAAAATGTAATGCAAATAACTGAAGTGTAACAATGTCGACGTGTTTAAATCAAACCACAGTTATTGACGTGTCAACCTGCTTTTTTACTGAAGTGCTTTATTGTTAATAAACGTTTTTTCGTTTTTTTTTCGGCCGGGTACACGTACAAAGCGGGATGTTTACTGACACGTGAGCACGCAACATATAATTGACCATGCCAGAACCATGGGAATTTAAGATTAATGCCACAAACATCCCGCAATCGCCCTTGTTACTTAATAATTCTTATAGAGAAAGCGAGACGTTTAAATACGAATAGCAAGGCGCTGGAATGGCAAACAGTTCAATTCATCTGTCGTATTTTATGTTGAAATGACAGGCAGTCTATGAAGAAAATAACTGAAACGTCTTTCATCATTTCGTATATCTTTTAACATGCGATTCAGGGCTTCCTATGCACGTTTGTCAGCCATTGGGCACTTGTCTTAGGTGGTAATGTTACCTTTTTGCAATAGTTTGACCATCGCAGACTTCTTTGAAATGTTGCATCTTGCATGTAGGTTCTTCATCCACTTGCAAATTCAGTGTCGATTTCAATGTAGAATGGTCCGACCCCCTTCTTACAACGTAGACTCAACCCCCTAAGAGACCAATACTAAAGGAATCTCAGATCTCGTACGAATCGTAGTCAAAATCAGTGAAATCAGAAGAAAAAATTCCATTTCCACTGAAAGCATCAAGAAAGAAAATGCCACCATTTCCGTTATCGAATGCTTGCCTCAATTCATTGAACATCTTGACTCAATACAACTCGATCAAATACATTTTTCGGTCGAGTTCTCAATGTCACTTTGATGTCACTTTGAAATTTGTCACTTTGACATCTGCCATTTTGACATCTGTCATTTTGTCATCTGTCACTTTGACACCTGTCACTTTGACATCTGTCACTTTGACATCTGTCTTTTGACATCTGTCTTTTGAGATCTGTCACTTTGACATCTGTCACTTTGACATCTGTCACTTTGACATCTGTCACTTTGATATCTGTCACTTTGAAATCTGTCACTTACGTCACTTTGACATCAGTAACTTTGACATCTGTCACTTTGACATTTGTCACTTTGACATCTGTCACTTTGACATACGTCACTTTAACATCTGTCCCTTTGACAGGTGTAACTTTGACACTTGTCACTTTGACATCTAACACTTTGATATCTAGATATCATTTTGACATCTGTCACTTTGACATCTGTCACTTTGATATATGTCACTTTGACATCTGTCACTTTGACATCTACCACTTTGACAGGTCGATTCGACACCTGCCACTTTGACTGTAACTTTGATACCTGTGATTTTGACATATGTCACTGTGACATATGTCACTTTGAGATCTGTCACTTTGTCATCTGTCACTTTGGCATCTGTCACTTTGACATCTGTCACTTTAACATCTGTCACTTTGACATCTGTCGCTTTGACATCTGACCATCCATCCATAAAACCCAAAATCGTGAAAATCGAACGATTCACTTTCGAGTTATCCTGGTGAAAAAGGAAATGTGCGCATACTGCGCCACCTGTTGAAAATTTTAAGATTTTTTTTTTCTAAACCTTCGCGGAACAATTACATTACATTTTCAAAAAATTTCAAAAATTAAATCTGGTAGGTATGCCAACATTAGCATTTAACAAAATACAATTTTTTCAAGATATTGAAATTTCAAAACAAAAATTCAATATTTTTTTTTTAATCCAAAATTATTTTTTCGAAAATTTGTTTATGCAAAATTGTTTGAATTGTGAAGGACCTCGAGCATTAAAAAAAATTTGATTAAAATCGGTGTAGCCGTTAATGAGAAATTTGAAAACCAAAAAATCGGTTATATCACAGGTACCGTTAATAACAGTTATTGCTTACATTTTTTTTATCAATATATTGCCTATACCTTTAGAACTTTTTATCAAAGTTCTTGGAGACATTTTGAGAAAATTAATTTTTTTCTTAACGGTTTTTCAACATTTGTATGGAAGTTACCGCTATTTTGGAATTTAGAAACATAATTTTTTCAAGTACCTATTCTACAAAATAATAAAAAATTGTTTTACACTTTATTTTGAAAATATTTACCAAGTCGTTTTCAAAATATTTAGTTTTCACAAATTTTCAGTTTTTTTTTTAATTTTGGTTCACAATAATGTTACAACTTAACTGTTTTCGAGAAAATCAAGAAGCAAACAAAAAATGGCTGTACTGGAGGTACCAAAAATAACAACATTTTGAAAATAAAAAAAATTATCAAAAAGTAGTATCTCGGGTTCGATTTTTTTTTACGAATCCATAACTTACCATATAGTATATATATATATGCTATATCGCAAGTAAAAAACGTTGTTTTAAAATTTTTAAATAAAAATAATATTGGTTATGGTGACAGATGACTGACAGCATCTGACTGATGAGCCCATCTCATCACACTTATGGGCGAAACGCATGCAGTTGTGGTCATTTGAGCTTTTCTTTGAATAAATAAATTTCTAAATCAAATACTATTTTAGAAAATTGAATTTAAATTTCTAACTCCAACTTAATTGGCCTTCACACCACAGAACATGTTTCTGGTTTTTTTTGGAAAATAATAAGTGATTCATCAAGTTACTGAGCGCTGAGCAAAATACATTTTGTATAAAAAAGGAACTAATCTCAATTACATCTTTGGAACAAAAATTGATTTCAAAAAAAGGAAAATAAGTGAATAACATATTGCTAAGAAAATTTCCTTCGAGACAATTGAGATTTCAATCTTTGCACCTCACCTAATATGGATGTCATACTAATTGAAAACTTTTTCTTTTCGACCTGAAACAGAACGAACCCAGGCTATATCAATCATTGAAAGCTTAAAGTCATGAATTTTAAAGTCATTTATCAGTCCTCTAACGAGGTACCTGACGTTCCGAAACAGTGCTGTCAAATTCAATAGTTCCAATTATTTTCATGCATCCTTTAACAAGTCAAGAGTGCATTTAGTTACCAATTATTGCTTTATACTAGTGCTTGCTAAGGCAAGCCAACTTCGAGACACATTAACACTTCTTTTTTGTGGGGAGATCGACCATAACTGCAATGATGAAACGATTTTTTTTGTCTCCCACTAGCAATGATGATGACTCTGGAAATGGAATCAACTGACTTACTGACCGAATCAGTTCGCACCGCTTAAACAATGAGGCTCCAAGGTTTCTGACAAACAGAAAAACTTAACCCGCTAGTCGGTCATTAATCAGTTGTGGAACAACAGTTTCTATATTTTATATTCCGTTGTTGTTGGTTGGTGCGATGATGGGCGATTTTCATTGCTTCAGTAAAATATTATTGGGATTGGGATTCTTAATTACCATGTGAAAAACGTATAGTTTTTCTTTTGCAGCTTTATAATGATTTAAAAAAAAATAAAAATATGAACGGATAATGCAAAAAATAAGCTTGTTGCTTATTGCTCACGGTGGGCAGTGATTTTAAGGTTAGGTATAATTGTGATAATTGTTTTATTACTTTCTAGGTAGGAATTTAATTATTTATAAATTAGCACGCATCTTGAAGCTACTCAAAAAGGTGGTGAATGATTGCTTGTATGTGACAGTAGTTAGTGAAGACTTTTCCAAATGACTGATTATTATTAATTGGCCGCAATGAAAGTACCTATGTGTCATTTTTTTTTGCAAACACCAAACTTTTTAGTCAACAAAATATTATGGAAAGTGAAAGACACGAAAGTATTCTTTAAAAAAAAGACCTTCAATCAACCATGCACCTAACTATCACATCAACATAGAAAACAAATTAATGATTTGTATAAGACTTTTATTTTGCACTTGAACTTAAGGCCAGCTACAACCTACAAACAGATGCTAATTATAAATGCATTTGTTTAAGTAGTAATAAATTATTGCATATGAACACTAGCACAAAAACAAATAATTAAATATAGAAACAAGATGATGCAGATTCATAGGGCCTGGACCACCCATAAACTTTCGCTATACCATCTTGGGATAACTGAAGTATTAGTCTAAAAATATTGAAAACCTAAATCACCTCAATTGGCCTAATGAAAACATATTTATTTTTATTTTTAATATCAATCGCTTTGTCTTGGCAAAATTTATAGGGGCGATATTATTTGGGCTAGCCATGAGACGAGACTCTGCAAGACTTTTGTAAGTCTCGTCTCGGTACCTTTAAAATTGAAAATTTTCAGTCTCGGTCTCGTGTCGGTCTCGTATAAATAAGTCTCGTGTCGCTTGGTCTCGTCTTCGAAAAATACGATTATCGGAAAACCTGTTGATTTTGGAACGAAGTATTTTCGATTATAATTTGAATACGTGCAAAAGAAAATATTAAATAAATATTTAACTTAAACTGGATTTAATTTAATTTATTAGATTCTCTGTTAATTTCGGTCAAAATATAGTGTCTCGTCTCGTAAAACTGTCAAAATAATAATTCTTTGTTACTAAAACATGTTTTTTTCGCTTATTTTAGTGTTTTTAAACGTCTGGCTGATGAATACGCCCCACTGTAGATGTATAGCTGATGGGGAATTATTTTAAAACAGTTGCCCATAAAACATATAAATATTAGCTTTAAAACCACAACGTAAATGGCACGGTTAGTTTGACATATTTTAAGTGTCTGGCTACGTTAGTCCCCATTGTAGATGTCTGGCAAGTGTCCAATTAAGTCATATACATATCAAAGATTCAGCTTTGATAAGATAATGCAATGTTGTAACATTTGTATGCAACTTTAACACTTCTTAGTATCCATTTGTTCTTAGCTACCATGGTATCTGTTCGCAGAAAAAATCTTAGCTTTGATAAAATGACGTATGTCTGGCGGCCCTGGGCTCTTACTCTATTAGTTAAAAATAAAGCTGGAGGTATTCATCGTCTTCCCTAACATCGTGATTATAATAAGAAGTTTGGTCAAAATCTTGAGTTAAATTATTTTTACAATTTGTTGATTTTTCATTGTTTTTTTTTTCTTACATGTTTGTAGGTAAGCCATTTAAGACGAACTCATTAAATATAATCATTCTACAAGTTATAATAAGAAACCTTTTGTTTTAACTGTCGTTTTGTCTTTTACAAGTTATGCATATATTTGCGGTAAATTCATCACCATCATAATTACATACTTGTATAAATTGAAGTAATTGTATAATGTGTGGGTACATAATCAACATGTTACTTTTCTCAGCGAAAATTCTTATTTGTTTACATAAACAAGATCGTTGCGAATGCATGAAATCTTATCTTATCAACAACAATATGAAAAATGCCGGTAGGCTCTCTTAACTTACATTTAAAATTTAGTTTACAGACCGGCAGTTTACTTCTGCTCTGCTATAGTGATAGTGCTTTTACATTCGTCAAGTTATACCAATCTTGTATTTAAATACGTAGGTACTCTTTAAACCATATTTTCAGCTCTTTTTCTCTTTGGATTTTTATACCAATAGCTACAACTGCCAGGCCAGGCAAAAGCAGTCTTACCTTATTTTAAACTACAAACAAAAATTTCTTTCATCCAAAACGATGGTAAACAAACCTATCTAACCAAGACCAACCATCATCACATCAGTGATATCAGATACTCTTTCTATGCGGCTCAAATACCTGTCTTCCATTCTGTTAGTCTCGAAGAATAAAACTATCTGCAGGCCCGTTTGGGCCTTCAGTTAACCGGTTGCTTTCGCCCCAAACACGTACGATACGAGCGCGTGTTCAATGTGAAATTATTTTCTGATTTAATCGCTAATTTGTTTTTAGTTTTCTAAGATGGATAGTAAAAAAAAGATAGATTAAAATTAACCTCACGCACTAGTAAGATACTATTCTAACGGTTTTTTAACTTGTGGGTAGAATTTTGGTATTGTGTCTCTAAATTTTGACCCAAATAAACAAAACAATTGATAAAATAACAATTCATTTAAATTTATATGGTGCTAGTGCATCTTTGGAATTTTGGGCATCATTAGCTTTAATCATAACAGTGATTGTGATACTATTTTAGTTTAAATATTAATGAAACTATAATAAACAAGTCTATGAACTCAGTTAATAAAACATTTGAGCTATAGAAGTTCGTTCAATTTGGTCAGTAATCTGTATAAACACTTTTTGTGCTTACCTATTAATTAATTTGGTCGATGTGACAACGTCTACGAAGGCGACGACGTGACGTGACGGACGTGCACTGCATATCTTTCGTGCACCAATAAAAAAAAATTGCTAAAGACAACCAAAAGGTGATTTGGATCTACAGGACGCAGCTTTCGACAACCGAAAAAAAGATAAAGGTAATTATCTACAGATAAGTTTTTTGGCGTATTGGTTTCTCCTTTTTTGTTTCAGAAAGTGAATTCATTTAAGCTTTTTATTTCGGATTAATTTTAACGCGTAAAGAAAAGTGGAAAGTTGTGTCAATGCGTTGGAACTTTGCAATATATATAACTGAAACAAGTAAGGTTAGGTCCCAACTTACAATTTAACTTCTGTAAGGGTCTACCGAAGTTATTTCCTAATCAGCAAATTTGACTCTAAAAGGCCTTAGAGAAACACAATTGGCCCACATTTAGAAGCTCGAAAGGCTTTTAAGCAATCATTTACAGGTTTATTGGAAGTACTTAATTTATTTCGCTAAGGCATTATAGAACAAAACTACACTCAAATATTGCAAATGTAGTAGTGTAGAAGTGTTTCGAAAGGCACATCTAAAATCCCTTATAGAAGGCTTGTCGAGGCCTAGGAGAAGCATTTTCGAAATGCCATACGAAATAAAAATAAATTCTTTATTTTTATTTCTACATTTTCTCCTTTATTTTCATGCAAGTAATGATTTTCTTCTGGAACTTAATGCACAATAATTATTTATATCTGAAAAAACACATTACTTACTTGATGGATTTTGCGAGATTTGAACCGAGGATGGTTGGGTTGAGAGTCGGACACCTTAGGTACTGAGCTAGCCTGGCATATGAAAAATGAGTGCCAAATTGGAACCACTTGAAACCGAAATTAGCTTCCTAAAAACTTCCTTGAGACTTCCTGATGAATTGAACTAATTTAAAAAATACAGGTGACCATTCGTCTGTTGCTTGAACGGAATTTTTGTACTTAATGTTATTTTTTTTAAATTTTTACATTTACATGATTACGCATCAGAGAAAATATGGAAGTTGTCAAACAAACATACATTTTGTGAGTCAACAATTAAAATATATGTAAGTTCCATTTTCATTGAAATCGATTGTTTTTAAGAACGAAAGGCTTTGATTTGAGAAAAAATATAAAAACTCTTTTATGCTCCATAAAATATGTACTATTCATTTTGTACACAAACCGTTTACCGGCAATTTTAATTTGTATTTTTTTTAGAAACACTAATTAGCCAAAATAAAAAAACATAAACAATAACGACCATCATTAAGTTTTTTCAACTGAAAGTAACTATGTAGTATATATATTAAAAAACGTTTAAAATGTAATTAAAAAACTATTGAGAAATGAATGCTTCATGCTAAGATAATTTTTGAAAACATTTGAATTTCTTAACGTGACAATATTTTTTAATGATGAAACAGAAACTATACTATGGTACCCTCGTTTGTGAATAATTCAGCCAGCTGTAGCTTATTTTCATATCAATACTACTTTCCATGCGAAGTACCAGCTTTTAATGCTTTCATGTGGGGTGTACAACACTTCGCTAGGACCAAATAATCGGTATTATTACTTCCCGCGCATGCGCCTGAGAGGATGGTTAAAATAATGTTTACATAACCACCTCTTCACAGGTCTTATAGAAACAAGTTAGGCTGACATCACTTCACTGAGGCAAATTCATCGAAATAAATGCTTCTCGCGCATGCGTCTGACAGAGTTCACACAATTATTATGCTTGTGTCGGGCTTGTGTTTGATGGGTTATAGAACCAAAATTAGATGTCATGCTTAATGAGAGTTACCACTGCGACCAAATTTAATTCTGAGGAAATCATTTTTATTGGTGGGATCCGGGGTATTATTTTTTTTATAGAAATTAAAAAAAAGACAAACAACGAATATGAATAACGTTTATCTGTTTTTGTTAAATCATTTCTAATAAAAAATAATTAAATAATTTGTATTTGTACTGCAATTCTGAATATAAATTACATAATTATAGTTCCATGTAAAAAAAAAATAAATACATTTTTTTTCTTTTTTTTCAAGTGAATTTAAATTGTTTTCTTTTTTCATATTTATCTCAATGCAGTAAATAAATGTTTGTTCCGTTTTTGTTTTGCAAAATTTGAAAGCCTTACCTTTACTCAATAAATCGGTTTAATTTAAATTTTTAAAATGATACACATTTTCCTATTTTTATTTTCATAAATAATAAATATTTTGACCTGTGGTTACCCTCTCTCAGCAGTAGAAACATACATGCGCCGAACAGTACACAAGATAATGCTTGTAACGGGCTTTTCCTCAGGGGGCTTACAGGAACAAAATAAATTGACATAATTCCACTAACAATTATGCTTCCATTAGACTTTTGTACACATAATAGCTTGTTTCAGACCTTTGTAAGCGGGCCCTTCCAAAACTCTTGGCAGTGCTTCCTAATGAAAGCTTTTTCTTTCCTTTTATTTCGCATGCCTCTCAAAACTAATTTCTGGGAAGCCTTACGAAAACTATAACCAAATTGTAAATATTCAGGCTTGCAGAAAATTAAAGAATCTGCTTGTAATAGGTTTGTAGGAAGCTGTATTCAAAAATAAAGCTTCGAAAATTTGCAACTTCGATGTTCAAACTAAATACAAGCCTTGTAGAAATAATAACTTATAGAAATTCAAAAAATGAACCTTATAGAGGAAAAATTGTTAGTTGGGGTATACAATACAAACTTATATCAGAAGTAGATATCCGGACAAAAATAAAATCAAAGAAAAGAGTTGTGATACACCGAACAAAAAACTGTAAAATAAACATTTTTGAATGAGAAAAGTCATCTGGCATTAAAATTCTCACTATATTGACATGCCAATCATATCTGTGGTGTTTGGTATAGAAATTAGGGCTGCCTACGAAACAAGAAAAGTCTGGGTCTCGATCTCGGTCTCGCATGACGAGACCGTGACGAGACTGGCTTTTAAGCAACCGAGACGAGACTGAAAATTTTCAATTTTAACGAGACCAAGACGAGACTTACAAAAGTCTCGCATGGTCTCGTCTTGTGGCCAGCCCTAATAGACATGAACTCCATAAACGTATTATAAAGGTAAAGGCATTTAAAGGACAATGGGCAAATCTGACCCATCACCAATAAGAACGGTACCTATGTACATGTTTTTTGAGTATTTATTTTGTAAAAAATACAAATATTGGTTTTAAATAATATTTTAGATGTCAAAACCATCTCTGGAAAACAATAAACAAATATCAATTTGTACCTCATTTACCGGAATAAAAATGGGTATTGTTTTCAAGGTTTTAAATTGCAAGTTGTAAAAGTTAGACAAAACAACATACAAAACCACCCATAAATCACCCTTGTATATACTATTAGGGGTTGAACACATTTGTAATTTATTCCTAATTTAGTAACGAAGAAAATGGTTGTACATTTATTACGGACTGATTTTTAGATAGATACAAACAAAAATTCAAATAAAAAGTACAAGTGACCTCAACTCCCAAGGTTATACCTTGTACTTTTTATTTGAATTATATTCATTCACTCCACTTAAAACCAAAGTAATTTTAATATGTTAATATTCTTTTTCTTTACAAACAAAAATATAAACAAAAAATAGAACAATTTTTTTAATTCTTTTTATGATAGTAAAATATTTTTAAATAAGTCGTTTTTTTTTCGATTTTAAGTATCTTTGCGTTTTTTGTTAAAGACGAACGTTAGTCCCTTTTTTATCACATACAAAAATCATTAATCCATATCCTCTTTTTACACAAGTCGTTACTACAGAAGAATAACTTGGTATGTAGTCGTTTAAGATAAAGTTTCACGAATTTGTAAATAAATTAGTCCGAAATTAAAGCCTAGCAGTCGTTTTTACACTAAAATCACTATACCAAAATCAAAGCCATATGGAAGTCATAAATCAGGACCAACAAAGCTTCGTCTTCACAGACACAAAACTGGCGTGAGAAGTTAATGAGGCATTGCTTGTGTGTGGCCAGCCGGACCCCGGACGCCATAGCCATTTTCTAAGAGGTCATCATCAGCGTTGAGTGTGCTGATAGTTGTCAAGTATTCAAATATTTGTTTTTGTTTGATCAGTATTTAATGTTATTTTAATTAAATAACTCATCGTTATATTTATCAACGCTATATTCATATGTACAGACACAAATTTATTTTTCATAATCGTCATTTAAGAAAAACTGTAAGATCTCTATTGCTTGAGCAAAAAATGTATATGATCAAAAGGCTCTAACATTCTTCTTTAAAAAACAGCAAAGAAACTTAAAATTGGTAAAAACTGACTAAGTTAAAAATCTTTTAGTATCATAAAAAGCAAAAATAAAATATTAAATATTTTTATTAATATTTTTTTTGTATCTATTTAGGGATCAGTCCGTTATCAATTTACAACCATTTGCTTCGTCACTAAATAGGGAATAATATAAACAAAAATCAACCCCTTATAGTATATATAAGGCTGGTTTGTGGGTGGTTTTGTGGGTTGTTTTGTCAAATTTTTACGAATTGCAATTTAAAACCTTGAAAATAATACCCATTTTTAATCCGGTAAATGAGGAACAAATTTATATTTGTTTATTGTTTTCAAGAGATGGTTTTGACATCAAATATTATTATATTTAAAAAATAATGTTATTTAAAAATCAATATTTGTATTTTTTAAAAATTAAACACTCCAAAAACAGCTTTTTGCATAAAATTGATGCTCGTGACCCCAAAACAATTTTAAAAATCTAAAAAAAATTCAGGTAGTATGTCATGGGTTCAAACTTCAAATAACTTAATTCCAAAAAATGGCTTAAATCGAACGAAAAATACAGAAAATATTAAAGAAAAACTAAGGAAATAGGGAATTGTGACCCCTAAACCCATTTTATTCAAAATTAAATGACTTCTGTCACACATCGAGTTTGAACACCCGGTTAACGGAAAATGAATGCATACATATGTACCTATATACGATTTGAAGACCGTTCTTATTGGTGCTGGGCGACCGCTGCCTACATCTTTGTCCATTGTCCTTTGTATTAAAATGTTCAATTTTTTATTTTAAAAATGAGTGCATCATTTTTATTTTCAATTAAAAATTTTAAATAAATCGGTCAACTCGTTTAGGTTTTAACTCGATGTTAAGTGGCCGTCAAAAGGGAATATTTTAATTGAGATATTATCTTTATACGAAACACCACAGATATCTTTATGATCTATTATACTCAACGAGTTGTAAATTTAAAAATTCCAAATATGTATCCAATAGTATTAAAATACCAATTAGATAAATTTAACTTAAAATTAATAATTAGCAATTGATATGTTTTTCTTTTTTTTTAATTTCAAGATGTTTAGTTGACGAAATGTTAATGTGGTATTTTAGAATTGATATTGCTTATGTTTAATGGATTTTTTTTAATATGGCGTAAATTTGTATTTTAATAGATAAACACTAGAAATTGGCATACCAAATTTAATTTTTTCAAATATTCAAAAAATTTGTTTGGACTCAAAGCTAATTAAAATGTTTTTTTTTAGCAACTACTATATACATATACTTCACTATAATAATTTATATTTAAGCTTTTTTTAACATTTAATTTTTTAAGACATCATTATTAGGGCTGGCCACGCGACGAGACTTTTATAAGTCTCGTCTCGGTCTCGTTAAAATCGAAAATTTTCAGTCTCGTCTCGGTCTCGTGTCAGTCTCGTATAGTTAAGTCTCGTCTCCGAAAAAACGATTTTCGGACAAAATGTTGATTATTGGAACGAAATATTTTCGATTATCGTTTAAATATTTGCAGAAGAAAATAAATATTTAACTGAGATTGGATTTTTTAATTTATTAGACTCTCTGTAAATTTCAGTCAAATATACAGTCTCGTCTCGGTCTCGTCTCGGTTGCTTAAAAGGTAGTCTCGTCTCGGTCTCGTCGTGCGAGACCGAGATCGAGACCAAGACTTTTCTCGTCTCGTTACCAGTTCTTATCACACTGAGGGAAAAATGAATGGGCTCAGTACAGAGATATTTATGTAAAATCTATGTACTGAAGTTTGCATAGGATTGCGATGAAACCTATATTTACTGAGTAAAGTTAACGTGTGCTGGTTACATTTGAGTTTATGTACCAAATAAAACCCACCCTCAGTGAGCAGAATTTATGTAGTCAGTCTATAAAAAAGATATAACTTGCATTCAATACAGGCAACATTGACTCAACACAGAGCTATTGACCAGCTACAGTGGCATATGTACTGACTAAATAATTTCAAAAATCCGAGAGCAAGCAACGTGCGTTCATTCAATACTATTGTAGGTGCATTTATTCATCACATAAGGTTATGTGTTGAGTACAAACCAACGTGTAACCAGTCTATATTTTATGTGTGCAGATCTTAAAATGGAAAAGTTTCTACATAAAACAATGTACTCATCACACGAATTATGCGATGAGTCTAAGCAATGTGTATTTAACGTTTGTAAGTAAATGTAAAGACGTTTTACTTATTAACATATGGACGAGAATATTATATTGCGAATTAGCCCAATGGTTGCATGCTCGATCGGTGCTTGGAAGGATACCAGTTCAAATCCAGGTAAGTAAAACTTGACATTTTTCTAATAAAATAAATTTGTATACTTTCAGAATAAAGGGGAAATCAGCTGTGGGTAATATCAGTGAAGAAAAAAATTCCCCACAGTAAAAGGTGAAAACAACTTTGTGATAAACAGCAAAGTTAAGAAAGAGATGAATATGTAATGAGTACATACAGCTTGTACCCATTACATAAAAAAAGAAAAAGCACATAAAATAAAGAAATAAAGGTTCTCTTTTTGTATGTTATGAGTACATATCTATGTAATGAGTACATAGTATTTGTGTAATGAGCATATCATATTTTTTAAATTTATGTAATGAGTACATATTATTTATGAAATGAGTACATATATTTATATAACGAGTACATATTATGTATGTTATGAGTACATTGAATGCCGCTGAGAAAATTTACTCACTACATAATCATATACTCATCACAGATAACAGACGGATATTAATGTTATGAATCAATGGAGAATTTATATTTATAGAACGAGTGCATAAAATATACAAATAAAATGTACTCACTCCATAACCCGTACACATTTATGTATTGGGTCAATTAAACATTAATATTTATTTAATGAATACATAGAGAGGTGCAACGTAACTTTACTTATTAAATAGTGTTATGCGATGAGTATAAACAACATGTATCCATTAAATCCTAATGAAGTAGAATTTACTCATCACATAAAGTTATGTGTTGAGTATAAAGCAACGTGTATCTAGTCTATATTTTATGTAGAAATATCATAAGCTCGGAAGGTTTATACATAAAACAATTTACTTAGTACACGAGCTATGCGATGAGTCTAAAGCAACGTGTTTCCATTAAATTTTCTTGTAGCAACGTTTATTCATCACATAGGGTTATGTATTGAGTATAAACAACTTGTATTCAGTCTACATTTTATGTACAAAATTCGAAAAATCGCATTTTATTTCAGATATCCGCAACATCTTTATGCGATGGGTGCATAGAATTATGCACCAAAAATGTGTGTACTCAGTACAGATTTATCATTTAATGAGTACATAAAGTTATGTGTGCAAAAATCTATGGAATGAGTCAACACATTTATGTGCTGAGTACATACATTTTTTCCTCAGTGCATTATATAACCAACTAAATACAATTAATTTCTAGCTATGTTAAGGTTGTTAGTTACGAAAGCAAGCTCGTGGTATGTAAATTCAGTCGCAAATGCGATTTCGTTCTAGGCTGAAAACTTTTCTAACTTTTTGTTTAGATTGTTATAAGTAGATAATTATTAAAAAAAATATTTTGTAAATTTACCATAGATGCTTTTATAACTAAAAAAAAACTTTTCACAAAGCTCAGAACCAAATTATTTTTTTTATAAAATTTCGCGTCATTAATTCACTGTACGGATTGGTAAGAACACGCTGATAAATATTATCTTAATCTGAACCTTTACATTTCTACAGCAAAAGAAAAACTTTGAATCAGACTTCTCTGTGTGGTGCTGAGTCTTAATATGTTAATTTTTATTTGAAAAGCTTTGGCCGTCATGGGGATTGAACTTAAGACATCAACTGTGACTGGAATTCGGAAGCCGACGCGACGGCCTACCCATCGCGCTACCGAAGCCACATGTCAATCTCCATCTCAGTGCAGGTTTTGTTGTTTATCAAATGCATTTGAACGACTAGCATTTTTATTAGAGCACACAAGCTTGCTGTTGTCACATTCGGTTTCTTTCTTATACCAACAATTCGTTGGTCATAGAAGGGGGAGAGTAGTGGAAGATTTGAGGGTGGTCATGGGATTAATTTGAAATTTATTATGATTTTTGTATGAACTTAAGTTCATACAATGCAGTCACGATGCGCAGACAACAATTAACATTGAAAATTTTGAATTAAACAACAACAACTAAAAGATTATGCCAATTTAAGGTATACGAAAGTGAATATGTTTTACAAAAACATTACTATGATGTAAATGGTTTTCTATAGAAGTTTGTACCCCTTGTAATTTTAAATTGTTTTAAAATCAAAACAATAATTGTTGATGTCCAGTAAACCTTTTTCACTTTTTAATATTTAATTATAGTTATTACTATAGGTATGTACATACAAAAAAGAGCTTTAATGTGCGGTGTTCGCTCCGAAACTTTCTCAGTAAAAGTAGATACGTCGTCGCTCTACATGCATTGTTGTATAACTAGGTACTAATTTTATCTGATAAGTATCTGCATCAGGTATATGTTATGATAGTGCGTTTACAATAAAATCTTAAGTTACAAAATTATTAAAAACATAAATTTAAAAGTACCAAGTTATGTTTTGAAAGTTATGTAGGTACGGTACAAGTACATGATGTAGATATGATAATGTTTTATTTTTTTTTATGACGGACAAATACTTTAAGGTAATTACTACCTCTTTTCTTTTCAAAATGAAACTAGTTTTAATTAAAACGAACGTGCTTGAGTAACACCGTCTATCTTCCGTCAGAACTCTGACTCTAAACATAGGTCATCGTTTGAATAACATTATTATTATATAAGAACTCAATGTCATGAATGCAAGTCAAATGTTGAACACTTACCTATTCTTCGAAAGGTATATATAACTAGTTCTAGTAGCGAGCTTAAGGGAGGTTTTCTTGCATATTACATCTTTTTAACTACTTCTATTGATTAACAGCAGTACCTTTATATTAAAAAAAAATGACCACCCGCTCCTAAAAACAGGTGTTAGCTGCAACACTGACAAAGAACTTTTCCGTTTCATTACCCGTGTTTTATTGGAAAAGCTATCCATAGTAGGATTTTACATGAATAACAAATACAACATCGGCAGTATGAATACTGCCGACAAAATTTAAAGTAGAATCATACTGCGGATAGTTTTCCGAGTCTCGAATGGATTTTTGGTGATTTCGTCCTCAAATGTTAGTTACTATTAGTTTTTTCGTGAAGTTAATTTTGACTGCTTCTGATTCTCACAAATTGTATCCTTTTTTTTTCAGTTAAACCAATTTTGAAATACAAAAACTAGGCTACTGCGGATGCGTTTTTTTTTAGTAATTTTCTACTGTACTATTTATAGAATGGCAAAAAAAACACGGGTATTGTTATTAAAATAAAAATGCACGAAGTTGATTTCGTAAAGTTTGACCTAAAGTTTGTCACTAAACGCTTTAACTAATATACAAAGCTATGTAAATACTTAACAGCAATTATTTTTTTGAAAAAATTATATGATTTCAAATTAATTTTGGTATATTATTGGATCAAACTTATACGACCACACAATATCCTAAATAAGATTATGTATTTGATTTAAATAATTAAAAAAAAAATTACAATTAATAACTGATCTTTGTTTGTTTTTTTTTTTTTTAATGTATGCATTGAGAACAACTTAGAATGTTTGACCAAATTATAGGTTAACCGAAATAACAAGCTTTAAATATTCATGAGCATTTTGAACTATAAAATATTTATAAATAAATATAAAAGTATATGGTAAACTTATGAAATAGCCTTATAGTTTGTTATTCCTATGAAACTAGATTAGATACCTGTATAATTTTAAGAATTAAGGCAAAACATATTTATGTATTTCTTCGCTTTTAGACAATTTTCGTTTATTAGGAACGAAAAAATTTGAATCAAATAGTTATTTGAATCAAATTCTATATTATTGAAACATAAATAATAAGGGCGAATTCGTAATCGCAGAAATCTGCGGCAGATCTGCCGCATGCCTGCTTAGCTTCTGCAAATTGATTTTATTTTTTTTCTGCCAGCAGAATGCAAGCAGGCGGCAGTTTTTAATAAATTAGAGTTCGTAAGCATGTCAGCGCAGAAAATTATTCCTAATATTATTTTAAGTGAACTATGCCGAATAACAAGCCAAAATCAGCTATACAACAACATAAGACATATTAAAAAGAAAAGAAAAACCTTTATATTTAATTATGGCAGATTCAACAAATATTGCCGTTTAGTGCCGAAAATTTCGAATATGTTGAAAGTGATAGACAAATATCCTGATGATATATTTCAAGGCCATTTCAGAATGACAATAAATACTTTTAAGTTAATTTAACGTTTAATAAATGTTCATTCAACTAAAAAAAAATACCAATTACGTCAACAGTTTATAAAGAATGAGCTAGTAAATATTTGGCAAAAGCAATCAACAGGGCGCCCTAAGCTGCAGCTGAAGTTGGCCTTGTACTTAACATTATGGAAGTTAGCAAATGGCTCTACATTTCGAGAACTATCCAATTTATTTAACGTAGCCAGAGGATCGGCTTTTAACTATTTTATAATAGTTGTTAAACTATTGTTTTGTTTAAAGAGCATGTTCATTAAATGGCCTTCAAATGCAAGCGAACGGGAGTAAATTATGGAAGATTTCATAAATTTGCGACAAAATCCTATACCATTTGTTATAGGTTATGTAGACGGAAGTCATATACCCATTCTAACACCAACATATGACAATACTAGTTATTGCAACAGAAAAGGATTCTGTTCTAGTAATTTTCAGGTGAGTTGATTGAACATTTCGAAATTTTGCTTAGTCATTTCAATATTGCAGGCAATTTGTGACAGCAATCAACAGTTCCTAGATATTTTCTTCGGATTTCCTGGAAGCTGTCATGATGCCCATGTATGGGAGAGCAGCCCTATTGGAAAAAAATGTGCAACTAACTCTGCCGCTGTAGTGGGTTCTGGTTTAATCCTCCGAGATTCAGCATACCCCTTGAAAACGTACCTTCTTGTTCCCTACCGTGATAATGGATTTCTCACTCCTTTGCAAAAAAGATTCAATTGCGTACACAGCTCTACTAGAGTGTCCATTGAGCAAGCTTTTGGAAGGCTTAAAGGCAAATTTCGGATTTTGAAATACGTTGACATAAAAAAAACTCATCTATCTTAAGTATATTGTAATAGCTTGCACTGTTCTACACAATGTAATCATTCAGAAAGAAGGATTAAATATGGATGAGTCTGAATTCACTCTCAACGATAACGTTGAAAACACTATCGCACCAGAAATTAACAGAGCCTCTGAAAACGAAACCAATGCAGTAAAACAAAGAAGAGATGAAATCGCAGCATTGTTCAGCCCTTAGCAGATTCACGAATTAAAATTTAAAACCATCATCGCATGTATATTTTTTTACATTTATTTAAATAAACTTGTTCTTTTATTATAAAAACATTGCATTCATTCATAATTTACATTATGTTTATGGGTAGGTACATACTAAGCTTAAGTTAAAACAATTTAAACAAAAATTAAAGACACTGAATTTAAGTTTAAACAAATAGGCGGAAATATTAATTTGATTGCATCATTTAGGTATATTTTTTATTGTTTATTTGAAAGGTCACGCAGTAGCTGCAGTCTTTCAAGTTCCATATTCCTTTTCTCCTTTTCAATGCTCACCATTTCTGCATGCCTCTTCTCGTCCTTCTCAGCTTCTTCTTTTAAAAAATCTAATAAACTTTTGATTTTTGATTTTTTTTTTCTTTGGTGATGTTGGGCCTATTTGTGTATCCCTCTTGGTCCTCTCTACATCAGGCTCATTTACGAAGTTAGTTGTATCGGAATCTAAAGTAGCCGCAATAAATTCCTATGGGGGAGATATATTGTGTTTGTTCCCGTTAGCTTCATCAAGAGTTTCAAAGAATTCCCACGTCGTGGCACCTTTTTCTGATTCCTTATTTCTTCTCTTGATCCTTCTATATGTGGTGATTAAATAATCATATTTTTTTTTTTTATTTCTTCTTTTGTAAAGACGAAATCGGGATTTGTAGTTTTGATGTCCATCAATACATTTCTCCACAAAACTTGACTTTTTTTTACCGGCCGTAAATTCCTCCTCCATGGCCAATCTAGTGGAAAATAGTAGTCTGGTTTCCCCATAAGTCCACTTCTTATCGTCTTCCCTGAAACAAATGAATCATATTTACATACATATGTACATATAGATGCTTTCTTAAATTCCAAGCCATTTTTTACTTACATGTTTTAATTATAATTTTAGTTTTTCAGTAGAGAAAACTTTTTTTCAGCAGAATGTTTTTTTTTTTTTTCTGCACAAACTGCCCGAAGCCGACTTGATTTCTACACACTTTTGATGTTTACGAACGTTCTTTGTTTTGCAGGCATGCTTAGTCCGATTTCAATTTTTGTTTACGAACACAAACTTTGCAGATCTAAGTTAGTCAGACGATTACGAATTCGCCCTAACATTTATTAAATAAAATCGTCGGTCGTTAAGAGTATTTTGGAAGACTTAAATGTACAGAATATGGTTAATTAATTCGACATCACTGTTCTAATTCTTGTTTTCAATTTAAATCCAAAATAAATATGAAATGTAAATATTTCAATTTTCTATAGTGCTTAAGTGTCATAGGTTTTAATTTATAAGGGCCAGTTGTAAAAGCCTAGTTTAGGATTTAAGCCGCAGGCCAAACATTTTGGACTCACCTAGTTTCGCTGATTGAGGGCTAGTTTTTTCCAAAGTGTTTTATATTTGTGTGTAGTAGCCCGTAACGTTATGGTCAGTACGTTCACAGTGAAGTTAGCACGGGCCTAAAATTTCTTGAAATGCTGCAAATTTGGAGCTTTACTTCAAGTCTCTAGCCATGCTTGGTTCTCAAGATACACTATGTGAGCTGCTAACTTCATTGTGCAAAAAAACTGCAAATTACAGCGTTGCTCCCATTACTCTAGGTGAAAGATGCTCTGCCAACTTCACAGACGTATTGGTGACTGTCAACTGTCAATGAATGTTGATACATTGTGAATTTGTATCAATAATAACCCATTTTTTGAATGAAAAAAAAAATTGTATTGCGAAAAAAAATATTTTATCAACTTTCTTGTCATTTGGCAATTTTTCTTTCAATCCTCAATTGGTAGTTGATAAGTTCGTGCTTGCTAAAAAAATAATAACAACAAAAACCTGAGTGTCTCTCCTTTCTTCCTCGTCAGTGTATTGGAACTTTATCCATTTCGGGATAAACATCAAGGACTTTATTTAGGACAAGCGATTAAGTTGATTGTGCAATACCACGATTGAAGTAATTTTTCCAAACTCAATTGGTAATTTCCATTTGCGCAGACTCTTATCACTTTTGCTAGTTTCAAAATAGAAACAGAAAATATGAAAAGAGTTTATTAGTAAAATAGGTAGATATTAAATTATTTTTAACTGAAAATCGAAACATTTATAATTACATTTCAAATTCCAAAAGATTGGATGTATCCCTCAATTTCCTTTGGATGGTAGTAGTGTGAATGCAGTTCATGCAAACACCAAAAAGAACAACTCCTGTATAGTTGTATAACTATAAAAAAAAACAAATATTACACAACAATTGCCGTCATTGTACTAGTTTAATTTGTTTTTAATTAGAAAACTATGATGCAACTTAGAATGCAAACATAAATCTATAAAGTCTTCACTTCAGATATATTTTAAAATATATCATTCTTAAGAGTCTGACAGTTAATGTTGCATATGCATGAGGTATGTCTAAATAAAATTTTACATATATGCACATACGTAAGGAATAGCTCAATTTTTTATTTTTATCATTCCAGCAAACTTTTTAAAGAAACATATTTTAAGGTTCTCTAATCTGAACGTAGGATGCTTTGAAAAATGTCCTAACCATATAATATAGGTAAAGTATGGCATGTATAGATTCGTAACGTAAATTTAAGTCGAGATTTTGATCAAATTTTCTGCTACGATTAGAGGGAAGATGATGAAATTTTGGTTCGCAATTCTGTCTGATTGTCCTTACGGTTATTGCCTAAAAAGCTATATATGGATTTTTTTCAAACTTGGTATGTGAAAGGGCACAGTACTGCGTAGGCAAGTTTTTCCTTTGTACAGGGTCAAACTCAGGTGACTTTCGGGCCCTAATAACTTCCGTACCAATAAAATCAGAAATTTCTAATTCGTGTCATTAGCTCATAGATTTCAGGCGCCAACCAAATTTTGGCTTCTTAGGGATGTATTGATGTTGTATGTTAATGGTTCAATAATGTAATGGTTAAAATAAATTAAAATAAAATTTTGATATTTTAAGATTTTAATTGTATACACAAGTCTTATCATAAAAGATGAAAATTAAAACATGAATATTAAAAAAAAAATTTCAAAACCATGAAATATATTTTCTTTTTAAATTGATTAAAATCCTATGCTTGAACTGAACAGAAAAGATGCCAAAATATTTTTTGAACTAATATGTAAGCTCATGGAAAAAAAATAATTTATAATTGTTTTAGCTGTTTTTTTTTTTCAAAAATTTATTTCTTATTTATACAATTTTGAACATATTTTTAAGAAACAAATTTGGAATGGAAATTTAAAGTGATTATTTATATACCTACATAACAAATTAAATTTCCAAAAATTTCATATGATTTTTCCCTGATTTTGGAGAATCGATATTTCAAATTTTTTTTTTTTTGAAAATTTTGAGAATCTATATCACTGAAACCTTTTTTTTTGATTTCTTGATTTTCTTGATATTTCTCAATTTTTTCTTAACATTATTTTTAACCAACATTTTTTTTAATTTAATAAATATTATAAAATATTTGGAAAAATTGTGTTTCTAAATTTAAAAATCTATACCTATGTTGAAAAACCGTAAGAGTTTTTTTTTTTCAGAAAACGGCTGCAAGAATTTTATCAAGAAATTGTGTGTGATATTAAAATAGTGCGATATACTTTTTAAATAAAAAAAAAATATTTTATTTTGCGATCTTATTACCTGTAATTGTACATATTTCCCATAAGTATGTGCATATTTTGCATAAGCATTTTTCGTATTTTCAACTTTCTCATTATTAGATAAATCGATTTAAATTATTTTTCTTATGCGGATGCTCCTTAAAAATATAAACGATTTTGCATACCGAAATTGTCATAAAAAAATGATTTTTTTTTTAAATTCGATTTTTCAAAAACAAATTAGTGGATTCTTTTGAAATTTTATTAGTACCTATGTATGTATATTTATATCAATTATAACTTTAAATTTGAATTCCTAATTATTCGACAAAACTAAAGGAGCAAGTTCATGCAATCCAGTCGTGCATTTTATTTAACTTTCAATATAGAATTTAATGCAAGATTCAACTGAATATAATTCTGATTGAGTTTGGCATCTCCGCAACTCAATCTCACTGACTATAAGCAGAACACCAGTTGTAGGAAATAAAAAAAAATCTGCAGCATGTTGTCTTTAACTACACTTTCCAGGAATAAAGCAAAATGGTAACAATTATTTCCTGAATACAGGTTTCGTGACAAAAGAAAACAGTAGTTACTACTTTTTAATTAAAAAGAATCAAGTCTGTCTCTGTACACAAATTCCCGCCACCGTTTCATCTTATAACGCATCAGATATACTTTGTATTGAACGCATCACATGTATGAACTTTGCGGTGGCAAACTGTCATTGTGTCAATCGTTTATTCACACACAAATTTTCCCAACCACCCATCACCATCATCGATATATGTATGTAGGTACTGTTGAATGTGATTTCTAAATATTAGCAACTGGACGTATCGCATTTTCTATTTGTGCAAACAGAAAGAGAAATTGGTCCACTGACCAGTTTGCTTCGTTTTTTTTTTTTGTTTCTTCTAAATTCATCTTCCATTTGCAAGGTAGTGAACGTAATATAAGAAGAGATGCATCTTAACCACGTTTACCACTTTTCACCTGCTTATATAGTTATAACCATGACAGAGCCTACCTAGCTGACATTTAAAACATCACAACAAAACTTATTACTTCCATGTTTCTTATTTTTTTTTTTTTCATTTCAGTAACATATTAATCAGTCTGCTCGAACAGCTGATCGATCATCAACTTGAGACATCATTCTTGGACGAAATCAACGGTGATAACGTGCTTTGCAGACTTAACGAAGTTTCTGCAAGACATAAAATCCAAAGAAGAAGAAAATAACATTCAGCTTTCCACTTCGACCATTCGCCTGAAGAATCAAGAAATCACTGGTAAATCTTCCACCTTGACCATGGTCCCACTTAGTTGCTAACAACCAGCACGCGAAGACGGTCTGTTAAACGGTGTGTTGCGGGCGTTTGACAAGAAAAACTAATACTTATACCAAAACAATTTCAAGCGGAAGTGCGCCAACTAAACCAACTCCCGAACGTTCGTTCCAAAAAAAAAAATATGAAAAATATTTGTGTGTTATCGATACGAAATAGTAATTAAGCATAATTTTTGTTTTAAATTAAAACCCAAGTCAGGATTTATAAAAAAGTGTGTCACCATTACAATGCAAATACCGAGGTACTGTAAAAAGTGGAACTACTCAAGTTCAATGTGTTCGAATTATTCCAAGTGCACCAGATCGTCAGTGAACGGCGGCACCTTCGCCGACGACGCTAACGCCACAACAACAGTGACGATAAAAGTGACTAATAGTAGTAAGCTGGTCAGTCAAGCAGCAATAGGATCAAGATCCGTGGCGATGTTTATTGTGTTCGCTTCGGTTTTACTTTTAATTACCGTGACAGATGTGCGTGCGTCAAGTAGTTACGATATACCAACGACGCCAATGACACCTGATGTCAATTCGCCCATCCCCACCACCATTGCATCCGCCGACGCCATTGATAATGCTCGAAATAGAACCGCGAATAACGGTACATGGTTTACGAAATTGTCAACGGGTAATGAGTTATGGGATGGCATCATCCAAGATTGTTATCATCGACCCATGATTTCATGCTTCCAAAAGAATGTCTACACTTTCCTAGATGGCGCTCTTGATTCGAGTGACGTTAATGTGACTGGTCGTCTGAAATTGTTCAAGAACAAGGTGGATCACACCAAATATTCAGTTGAGGCGAACGAAGAACAAAATCAGCATATCCATGGCGATGACGAACATTTGGATGCTAATGAAATTCCAAATGAATCGAGAGCAGGTGAGTAACAACACCATCACACACACGTCAACGTGTTTATGGGGTTTCGGTGAATTTTTATTGCTTATTTAGCAATTTTGTTTGATCTGATGGTGGAGAGTGTTGCTTTCACTTTAATTTTCTTCTATACTTGTTGGGGATTTTTTTCAATATGAATGTTGCTGGGTAGGTATCTGTAACGAATTTGACCGACAAACGGAAAGAGGGGAAACATTTCATTACGTGGACAGAATGGATAACGATTCTTGCAGCCGATAATAGCTTATCAAGTCCAATGATCAACATACATCCAAAGCAGTTGAAAGGTTATGTGACATGTTTTTTTACATTTTAACTTTTTTTCTGGCTGTTTGGACATTATGGATGAGTTTGTTTGTATTCTTGTTGGGGAACTTACTTTCGAAGTTCAGTTGGGTATAGGAGCAAAATCATCAAACAAAAAACAAAACAGCAAAAGAATTAAATTTATCAGAAGATTGGTCGGTATAAAAGCAATGAGACAATTCAAGCGATGGCTGATAGGATTAGAAGCATGGAATTTTTGTTTACAGCAGACTTGTTGTTTGCAAGTTCATTTGTTATTTCTTTTTAACGTTGTTGAAGCGTGAATTTTTTTTTTTTGTTCGTCTTGAGAAATATTGTTTGTGTCCCTTATTTTTTCAACAAAAAAATTACTTTATTTTAATCACACAATTTTGTTGTACTTAGAAGTTAAATTTTGAGAGATGATGATTAAAATAGATAAATTGATTAGGTCGATCAAAGAGATATTACAATTTTAATTTTGTCTTCAAGAACTTAACGGTATAGAATTCCTTAATCCTTAAAATTTAAGATACAATTTAAGATAATTGGTAAAAACAAGGAAACGTGTACGGAGAGTTAAAGTGACATGAAATGTCAAGGGACATTTAAAAAAATAAATTATATAAATGAAATAACTGAAGAGAATTGTTCACTTAAGGACTTCAAATATCGGAATTATAAATTGGTTCAAAAACATCAAGAACAAAATTGTTCACAAGGAAATATTTTATATTGGACAGTAAGAATTTGTGGAAATTGAGTTAACGTTTACATTTACGAACTTTTAAAATTTAGACAATTATTAGGAGATAGCATGTATTGCATACAAATGTTGCAATATTGCGAAACTTTATCAAAGCTGGATTTTGGAATGTTTTAGGCGATGCGGTGTGTCATTAACTTTATTAATATCTACTTGCAAGACACCTATACGGTGGAGCCTATCGTCAGCCAAACACCTTAAAAGTGCTAAGCCAATTGCGCCATTTACCTTATTATATTTGTTGCTATTTTTTATATGTTTTTTGGGCAATTATTTAACAATATTTTCTAATCAGCCAGACATCTTGGGGGTCTTGGGGCACCTTAAAACTGTCATAATAATCGCGCTTTCATAGGTGATAAAGCCTACTGACTATTTGTAAACAGTGAAATGAGACTGTGGTGTAACCATATTTTGAAAATTTGGCTTATTTTGTCTCTAATTTTTTTTGTCTTAGCCAAATTATTTTAAACATAGTTTTAGATTCTTGAATATCTAATATATCCAAAATAAATATAACATTACTTTTTTGAAAGCAACACAAAGTAGGTTAGGTACGCCACTTTTGCACTCGCAGCCTCAACTAAGCTTTGAAATTTCTGGCTAACGTTAAGCATCAGTGTCCCAATTACGCCAATCAACATTGTTTATTTACATTCATGAATTAAAGAATACAAGATTACGACAGTTCGGATTTTTCGCTTTGTTATTGTAACTTTCAACACTCTTCGTGACTCAATTGGAGACAAAAAAGACTAAACATTGGTATAATTTGTATGAGATATAGGGGCGCGAAAACTTTAAGTTACTTGAACTTGGTGTTAGAGTGATTTTTTACCATTATTTTTTTTTAATGTTGTGGGCTATATTTTGATGATATAAAAACAACAATAAAAATAATAATTCAAGAAGGAAACATATCTGATATTTGATTTTTTTCATCGCACTCTCTATTTCTGCTTCATATTTTGACTATTTATATAATTTAAAACAATTGAACAACAATTAAAAAAAATTTGTCGGTAATATTTTTGTATTTTTAAAATGAAAAACTATATTAATCATAAAACGATTCGCGAACAAAAAAATCATCTCTATACAAATTTTCTTGGCTGTCACATCTGTTGTTACGTTTTGTCTCCAAAAATGTAGGAAGTGGCGTAATCTTGTATTCTTTCATTCATGATTTACATTGTCGACAAACACGCTCAACATTTTAACCTATCTACACATTGCCTGTTAGTGTGTACGTGTTGAAGGGTATACTGCCATTTGTTATATTACATATTGGTCATGTGCCTACCAATAGAGGTACAAAACCCCATGCAGTGTCTATACAAATCAGTTTGTTGATTGTTTTGTGGCTTTGATGTTAGGCATCTGCAAGCCCAGTAGGTACATACGTCCATGGAAACACTCATTTTTTATATACTCAATTTTGCACGAACATTTAAAAAAAAGCTGCGTTTTTTGGTCGAACCAATTCATTTCAAATAATTATACAAATAAGACTACAAACGAAAACAAAACATATCTAATTAGTAATTACACAAATCAAAATAAAATAAACGCCACAACCGCAATACAAATGACATCTGTGTTGATCAAAACGTCCAAACTTAAAAATTATTGTTCAGTCGACTCAACATTGTTGATCGACTGAATCGGGTTACGTTCGGGTCAACAAAAGTTGATCGACTCTGTTGATTTACACGTCCGCATTTACTCAACATTGTTGATCAGCACTGTTGATATACACAAATCCGCATTATGTGGACGCTGCTTTAGGTTTCACCGTTAAACAGTTTTCATTAAATAAGGCATTGCGAAATAAGTTGCGAAATATGTATGCAACTTTAACACACACTTAGTACTAAGCGCATTCATGAAATGGCGGAAAACCAGGATAAACCTGAGAAACCAGATATCTAAATGTGTCTCCTCAGAAATATAGTGTGAAAATTAATTTAGGAAAAATATTATGTAAGGCAGATAAATTATGTCACGATTTTGATGCGGAAGCGAAGAAAAAAACCTGATTAGCGTTGCCAGATTTTTCTTACGGCTTGGCGGGACAAATGGCTAAAATAATGAGAAATCCTGGAATTTCAACAGCCTGCCCGGGACAAAATAAAAAATCATAAAATGCAAATATATTTATATACATAATTTCTCTCATTAATAGCTAAATAAATACATTTTTGAACATTACGTTGCATAGGTACGAATATTTGGATTATAAAATAAAATTCACTGATGAAACTTGAAAATAAAAACTTCTACTTCAAAATGAATACATTATAATAGTTTTAATTATTAGATAATGTAATTTAGTTTTACATAAACGATATTTTTTTTTTTCTTATTACATTAAATATTTATACAGATAAAACCTTATGTTACACAAAATTATTTAGAATACTTTAAGGAACTTTTGTCACATTTAATTATCTCAGTATTATTTTTAACATACCTAATTGTTAAATTCTAAACAGGTAAAGTCAAAGTTGAAGGCATTTATTTTTTACGTACGTCCATTTTAGAACCATTTGCAAAAATACTCTTTTATGACAGCTCTTAATGACAGCTGTCAGGTTGTAAAAATATATTCTTCGTTAGTTATATAGGTTTTGTTTGGTTGAAATTTTAAAATCAATTTCTTAAGGTTAAATCACAATGTAGGGATTTTTCTGTGTTAATGAAAAACATTTATATTGGTCATTGTTTTGGAGGATTTTGAGTCATAACCCGGGTAAACTGGGACGTCTGGCAACGCTCTATGTGACGCATTATGTGTCATTTAACATTTTTGATTTTATTTCCGGACTTGTTCTTTGGCATGTTTAAATAGAAAATGCGTATATTATTAAGTTAAAACTGTAATTTTGATCAGAATATTCCAACTCTCAGATTAAAATCAAAATAGCAAATGACGTACTATGTACTTTCTTATAAGAAATCTTTTACGAGCAGCTAATTCATTCTGACATTCACACAAGTATTTTGAAAAGCAGTCGTTCATTTAAACGTCTTGTGAAAATGTACATACCTATATCTATGCATGGATACCCTTACTATATTCCCTTATAATTATTGTTACCATATTCATATGGTTCCTATTCGTACAGTATTCAATATTTGTTCTCAACTACCGTAGAAAATATTATTACATGTATTTGTATGTATATGTATGTTTTAGTTTGATGCCAACAAATTTGAACAAAGAATTTATTCACCCTAGGCCTAGAAAAAGAGAAAAATGGCGTTAACATGACGTATTTGTTTTCTTTTCAAAATAGACATTAGAAGACGTTCACTTGGGCGTATACGCACTTTTTTTCATTACTATTTCGTTGAATTTTTAACCAAATTTATGAAATTTTTGTTTGAGCTTGCTAGTTGGTTTATGTCATATAAAACAATTAACTGACTGATACGGAGTGCTATGGTATTTTCGTCTTTCGTCTATACAGTGGCGTATGCAGGGGGACGGAGCTATTGAGGATAAAAAGTGGTTGGGGCTACGCGATATACATACACGTTATGCAACAGTTACTAATTCTCTAAAGGATTAGAACATTTTTGGGCCTTAACCAAGACTGTTAGTCAAAAGAGAATTTGATTTGATAGCAAATTTGAGGATAGAACTTTAAGAACATTTTAAAACAAAACATTTTGATCGGAGCATAACAATTAATATGTTAAAAGCAATAACAACTAACCATAAAACCTAAACATAACCAATATGATAATATTTGAGGCTTAGATCTATACTGCAGGGAATCTTACAAAGAAATCAGTTTGAGTCTAAACAGAGCACAGATTCAACGCAATAAGAATTATATCCCTACGGATTTTGCTTGGCTTAAATAATTATTCATTTCTGAGGGAATGGTCGGACAGGTTATTTTTTAAAAATATTTTTGGTAATACTCAAAAACTAAGCCGAATTTGAGAGTTTAACCCAAATCACTTTTTATAGAAAACTAAATTTTATAAAAATAAACTGCTTCAGGGAAAATTAACAGTAAACGGCCTGAAATAAAAACAAAACGGCTTTGTTTTTAAAATTTTTTTCTAAACTCCTCATAACTTTTTTTTTAGCAAAGGTTTGTAAAAGACATGTTTACAAAAAAAAGGCACGACTGTATCGCACAAAACTTGATCGCGCAGCTAACAACTTTAACGTAGCTTGAAATAGATAAAGTACATATTTACTGGTTCCAAAAAGTTATGATATCATTAAAAAAAAAGTTTTAAGAAGAATTTATTTAAAATATAAATGATTAATTAAATTAGTTATTTTAATAGCTTAAGCAGATAGAGCTCAAAAAAAGTATGCCATCTGATTTGCTTAATAAATATGAATGAATGAAAACTAAATTCAAAATTCGTTGGAGCGTTTTTTTTTAATTGATTTTGTATATATAAAAAATCATGAGCATTTTTTAAAATAAAATTTGGTATGCCAACTTTTAGTATTTAATAAAATACAATTTTTCACGACATTAAAAAAAAAATCATTAGCCCGTTTTCAAGATATTGAATTTTCAAAAAAAATTCAATAGTTTTTAAAACAAACAAAAATTATTTTTTCGAAAATTTTTATATGCAAAATTGTTAGAATTGTAAGCGACCATTTTCATAAAAATCTTGGTTGTTGTAAGTTCTCTACAAGATTGACACCTTCATGACTTAATTAAGCGAAATAATTCACCGGCTAGAGCGTGATGAAATGACATGTCATATTTCAGGAAGCCACCAATAGGCTATTGATTATCTCATATAGAATGGAACCAAGACGTTCGAGGGTTTTTTGTTGTAAAAATCATTCAATGGCTCATTGAAGATGAGAAAACCATGGAGTGTTTTAAAACAGAGGGTGCAATTTTGAGGAGGGGAAGTAACTGCAGCCCTTTTGGGTTTTTGCATATAACTTGAATACTTAGCTAAATTTCGAGAAAATTCTGAATATCTTTTCTTGTAGAGAATAGAATTTACTATAGAATTGGCCTTTTCAAACAATTTTTAATACATTTTTAATGTGTTAAAATAAACAAAAATTAAAAAATCGATGATTTTGTTTTTTCTTTAACTTATTTGCCTATAACTTTTTCCAGCAGAGATAGGTATAGAAATTGGTCCACATTAAAGTAAGACAATAAAATTTCATTTAAATTGACCTATATTAAAACGTGTTTATAAAATCAACCAAGATACGGTCACTCAAAGTAAGCCATTTTTTGTATCGCAAGTAAAAAAAGTAGAAGCTCAACTCTTTAACATGACGGATCAAAATTATTGTCTTTACAAAAAATAATCATCAAAAATAATCCCCAATTGAAAATTGCGGTTTCTGCTCGGAAGCCATTTTTTAAATTGCGACCCATTGCTATTATACTATATATTCAGCCCTTTCGATTGGTACCCGTTGGTAGTTACGAAACGATAGTCCGTTCCGATCGGATCTTAGATTTCGTTCGAGGTACCCACTTCAGAACAAAAAAATAAAGCATAGAATCGCATTCATTTAACACATACGTCCGGATTAGTTCAATAAGTGAGATCTTTGTGATGTTTAAAAGTTTATAAATTCATCAACAAAAATGGAGGGTCATCTATTTATTATTTCAACCAACCTCTCTTGCTGAGTATTCTTCGTTGTTTATTGCACTAACGAAACAAAATTATATTTATTTATATTTTTTTGCTTACTTTTCTTAAAATATTTCGCAACTTTTTTCTGTCGGAGAATTTCGGAAGAAATTTAACGCACAACTACTGTCAAAAATTCTGTACTGAACGCACTTCATCGCTACGCGTTGATAGTCGTTACCTTTTATCGGAAGATTGTAGAAAATTTTCCGAGTAATGATCGGAAAAAGAATTTCCCAGAACGGATACCTCGATAGGGCTGATTTTGATTAGATATTTTGATCAAACACATACTTAAATGTACATACATATGCCATAACGGTAGTAGAGAATTTGACAACTCTGGGTCCCTCAATTTTATTTGTCTGTCTTGCCATTTTTATGCACCCAGGCCTACAGAGTGAACGAATGGATCGCTTTATGTCTAGAACTTGGTACTTTCTTTTTTGTAAGTACGCATACATGATGTTTAACAAATTTCGATGTTTTAATCACGATGATGGAAAAGTCCAAAAAAGGATTTTCGACAAGATTACTTTCACGTGCGTGTGTCGCATTGCGTGTCGGTCTGTTCGTCTCTGCGTCTGTATGCATCCTGACGTACATCGAGCTAGAGCCTAAACGGCTATACCTACATGCTACATATATTCTACAAATTTGGTCTGAGGCATTTATATGTGACCCCCTAGACGAAAAATTCAAATTTTTGTTTTATATCATCTAGAACGGGTAGCTGTCATACAACGATTTGAGTTAGGTACATTAAGTTATGTCGAAAAAGGCTCCAACAATTTTGATTTAACTTCGTACATGTTTGATAATTCAGCTTATCAGATTTTCTCCAACAAAATTCAAATAACGGCGATAAAGTTTTTAGTTTTTTTTTAACAAATTGTCCATTTTTAGAATACATACTCTCGAATATTACGTCATTGGCTCCTTATTATCTTACAATTCGGTACTTCTAAGATGGTCAAAAAGTATTGCAAAAAAATAAAATTAAAGAAAAAATTATGTTTTAATTTTAATTTTTGTTTTTTATTTTCTTGTGTTAATTTTTATTTATTTTTAATACCTACAGTCGTGGCCACCTAATTAAGAATGACATTTTTATAAATTTATAAAATGCATAACTTTTGTTTGGGAAATCTGTTGAGGTTGAGTAGTAGTTTTAATAATAGCCCATGAACTACGGTACACTTTGAGTAATGTTTACAAAATATAAGCATGAGAATATTATAAGAAAAAAAAATAAACATTAATTTAACTCTTATTTCGTCTGGCAATATAATTAGGAACAGAAACAAAATGTTTTCATAAAATTAATGATCTTTGAAATTTCAATATGTTAATGTGAATATATTGTGGGAAAACCTTAATTCTTTATAATTTCAGACAAAATTCCTTGCATATTTTCTTGTAAGGCATGGAATCTTGATAGTGGTGTACTCTATCAAATTTCCTTAATATTTAGAACATTCTGATCAAAATGTTTTTTTTTAACTTTGACCATCCCTTGATGTCTCCCCTCAAGTTCTCGAAAGAATTTAGGCCCGAGCTTTGGACGGTTTTATATTAAAAAATGATTTCTTGACTACGCAAACACCTTCTTAGCAATCCGTTGAGGACTTCTTGGATCATTAGTCCTTAAAAAAAATGTATGGGCATGATTTTAAATGAATAAGACTCCAAAACATGTTCCTCAATATCTTTATAAACTTTCTGGTCAATTCGAGCATTTTTTTTTTCTAATTTATCGACCATACTATGACGAGTCAATGCACCCCAAATTAAATAAAGTTTTATACTGTACTCTGTACCGTCGTAAGTGTGTATTTTTGATTCAATTTAATTTTCTGAGGATGTCTTATTTTGTAGGTCAAAAGGAAATTTGATGTAAGAAGCCCTTAGAACAAGAAATTGAATCAAAAATACACTCTTAAGACGGTATAGCTGTTTGAATTCAGAGTCGAATTTAGCCTAAATTAATTTTTTTGTTTGACATTTAAAATTTTTTTAACTGTGCTTGAGGGGCTAAAGTTCCCCCCTCCACGAAATCAATTTTTGTGGAAAATCATATCACACCAAAAACATAAATGTTAAAAAAGGACCCAAGTTCTTCTATATACAAAAACCTTTGCGTAACAAGTCAGTCGTAAAAAGTAGTAAGATCTAAAAGTACGCCAAGTTCTAAGTTTATTAATGTTAAATATGAAATTTATTTAATAAGAGTAATATGGAAGAACCTCTAAATTATCAGAAAAATCTGTTATTTAATGATTACTGACTTAAATTGAGTTAGTTTAATTGCCAAGTTTTCTTTTATTACGTAATTACTCAACTTAGAAACAAAAACTTGACTAGTAAACCAACTGTTCTATCAAAATTTTATTATTCTGCAACAATCTGAAATGATCTTTATAATTAATAAAAATTCTGAGTAAATGGGCGGACGCCACGCCCCCTGAATGTTAAATATCAAATTTGAAAGTATAGTCTTTGTTTGCAGTTCAAGATCTACCTCTCTACCAAATTTCATCATTCTACGACAATCAGAAGTGCTCCTCTTAATTGATATCAATTCTTATTTAAATGGGCAGATGCCACGCCCCCCTGAATGTAAAATCTCAATTTTTTTAATTTTTCCTTTGCTTGCACTTTAAGTCCTACCGCTGTACCAAATTTTATCAATCTACGACAATCAGAAGTGCTCCAAGTAATTTATATCAATTCCATGAAAATGGGCGGGTACCACGCCCCCTGAATGGAAAATCTTAAATTTTGTTTTCCTTTGAATACACCACAAGGCCTACCGTCATCCGAAATAATAAGATTCTAAGATGTCGGGAAGTGCTCCATAATTTTGATGATCTGTCAGTGAGTCAGTGAATCAGTGAGTCAGTCAGTAACGGTTTTTGCAATATTTGCAGTTAATATCTTGGGAGCCACTAATGCTAAAGAATTGAAATTTGGTGAGTTGACTAAACCTGGTGAGCTTAGCAAATGCTGCCAGTTTGAAGTTTCTGACTTTATTGGCACTGAAGTTAGAGGGGATCGAAAATCACCTGAGTTTGATCCTGTAAAAAGGATGTAGTGCCAGAACTTGGCTGGGCACTACCGTGCCCTTTGATCTCGTTTGAAAATAATGGGCAATTAAATAATTCACAATGAAAATTAGAAAATTAATAGCAACAAATTCTTCAGGAAACTTTTGATTTTATTAGCGTTATCAATTTTCAAAAAAAAGGAAAATATTCCGAGGGAAATTTTACTCGACATATCTTAAGACGTTCTAGAGTCTAAATTCTGCATTCATTTCAATTTGCTATCCCAAGTTTGACTGATGCAGTTAATCAAGTTACTGAAATGGAAAAGTCAACACCTTACTTCTAAATTACAACTGCTGCCAAAAATATCATCGAGATATCCGAAGTTTTAAATTTACCTAATTATAGATATGAGTCGGCAATTTTGGAGTATGGTACAATACCATTTTAACACCTTTTAATATTAAGATGCAAATAATTTTTTTTTTACTAGCGATAAAGGTACATAGCTTTTTAGGGTAAGTTTTCAATTCGTAAAAAAATCGAACTCGAGAGAATATTTTTCGTTAACATTACGATGATAGAGAACGTCTGTACCTCGACGTGCAGAATAAACCGCTGTAGCGATTTTCCCCAAACTTTTGACTTAAGGTATTTAGGTGATTCCCTGGTGAAATTGATTTTAACATTGAAAATGTTTATAGGCTCGTTTTGCACAAATTATGGTGTTACCAAAATGAATAAAGTACAAATGAATACAAATGAAAATGAACTTAAGCGAAGTAAGGGCATTTTGCAAAAAATTTGGTTGGTGTTACCTACAAAATTAAAATGAACATATCTTTGTAAGCGATGAACATCGCAGCGTATCGAATTGTTGGTTGGGCGATGTTGTGTGCTTGTGCAATTTGCTTGTGCTACCAAAGAAGCGGTATAGCTGTTTGAATTCAGAGTCGAATTTAGCCTAAATTTAATATTTTGTTTGACATTTAAAATTTTTTCAACTGTGCTTGAGGGGCTTAAGCTCACCCCTCCATGTAAAAAATTTTTGTGGAAAATTTTATCACACCAAAAACATAAATGTTAAAAAAGGACCCAAGTTCTTCTATACACAAAAACCTTTGCGTAACAAGTCAGTCGTAAAAAGTAGTGAGATCTAAAAGTACGCCAAGTTCTAAGTTTATTAATGTTAAATATCAAATATTTTATTAAGAGTAATATGAAAGAACCTCTAAATTATCAGAGAAATCTGTTATTTAATGATTACTGACTTAAATTGAGTTGGTTTACTTGGCAAGTTTTTTTTTTATTACCTAATTTCTCAATTTAGAAACAAAAACTTGACTAGTAAACCAACTGGCCTATCAAATTTTTATTATTCTGCAACAATCTGAAATGATCTATTTAATTAATAAAAATTCTGAGTAAATGGGCGGATGCCACGCCCCCTGAATGTTAAATATCAAATTTTAAAGTATAGTCTTTGTTTGCAGTTCAAGATCTACCTCTCTACCAAATTTCATCATTCTACGACAATCAGAAGTGCTCCTCTTTATTGATATCAATTCTTATTCAAATGGGCAGATGCCACGCCCCCTGAATGTAAAATCTCAAATTTTTAAATTATTCCTTTGCTTGCGCTTTAAGTCCTTCTGCTGTACCAAATTTTATCAATCTACGACAATCAGAAGTGCTCCAAGTAATTTATATCAATTCTATGAAAATGGGCGGGTACTACGCCCCCTGAATGGAAAATCTTAAATTTTCGATTTGTTCCTTTGTATACACCACAAGACCTACCGGCATCCGAAATAACAAGATTCTAAGATGTCGGGAAGTGCTCCATAATTTTGATGATCTGTCAGTGAGTCAGTGAATCAGTGAGTCAGTCAGTAACGGTTTTTGCAATATTTGCAGTTAATATCTTGGCAGCCACTAATGCTAAAGAATTGAAATTTGGTGAGTTGACTAAACCTGGTTAGCTTAGCAAATGCTGCCAGTTTGAAGTTTCTGACTTTATTGGCACTGAAGTTAGAGGGGATCGAAAATCACCTGAGTTTGATCCTGTAAAAAGGATGTAGTGCCAGAACTTGGCTGGGCACTACCGTGCCCTTTGATCTCGTTTGAAAATAATGGGCAATTAAATAATTCACAATGAAAATTAGAAAATTAATAGCAACAAATTCTTCAGGAAACTTTTGATTTTATTAGGGTTATCAATTTTCAAAAAAAAAGGAAAATAATCCGAAGACGTTCTAAAGTCTAAGAATTTACCTAATTATAGATATGAGTCGTCAATTTTGGATATTAAGATACAAAAAATTTTTTTTTACTAGCGATATAGCTACATAGATTCTTAGGGTAAGTTTTCAATTCGTAAAAAAATCGAACTCGAGAGAATATTTTTCGTTAACATTACGATGATAGAGAACGTCTGTACCTCGACGTGCAGAATAAACCGCTGTAGCGATTTTCCCCAAACTTTTGACTTAAGGTATTTAGGTGATTCCCTGGTGAAATTGATTTTAACATTGAAAATGTTTATAGGCTCGTTTTGCACAAATTATGGTGTTACCAAAATGAATAAAGTACAAATGAATACAAATGAAAATGAACTTAAGCGAAGTAAGGGCATTTTGCAAAAAATTTGGTTGGTGTTACCTACAAAATTAAAATGAACATATCTTTGTAAGCGATGAACATCGCAGCGTATCGAATTGTTGGTTGGGCGATGTTTCGTGCTTGTGCAATTTGCTTGTGCTACCAAAGAATTAAGAAGAGAATGAAAGAATGAAAAATAAACGATGACATAAATAATGAGCAATATGTTTGTAGGTCTTTTATTGGCAGGTGCAGAGCACACTACAGCTACAGCAGAGTATCGAATTTTCGGTTGATATGTTGTGTTATGTACAGTCACAGTGCGTGTTTACTGTGGTTGGGGGGTAGAAAAGGATGTACAAAAAAAAATTAAATTGCTAACAAAAAAATTAATAACTTTTTTCAAACTAAATTTCTTGTAAAAATAAATATCTTTGGTAACTTGCTTAAGCAAAAGCGATGATAAATTATTCAATTATGTTTTATAATTTTATTATAAATTATACATACAAAATATGCATATATTAACGCTCTTTTCTTACTCACTAACTGGGTAACGCTTCTATGATGGTAAAATCAGAAAAAAACACTCCTGCTCGTAAACGAAAATGTTAAGGGTTGCCAATTTTCTGGAATTTACTTTTTTATGAAAGTGAACGATAAGTTTGTCAACTAAATTTTATACATAATTGCGCTCAGCCCTGGCTAACATAATTATGTTCGACGGGCGCCTTTGGGGTCCTGCAACCAACTAGTCTCCGATATTAAGATTTTAAAATACTAATACTTCATTAAGCCAGACATAAAAGATTAATTGAAAAAAAAAACAATCTACAATTGTATGAAAACTTTGAAAAAAAAATGAAAATCCATTTGAGTTATTGTTTTTGTACCTTCCTAATTGACTTTATTATTCAAAACTTTATACAGAAAATTGATGCGTTACAAAAGTTGTAATTTAAGATTCTTGGTAGCATATTCTCTACATATAGTAGAGGATTAAATAGTTGTAGATATAGTAGAAAATTTAAAATTTAGTACTTTTTGAATTATGATTAAAAAAGATGAGCATTTTGTGACACCGCAACGGATAGGTACAATCGTTCCTAACTTTATTTTTTCTCAATGTAATAATCTATTTTGTAGCTCGTACCACTGGAAATATAGAAGTAATATACAGAGGAGGCCACTTATGGTCACAAGAAGATGAGATACAAATGTGGCTGTTCTTGTACCTAATTCTGAAGATGGTTTGTACCAAAAAAAAATATATCAGATCTTTATTAATAATGTGAACAATTAAAGCAGGGATGATTTAAACTTGTATGCAAACTTAATCGGAAAATGTTGTACAAATTCATTCTAAAAATATGATTGAGTTAATAGTCGTTTCGATTTTTGGCGCATAAAATTGAAAAGTTGATACAAAATTGTACAAATTTGTAAAACAAAACCCACGCACTTATTCACTTATTGACTTAAACCTCCTACAATTAGGGATAAGATAATGTTAAAAAAAAATTTTTGATTAATTTAACAAGAGCAAAACGAATTAATATAAAATAAATTCGTAACTTACAAAATTCTAAACGGATCCTCCAGATTAAGGTTTACAAAAAAAAAAAAAACTATCTACAAATTCTTGAAAACTTCGAAAAAATTTAAAACAATTTTAGTTAATTTCTTTTTTTCACCTACCAAATTTACTAAATTATTCAGATAGTATTAATTTAAATTCGTTGGTTGGCATATTCTTTACATAAACTAGAGATTACAAAGTTGGAAATCTAATACAAAATTCAAATTTAATGCTTTTGGAATTATGGTTATTAAAGATAAGCTGTTGTGACACTCAATCGAACAGATAAATGATAAAATCGTTCCTTACTTTATATTTTACTGAAGGATTTCAATCTTCTGTTTCTCTTGTCAGCAATTAAGCGCTTATGTTAATCAAACATAGCTGTGCACTTATTGAAAGCTCCAAACGTTCTGAAACAAACAACAAAAACTATTCTTATGGGAGGAATTAACTGGCTGAACATCAATAGCAGTAGGTTCACTTGTAGTTGAAAATAGCCAGTTCAATTGATGAAGTCGAAAGGATGAACACAGTATACTGTCGAGCCCGTTCATATCCATTTATGAAGATGAAATAAAAACTGTGCTTTTATCCGACACCGAAAAAAAGAATAAATGACGATAAGAAACAAAAAAAAGTTCTAGTGTTACTTTGCAGATGTTAATTATCAAACGAAATTCTGTGTAGTATAAATTTGAGAAAACTTCATTTTTTTGCTACAGGTAAGTTAGGCAGTCAATTAAATCGGAAAAAGTCATTAGGCAGTAGTCAGTAAAAGTAGAATAACAGATTCAGGCAAGATGATATTTGCCAAAAAACTTGTAATGAGAGGAAGATGTACCTAATTCGCTTGGATCTTCGACCATCAAATCACATTGGGAAATGGTTGAGCCTAATGGTGTAGGTAGCTGTGGATGAAGCTTGTATGCACATCACTGTAAAAGTAGAAAGGTACGAAAATTGTGAAGGGCTCTACAATATAATGTTTTAGTTTTTGCAAGAAATGTATATGGTATGACACAAAGTTGAGCACTCTTGGTTGAAGTTACAGTCTTGTTTTCAGCCATCAGTTACCTACAACTATTTTTGTAGCTTTCACAAAACTTGAGTATAACACTCACATTTGGGCAGGTGCTCCAATAACCCACTTGAGTTTATTGGATAGAATTGAAAAGAGAGCTCTTAAAATGATAGGTGAAAGAACTATAACGGAAACATTCTCATCTCCTGAGCACCGTCGAAATGTTTCATGTCTTTCGTTATTTTACCGTTATTTCCATAAACAATGCTCTAGTGAAATAGCCAGTTGCATTCCTCCCTTAAACAATTCAACCGTAATACTCGCGCTTCTAGGAATACCCATCAGTTTACCCTTGAGCCCAATTTCGGACGTACTGTTAAGTACAGAGATTCTTTCTTTAGTCGCACTACTCGAATGTGGAATGCTCTACACAGCTCAATTTTCCCCTCCCATTGTGATCTACAGACGTTCAAAACCAATGTGCATCGGTATCTCCTTTTAAATCCCCTCCAATCTACCTAATCGCTCGTGCTGTGTATATCATCTTAAGGGTAGTTACAACCTTTTGTACGCGCTTAATATAAAAAAAAAAAAAAAAAAGCTTACCAAAGTAAAATAATTATAATGTACCCTACTTATGCATCACGATAGGTTGTCAACATCACCTCCTTACAAGAATTTCAAAATTCAAAAGCATATGGAATTATTTATTTATATTGTGTATTTATGTTAAATAAGGAGTTCTATATAACATATCTTGCTTCAACTTAATTTTAATTAATGGAATTTCGTTTAAGTGCAAACAATTAGTTATGTTTTTGTTTTATCTAGCAAATGCAAGTCATTTTTAATGCTCCCTTTCTTACTCTATGAGTGAAATCTGTAAAAATTTGTTTTAACCCAAAAAATAACGGTATCTGCCATACAAACATTATGCAAACATAAATTTATCTCAAAAAACGGCTCTAATGATTTTGTTCGTAAGCAAATTATCGAAAAATGTATATTTCATGGTTTGTGAGAATATCAGAAAAAATAGGTATTTTATGATTCACGAGTGATATTTTATAAAGTCTGATTTTGTAAACGTAATCTTATTTTATGTTTGTATTTTCTCAAAAATGTTCAAGATTGTTATTTTAATTTGTTTTTAATTAAGTATTCCTCGTTAACGATATAAAAATGTTATCGAACCTTCAATATACACCTTCAATGTATTTACAGTCAAGGTCAAGTTCTAGTACAAGACTTACTTCGTACGATCCGGTTGATCCACTTTGATATTTCAAAAACAATTGAATGAGATTCTTTTTCAATGAAATTCTTAACTGCAAATTAAAATATATACATAATATACAATTCCGATCAACTGGCTATTACTGCATATTAAAAATCCTTAAGATATGAAAATATCCTTTTTTTAAAGTTCTTTAAGTATGCAACTTATGCAATAACTTATCATATCATCATGAATGGAAACCACCCAAAAATCAAACCAGCCTAAAAATAACAATAGGTATCTACCTAAACCATTTTTACACATTCATGAAATGAATACATTGTTTTCTTTCAAACCCAACTCAAAGTTATACTCTTTCGATTTTGAAGTAAACACAAAAGTGATACTTTCACTCTCTTGTCTATTCAGTAAAAATAAGCATACATAATACACACGTTAATTTTTATAGAGGTTCGCTGAACCTCATGAATGTTCGACATCAATGAAAGTTACTTTTCTTATAATATGATAATCTCAAATTAATCTTCTTAGTTCAAGAAAATATTATATAATCATATCAGAAAATGAATTGGCTAGATACCTACAAGTTGGAATTTTGAATAAAAGACCAAGTGTATAGATAAATATACAAATAAAACCAACCCCATAATTAGTTTTCATTAAGAATTGTCTTGAAAATTAATTATTTTAATATTATTTCAGCTGAATCACCAATTGAAGAAGTTACGAATGCGCTCTATGGTAAAAGTGTTAAATTTGTTATGACACATGACATGGAATTGAAATTACCGGAAATCGTATTCGATGGAGCAACATTTAGAATTTCACCGAGATCTATTGAAGGAAATGGAGCTATTGTCAAATTGGAATTAATACCAAAGGCTGAAGTTGAAGCTCGAAATGCGGGCAAGTTCTTTATCAAAAAGAAAATACGTGAGTATATGAGCACTAAAAATGGGATTTAATCTTTTGCAAATTATTATTGAGTTTTTAAAATTATGACTTCTTCGTGGTGGGTTATGATGTCTTGATATAACAAACAAGAACTTATATTCCACGAAGAAGTCATACTTTTAATATTAAATAAAGGTCACGTAAGCCGGAACAGCTATTATACATAATATAGATTTGTATGTAGTAGATTTTTCCTTTTAATTCGAAAAGTATACACAGAAAATTAAAGTTTAAATTAATTTTTGGGGATATTTTTAGTCAAAAGTTGAAAATGAGCTAGTTATTTAACAAAAACAAATTAACCTTAAATTCAGGATGGTTGTTAACTCTAGAGTGCTAGGTGGTCAAAAATCGTATCATATCCTCCCTCCGAAGCAACAAAAATTACCCCTAAGTAATTATTTCCACTTCGAATGTTGATTACAAACCGACTATATACAGCCTTTTGTTCTGGACTTGTATCGACCACATTTTTGTTGACGTATTGGGAGAATTAATTGTTGACGTCTGTACCAGTTATTGGTATAGTTGAAAGTTCAGGTACTCCTTATGTAAACTCTGGAAAGGTTGAATTTTTTTAACTGGTTGACTCGTAACTTCTTTTTTCTACGACATCAGAATCTTGAACCAAGATGGAATTTGTCAGAGTCAACGTTTGCTGTTTGCTCCACGCATCTTTAAGAGGTTGGATACGCGCCAACCGATTAATCACAAGCCTTTAATGTTTATATATATCGTAGAGCCCGCTTACAAATATCAACTTATCCGCTGATGCAAGGGCGTGCGCAGGGTTGAACGCATGGGGGCAGTTGCCCCATAAATTTTTAAACTAGTTTAAAAAAAATATCGATCTTTTATTTAAATCCGTTTATTTTTATCAAAATGCCTTTGAGCAATATACATACATAGGTATGCACATTATGTACCTATATTTCATAATAAATATTGCCAAACATAAATTAATTTGTGGGTTAAATGAAATGATTTTAAATTAAAAAAAAAATAATATAAGAAGTTTATAGTCTAGGAGCTATACCCCCTTCCCTCCCTCGAGACGGAAGAACGTGTTTTTTAGGTAAACGGTCAGAGTTATCGTGAAAATTGTCACAGAAGAAATTATTCTCTATATTCTGACAAACATTTTCGTTTATATTTTGTCTCAATTGAATTATTAGATTCGGAGATATACACAGAAACGTAGACTTAGGATAAGATTTGACACATTCACATGATAAAAGAAGACCAATTTAGTCAAATTCCCGCAATATAAAGCATAAAACAAGTACTTTTTATTTATACTCCGTTTTTCATTTTTTTATTTATAGCGTCTAGTTGTAAAGATATACATTTTTTTAAGGCATGACAGATTTATTCCATTTAATATAATAACAGCTTGTGATTTGCATAAGGTGTCACAAAAGGCTAATGTAGGCAAGAAAAAAATCGTATAGGACGGGGGTCTATTTCCCCCCGTTTAGGCGGGAGGGGCAATTATCAAAAAAAAAATATTAAAAAATAACGGTAATACTTACAGAGTCATGCTATAGCATTTTGAAAAGCCAAAATTCTTAAATATCATTTTCAAATTAAGTTGTTCGAGTGAACAGTTTTTGAAAAATTAATTTTCAAACTCCAAATTAAAAAAAAATTAAAACTATTTTTTTTTTTTTTTCAAAATTTTACGTTATTAAGTACTATTTTTGTTTTCAAAACTCAATGCTCTCATTAATTTTTAGTCAAATACTGAACACCGCATGGTTCTAGATACAAACGAAAATGTTTGTCAGAATATAGAGAATAATTTTTTTTATGACCATTTTCACGATAACTCTAACCGTTTACCCAAAGAACACGTTCTTGCGTCTCGCGCTCCCTTAATAGAGCGCGCGCCCTCCCTACTAAGAAACAATTGGCAATATCTTGGGCAATTATCAACCGATTTACATGAATAAAATAAGGAACAACCTTTACTCGGATTATTTTTTTCTAACATTAATAACTTTTATTGCATTACAAAAACTCATCAAAATTCGTTTATAACAATGACTTCGCACCGGATTTTGCAAAAACTAACTCCGGATTCGGATTCCCCTCCCCCGAAAACATAAAAAAACACCCTCAAACTGTGGTGACATTCAAGTGCCTACGGGAAGGGGGTATAGCTTCTAGACTATTAAGCTTTTTGGAATAATTTAAAATCTTTAAAAATAAGGAGACTCTAGGTAAAGTTTAATGTTTTAAAAACAAGAGACTATTTAGGTATTATATTTAATATGAGAAAACTAATAAGGGTGTTACGTTTGTTATTAGCTACGTTCACTTTAGCTTTGTTCAGCGACGTTGTTCCGAACAGTTTGGAACAGAAAAGTACAAGTTTTTGCTGTTCAATGATAATTTTCTGTTCCAAGCTGTTCTGATTTGCGGTTCAATGAGTCTGTTCCGAACAGTTTAGGCCAGAATAGGAATAGATGGACTTATGGCTGATTCGAAATCTATTTCAGAAGAAATTGAAGTAGAACTTCTAAAACCTCGGACAGTAAACTGCCAGACATATATCATTCCAGTCATACTTCGTTAAATGCAGATGAATTTTGGAAGGGATCGCTCCTGGTTCCTAACTTGGATTCCTTAATTGCAGCACTTGAACGCGTAGACTGTTGAACTGTTACATTCAGTTAATATATTAAAAATGCCGAGTTCTACAATTTCCAAAGCTTTATATTGGAGAGGCTGAATTGTGTTATAATCTTTGGAATAACAAAAAAATATCCACAGTAGAACTACAAAAACTACAAATGTTAGATGTCCTACAAGAAGCAGATGACTTTTACCCCACAACAAAACCTGCTCTGCTTACTGCCCTACCTTGCACCACAATCTCCGTCGAAAGAACGTTTAGTACGTGAAGAGGAGTTAAAACTTGGATTCATTCAACCATGGTCGAAAATCGTATAAATGGTATTTTAATCATCTAAAATCTAACAAAACAAAGGTTAATGAATGTTTGAACTTACAAGGTTATGTATGCTGAGTATTCACTGGGAAGCGGTAAAGAAAAATGAAACGGAAATTGTTAACAAAGTCTTTGAAAGATTTGATGAAGACCCAGCCGTAATTAAACAGATATCTTACATACGTACATCAATGACACACTCTCTTTAAAATAGGTGTCATATAGGTACAAAAAAAGAGCGCGTGCAACTCAGTACTCGTGGCAGAAGTGAAACTTCTTTGGCGATCTAAAAATCTCGATTTGTATAGGGATATTAAGCTTATATGCGTAAGACTCAGCTATGTGTTCTATATAAAAATGATCGATGGGTTGGCGTTTTAAACTTGAAAATTAGATAAAAATAATGAGGATAATGAAATTTCATGTAAGAAAATTGAAAATTTAAAAGATATAACTCAGCTTTTGAGACTATTTCCAAAAATTCCTACACTCAAAATCTCTACAAAATTAAAAATTTGTATATGACAAATTAATTTTTTTTTTTATTTTTCAATCATATTATATATAATTCAAATTTTAAGCGGATCCTCCTGATTTAATTCAATTTCTTGAAATTAGCCTATTTTGAGATAATGGGGCGTACTCATAATCATTTTAGAATTGGGTCTAAGTTAAACATAGGTTTAGTTGAATTTTACGGACGATGATTCTATTTTCTTAAGTTTATCATTTCAAAATATTTCAAGCTACTTGTGTAGTATACCAAGTTAATTATCTTATAAAAATATAAAACCAACAATTTGTAATTAAAATCGGTCTGTATTCATTGAGCCAAAATTGTCTTAAACTGTAGTTAATTAAACCTGGGTCTATCTGCGACTATGAATATATCCCAATATGTTTAAAATAATTTCTATCTCCATACCAATAGGAGATAGATAAGAAACTTAAACTAGTAAGATTCTTAGAATTTCATTATGTCTTCACCAAAAAAATTTCAAAACTGGCATTCTAATTAACAAAATTATAAAAAAAAACATATTGCACTATAAAATATATTAGCCTATCAATAATATATTAGCCTACCTCCCGCCACTTCTAATCAATGTTTTCAGCGTTGCGCAGGTGGCGTTTCATTTTCTATAATATTTTAGACGATGTCTTTATAAACTTTCTGGTCATTTCGAGCATTTTTATCTTACTTATTGGCAATACCTACTATGCCAAATGAACGCACCCAAAATTAAATTAAGTTAAATTAAGGTATAGGACCATTTGCTGTTTTCAGAGTGTATTTTGGATCCAATTTCTTGTTTTAAGGGCTTCTAATATCAAATTAATTTTCTGACCTAAAAAGTGAGAAGCCCTTAGAACCAAAAATACACTGTGAACATATTTCGCAAACAAAAGTTAAGCATTTTAATATTTTATAAAAATACAAAAAAATAAATAAATCGGGTGTGACAACGGCTCGTGAAGAACCAGGGCCTAGTGACTAACAACTCGCAACAATTACTGTGTGCGTCTGTCGACAGGAATGGAAGGGAACTACAATTTTATGCCGAATCCGAACGGCTAGACGAGAAGCACTTATTCGTGACAAGTGATACTCTTGGAGGATTTGTCAATTCCTCGCAAGAGGAAGTAGACCAGAAAAAAACTTTTTATTTTTTTTAGGTGGACGAGGCTGGGAAGCGAACCCAGACCTCCAGCGTGACAGACAAACGCACTAACCATTACGCTACGGGCTACTACTTTTATAAAAATATCGTTCTTAATTATATCACCACCACTGTATGTCCTTGTGATAAGTCTTGGCAAATTCTTCACATCCATTTCCAGTTCCTTAGAGTTTAAATTTTAATGATTTTAAACGAGCAAAAAAATTGATTGGAAAAGTTACAGCGATGGCTTAGGGGGCCCCGAAGATTGTGCTTAAAGACACCACTGTCTATCCGGCATATCTTAGGGCCGATTTGTTCACAATGGGTTAGTTGTTAAGAGTAACGCCAATGAACTCAAACCTGCTCATTTATGATTTCCATATTTAGCAACTCAAATTTTAGATTTTTGATAACATGTTTGATGATTGACGAGTTGAAACAACCATTGATTAATGATGATTAACTGGGAACAATCTGGCTCTTAATGTTCTCATTTTGGAAATCAGAGACCACAGTGTCACCTATCTGATCATATTATCTTTTCAGAATATACAATAATTTGTATTTGTATCCTCTCGGAAAAACAAAACTATTGTGTGAATATGGTCTTATTAAATCTCAGGCGCGGATCCAGGAATTCAATTTTTGGGGGGGGGGGGTCGCATGATGCTTAGAAGCAGTCAACCGAGAAAAATGTATAGAATATACAATTATACATACCTGTAGGTTTTTTTTTTTTTTTTTTTTTTTAAATTAAGCGCGCACAAAAGGGGTTCTTACTACCCTTAAATTGTTTAAACACAGTGCGAGCGTTAGGAAAATAGGAAAGGATTTAAGAGGAGATGCCGGTGCACATTGGTTTTGAACCTTTGAATATCAAAATGGCAGGGAAAAATAGTGCCGGGTAAAGCATTCCACATTCTTGTAGTGCGACTAAAGAAAGAATCTCTATACTTAACAGTACGTCCGAAGTTGGGCTCAAGGGTAAACTGATGTGCATTCCTAGAAATACGAGTATTACGGTTGAATTGTTTTAGGGGAGGAATGCAACTGGCTATTTCGCTAGAGCACTGGTTATGAAAATAACGATAAAATAACGAAAGACATGAAACATTGCGTCGGTGTTCGAGAGGTGCAAATGCTTCTGTTATATTTCTATCACCTATCATTTTCATAGCTCTTCTTTGAATTCTATCCAATAGACTCAGGTGAGTTATTGGAGCACCTGCCCAAACATGAGAATTGTACTCGAGTTTTGGACGAATAAAGGCTTTATAGATAACAGCCAGATCAGAAGGGGTGAAAAATTTTTTGCATCGCCGAAGAAAACCTAAACATTTAGCAGCATTTTTGGCAACATCAAATATGTGATCGTTCCACAGAAGGTGGTCTGTGATACACATACCGAGGACTGAAAGCTTTTCGGTTTCCTCAATGCACGAACCACTCATGGATAGTGGCATGAGGGGTGGGTTTCGTTTTGACGACACTAGACAGCATTGAGTTTTTGAAGCATTAAATTCTACGCGATTTTTGATTCCCCATTGGACAATGCTGTCAAGATCAGAATTTAATGAGCTTATCATACGCTGCCGTTCAAATTTCACATCCGAAGGACATGGATGAGAATCTGTAAACGAATATCAGAAGCTGAGGGTACTGTCGTCAGCGAAACAGTTTAATGGATAAGAAGTTTCAGACAAAAGATCATTTATAAAAATAAGGAAGAGAGTCGGAGACAAAACGGAGCCCTGGGGCACACCAGCATTTATTTTGTGGATTTCAGACTTGAAACCGTCTAATACAACTTGTATTGATCGGTCCGAAAGGTAATTTCTAATCCAACGAAGAAGAGATTCATCGAAACCAAATGCGCGCATTTTCGATAAGAGAGCTTGATGCCAAACTCTATCAAACGCTTTTGAAATATCAAGTGCAATAATCTTACTTTCTCCAAAACGATGTAAAGATTTGTTCCACTGTTCGGTGAGATATACCATCAGATCACCAGTGGACCTATTGCTACTAAAGCCGTACTGCCGGTCATTAAGAAGCCTTCGTTCTTCGAGATATTTCTTGAGCTGAAAATTGATCAGCGTTTCCATGACCTTGGAAAGAAGGGACGTAAGTGCAATCGGACGATAGTTTGAGGGTGAAGAAGATACGCCTTTTTTAGGGACAGGCTGGACAAATGCTGTTTTCCATCCACTCGGAAAGAGACCAGTAGAGTAGGACAGATGGAAAAGCTTACGCAGTGGTTTTGCCAGCGTTGAAGAACACCTCTTCAGAACAATGGGAGGGAGGATGACCATTCATTAAAGCAAGGCCGGTGAGGTGCTCTTCTCCCATATTTGCCCATAGCTTTTGTGATTGCACGTACAGATTTAAAGTCAGATTCTGTGCATGTAGTTTTTGGCATAAACACTCCCAGCTGAAATAATGCCAGCACATCTGGAGAAAGACGATCTTTTAATGGCTAAAACAGATGTGCAGCAAGTCTACACGCAACTTTGTATGCAGCGCTGCACACGAAACACATGTGCATAGTTTCTGAATTTCCTGATGCATAGTTATGTCAAATCAAAACATGAAAACACAGCGTTGCCGATGTGACACGATAGCTCTTTTTTGGCACGATATTTTCTTCGTTGGAAGGTGGCACGAAATTCAATATAGCAGTTTTATAATCTCCATTATTTGACTTTGAGGATAATTTACCTTTTAACAAAATAAGTGCGAACTTTGATGAAATTATATGAAAATTTGTCTAATTGACTTACAAATCTCCCCTCACACCCTTCTCGCCTACAAACTAGCCAGTTTCTGGCAACTCAGTTTCCTTGTGTGAAAGCCGTCCAAGGCAAACAATTTTTTTTTAAGAATGACAAGTGATGTCAATATGAGTAATGCCAAATACCAATTATTTAAGATTTTTTTCTTAGCTGTTGTGGCTGCAATTATGCTGCGCAGCAAGTTTAAAAATATAGATATCGTGCAGCGATGCACTGCATACAGACTTTGAGTCAATCTGCTTCCATAAGAACCTGTGTAAATTAATTTTGCTGCATGAAGAACGCTGCACATGTTTTCAGCACATAAGTCTGTCAATACAGAATCGAACAGAGGAATATAAACGGCTCTTCGGAAATACTCCTCTACAGACTGGCCTGGCTGATTATTTGTTCTGTGTATTTGCTTGGACACTATTCTAGGTCGTCTTAAAACGATATCTAATTGCCCGGCAATTTCTACTGCTTCTGAATAAAGATAGGTACAAAGATCGATAGATATGCAACGATGTAAAACACTAGATAAGTTTACCATTTCCGTAAGTTTACCATTTTGGTAAATGAACTGTCAACATTTGGATGGGAAGTGGTTTACACAAATTGGATAAAATTCCCCAACGTATTTGGTTAAATTAACCAAACGTCATTGTGACTTTTAGAATTAGGCGTGTTCAGAAAAAAAACTCGACCGTGTTCTGGAACTATCGAATCGCGATTAGTTGGCGATAAAAGTTGTTAATAAGAACGTAGTTTATAGAAGAGAAAATAATTCGGACGTGTACATTTACTCAAAGATTAGAAAAGCAGCTTTTCGTAAATTATTAAGGTTGAACTATAAAGGCCAAACCTTAACTATTCATTATTGTTGTTTTCTTCGTCGTCAACGAATGATTTGCATTGGTTTGGGAGAATATTAATAGTCGCAAGCTGTCGGAAGCAGATATGTCGTTCCGAGACCTTCGACTCCAATTTCGCGTTGGTGAAGGTTGGGCGAGAAGTTCTCCATTTAAAAGTAAATTCGAAATCTGAACACGTACAAATTTTTAACGAACAGCTGATTCAATTACACACCATTTAGCCAAACTTTTGTGTAAGCTTATCATTTTACACAATTCGTAAATTTACGACGTTGCATGAATACCCTTAATAAACGTAACTAAAAATTGTTTGTGTCTCTTGAGTTCTGGGGGGGGGGCCATGACCCCCGCCCTGATCCGCCACTGGTCTGTCTAGTGGTCAAGTGTCTATTGGTTTCAGAAGTTACACTTTCACATACAAGCGCCCAACGATTATTTATATATGCATACAAAAAGATTAATATAAAGACTGACAACAGAAATAACCGGTGTATGGGCCTTGCTAGTTATTATAAAAAGAAGTTAAGTGAAATGAATTAAAGATCAGTTAAAAGATGATTGTGTTTGATCTTCATGATAATAATTTATTCTTTATAGTTCCTTTAATTATTTCGCTAAAGAGCGGAAATCGTCACATTAAATTCTGCTTTCTTTTTTTTTTAATAACATCATAAACCGAAAAAAGTAAACCAACATCTTCGATCAACAGCATTTATTTCACTTAAAAGGGAAAACTTGTCAGTTATTATTCTTCGGTTATCTGTTTACTTTTTGCAATATCTTAAAACCGTATTTACATTTAAAATTCCGTTTAGATAAAAGCTAAGTAGCTCTAGGTGAAATAAATGAATCGTTAATCTTTAAAAAAAAATCCAAGCTCCAACAAAAGTTACAAAATATTATCACTTCCCTAATTAGAAAACCATTAAATTAATCCAAGCAAATCACATCACGTATGTTATTAGCTTTATTAATGAATTTTTAACTATTTCAAATTTACAGAGAAATTTTTCAAGAGCAAACTGATGCTGTCATTTCTCGCACTAATACTCATTTTGAAAATAATTAAGATCAAAATATTTTGGCTGTTGCCCTTAATCGTTGGTGTGGGCACGGCCAAGAAGCTTCTACTCAAGTTCCTGCTCTTCCTCTTCCCAGCATTATCGCATCTCTTCAAGTTGTGCTCGTACTACCAGCAGGAATACCACTCAACCAAGTACCATCATCATCATCACCTCATCAACCATCATCACACGGTAAGTTTTTTTCTTAAATTAATTTTTGTTTGTGGTGGTTATTTTTTCGAAAATGAAAGTTTTTATTCGAGGAAATGCGTTGGCGCGGCGGCAGATACAGTGACGTATGCGCAACCAGTTGTTGCTTTTTTTTAAATGTTAGCATGATAGAATTTACGCATTGCGCATGAATGGGGGGCTTTTGCGAGTCGTCATGACAAATAAAATACAAAGCAGTTGGATTCGAATTTGGGTCATTGTTGGAAGATTTAAAAATGTATAGAGAAGCTTGAGCGAAACCAAGAGTAGCACTGGGGCTAAAGCCTGAAGAGATATAAAATAAATATCTGGTTCTTCGGCATTAAGTTGTAGGCAATTTTCATTAAGGAATCATTTTTGCTTTTAATTCTTCTTTTTTTATATTTTTGTTTAAGTTTGGCTTTGTAGTATTTTGTTTTTATTTTTATTTTTTTTTTTTATCTGGGGTTTAAGGTGAAAGTTAATTAAAACTGGAATTTTAGCGGCACGTTGTGAGTTTTTTATTTGAATTAAAGACTAATTGCCTAAACAAGGTTTTTCAAGGTCGTGTTGAATCTGTTAAATAGTTATACCTTCGAGATGTGAATTTAAGTCTTCTATTTAATATCATCTCAGCTTTTGCCGGTGTTTACTCTTTCAAGAGTTGTTGTATTTTCCAAGATTATAATATGAGTGTATATACTGTAAAGGTAAATGTGATGATAAATCAAAGCTATTTTTGTAGCACTTTTGCGCTATTAACTTTGTTCATTGTTCAATTATTTCTTTAAAGCTTCATTTTAACATTAGCAGTGAGTACAAACATTAGTTAGTACAAACATTACAATAAAGAGGGAATATTTTATTCGATAGACGGATGCCAATTACTGCACGATGATTCTTCCGGCCGGCGGTAATGCGGCAATGAACAAATTGCCATCATAGTAAGAACTCGATTCCCACCACATCTCATTATACATACATAGGTACACAAAGGAGCACTAACCATTCATCTAGTTAATCATTTTGTGATTGACGCCAGGCGTGCTCAAAGTAGCTTGGAAGCCCAAGCGCTTAAAGGAATTAATATAGACTTCGACCACTGTATTTAATTGTATGAAAGGATGCAGATTTCCCTTAATCGAGATAAGAACGCCTTGCGGGTGCTGTGACAAAATGTTTGACTTTGCGAAGCTACCTTACCAAGAAACGGTTCTGTGAATATATCAATAAGCCCACCACAAGCACCAAATGTATAAAGGATAATTAGCAGATACACTGGACACATTCCAAAAATGCTTATTAATATGATATTAATGTGTTGGATTTCACTAGGCGACTTCAACGAATCCCCATTACTAAGAACAAGACATCTACCAATTAATTTTGAAGACTAGAAATAAATCTGCTGAGAGAACAGAGGCTTAAAGCTTTTTGTGAGGGCTTCGGTCAAGGGCTGACCACGAGGAGAGAAAAGTCTCGGTCTCGGTCTCGGTCTCGTCATGCGAGACCGAGATCGAGACCGAGACTTTTCTGGCCGAGACAAGACTGGCTTTTGAGCAACCGAGACGAGACCGAAACGAGACTGGATATTTTCGATTTTAACGAGACCGAGACGAGACTTACAAAAGTCTCGCAGAGTCTCGTCTCGTGGCCAGCCCTACTTCGGACATCATTATATTCGAAGCCCTAAGGATTTTTCACAATCTCCCAATTAAATTAAATCCTCTCAGGTTCTAACGAGTAATGGTATCAAATCGGCGTTCTTAGCGCTAATTGGGCTATGGGCCAGGCTCGTGCCCACAATTTCTACCAACCTACTTAGATAATATAGTATTGTGGTGCGTATCCTTAGTAACTTTCTTTCAAACATTTTAATTTACTTCGGCCATCACGAGATGGAGAACCAGACTGGGAAGGAATAACTGATGACAGGCCGCAGGAACTTTATATATAGCAACAAACGGCCATAGGGAGAGGGGAGAAAAGCTCCTCCCGCCTCCAAGAGATTGTTTCACTTTATTAGCTTAATACAAGCAAAAACTTACATACTTACTTAAAGATTAACATTTTAAACTTACAATAACTTAAAGATTATGGCTAGGAGGGGTGCGAGGAACGGTAGAGGGAGGTTTTGAGGCTGTCTTTGGTTAGATGGAAGTCGAATAGGTTGTGCACGCTGTTAGAGGTACGTAGCATACGGTTTATAGGCTCGATGCTATCGTAATTGGTTCGGTGAAAATTGATTTGAATTTTTGAACAACAACAACAACTTAAAGGCGCTACCACCAATTGTTTGGCTGGAGATATAGCTATTTCGTGCTTTGCCACTTTTGCACTCATCAGTCTCCTTTTTGTGGTGCTGAGCTTTAATCCAATTTTATTTGAAAAACTTTTTATGCACACCATAGGATTCGAACCTACGCATATCAGATTTGCTCAGTCTTAGCAGTCGTGTGTACTACGCACTCCACCGCTTTAGACCACTGACGTCACAGGTAGAGATGTGTTATTTGTTTATCAAATGCATTTGGAGCATTAGCATTTTTATAATGTCAGTGGTCTAAAGCGGTGGAGTGCGTAGTGCAGGGAGATTTTTTAAAGAAGAGCTGAACAATCGATATTGCCAGCTAAGAGCTGATGGGTGAAGACAATATCAGCCACTTGGCGGCGAAATTCGAGGGAGTCCATATTAATTAACTTTAGACGATGTTGGTAGGGAGGCAGGTTAGGTGCATAAGACCAGGGAAGGCCGCGGAGGGCAAAACAAAGGAATCTACGTTGAACAGCTTCAATTCGCTGAGAGCGATTAAGGTAATAAGGTGACCAGACTTGACTTGCATATTCGAGGAGTGGCCTAACAAAGTGGTGAAGAGAGATTTAGTGACATAAGGGTCGGAGAATTCCTTTGACCATCGTTTCACAAAGCCCAGTGCGGAGTTAGCTCTCTTGATGGATTTATCAATATGAGAACGAAAATTCAATTCTCTATCGCAGATAATTCCTAGATCGCACAGTGAATCAACCGAGGGGACTGGCACATTATCGATAAAATACGTCCTAGGAGGGAGTAGAAAGCGCTTACGGGAGAAGGTGATAGCTTGAAATTTGTTAACATTGAGCTCAAGAAATTTTTTAAGGCACCAGGTTGAAAATCGGTTAAGGTCATTTTGTACTAGAATAGAGTCGGCAGGGGATGTTATGCATCCTAAAGATTTTCTTATCATCAGCGTAACTGATATAAAAGAGTCTTTTATTATACAGTCGACGTCGTTGATAGTCAAGATGAAAATCAGTGGGCCAAGGTGGCTTCCCTGCGGGACGACAGAAGTTGCAAGGATGGGATCAGATTCAGAGGATCTAAAGATGACTTTATACTGCCGATCTTTTAAGTATGACTGAACCGATGAAAGGAAGATGGGTTGAAATCTTAGGGCATTCAACTTGAAAAGGATCAAAGAATGGGAAATTTTGTCAAAGGCTTTGCTAAGATCAGTTGCAATAACATCGACCTCATTACCGTTTTCAAGAAAGCATAAGTTTCCTGAAACAAATTCTAACAAGTTAGTAGTAGTAGACCTGCCCTTGACGAAACCGTGTTGGTTTGGGGAGACTATATACTTGCAGCTTAGGGATGCATGATAACTTAGCAATAGGTCGGTAGGACATATCTCCGTCTTCTGGCTTAGTGAGTTTTTGCGTCTCGTCAGTGAGGGGAGACGGTGGAAAAGACCAGTTAGCAGTTGGCACGCTTAGTGAGTGCAAACAACTAGTTGAATTGGATGCTTTGATACTTCACGTTCTTTTTGGCTGCTAAACGTTGATCTCTACACTCTTAATATTAAACAACCGAAGGAATACATATACAGTCAAACTTCTTTATAACGAATTTTCTTATAACGTTATTCTCTCTATAGCGAATTGCGTATAGTTCCCCTTCCCCTTAAAAAAAGATCTTATATTTTGTCGACAATTTTAAAAATGAGCTACCTTCAAATTTTAATGTTTGCAGAAGAGAACTGTAATTGATATTTTATTGAAACAAAAAATGCTGATTGGATGATTTAAATAATAAAACAAAACAGTATTGCCAATGAATTGGTTTTTTTGTGTTTTTTTTTTTTCATTCAGTTTTTTTTTTTAAGTCATAAATGAACACTTGCAAAGTTTAAAAATATAATTTTCTCTATAGCGAATTTTATATAAAACTTCTTTATAACGAAGCAGTTTTCTGTTCCCTTGAAAGTTCGTTATAGGTAAACGAGTTTGACTGTATTGTATTTGTCACCTTATGTCTTATAATTTTTGTATGAACATTAAAAAGGATGGGAAATTTCTTTCAAACTTGTTTTTTTTTGACTATAATACTGTATTTTAAGATATTTTGATGCTAAAAATTAATTACCATAACTGTTTCTCTTACAGATTGTTCCTCCTTGGCATCATACTGAAGGACCACCACACTTACCAAACTTATCACATGGACCACCACATGGTCATGGACATGGCCATGGGCCGGAAATTATTTACAGCGATCCACCTAAAGTTCATCCATCAGTTTTCCTTCATGGTGGACATGGACATGGTGGAACAACCCATGACGATTACGGAAGTAACGATTGGGTTAATTCAGGGCCAGGCTTAGGATCAGAGTGAGTATTTTTTATTTTTTAAATTTAATTCTAGCATAGAAATCTAATTTTATCTTTCCATGTTATCAACGGTGATAACTAAGGCTGGTTTCACACATATTCGGTTTCATTCGATTCGGTCTGTATTCGGTTCGATTTCGGTTTCCGTCAAGACCTCTTCACACACAGACGGTTCATATTCGGTTTGTACTCACTAAGGCTCGTTTCACACACATTCGGTTTCATTCGGTTCGGTCTCTATTCGGTTTGTATTCGGCTGTGCCTGATATGTGTGAAACGATAAAACGGTGCTCTACGGTTTCTATTAGGTTTTTATTTTTGCCGTTTTATCGTTTCACACATATCAGGCACAGCCGATTACAAACGGAGTAGAGACCGAACCGAAGGAAACCGAATGTGTGTGAAACAAGCCTAAGGCAGAAAAGCGTTCAAGGGTTTCTATTATTGAATATGTTTGTGTTTCCTTAACACACAAAATTTTGCCAAATTCACTCATGCATTTCTGAGAGAATGGTCACACTGGTAAATTTACTATATATTTTTAATAACTTATATTAAAAACTAAGCTGAAATTGATTATCATCAGCCTTAATAACATCCGGTTTTTAATGTTTGACTATGAAATGATAAGAGCATTGAATTTTGAAAACAAAAATAAAACTTAATTACGTAAAATTTTGAAAAACTATAGTTTGAAAATTGTCTTTTTAATTATTTTTCGAAGTTTTGAGATTGAAAATTATTGCAAAATGTTGCACGCACTGCGTTGTAATACATAGCAATAATGCAGAATTAAATGTCAAAGTCACGCGGCACTTCACGTCAATGAATCTTAGATGAGGCGGACGTAGTGCCATCTGTCATTTAACAACATAAATAATTTCGTTCTGTTTCCTAAATTATTTTACTATTATTCATACAAAAATACTACCATCGCAATTAAAACAATATAGGGAAGGGGTAGGAGAATGGAAATTTGGGGTTATAGGTACTTTTTTGATGCCAAATCACAAAAAAACACAAACAAAATAAATACACAAAAAATTGCTTTTTGCATAAAGTTGATGCTTGCGACCCCTAAACATAGTTTTAAAAATCTCAAAAATATTCAAGTAGTGTGTCATGGGTTCAAAAAACATAATTCCAAAAAATGGCTTAAATCGAGCGAAAAATACACAAAATATTAAAGAAAAACTATGGAAAAAAGGAATTGTGACCCTAACACTCATTTTATTCAAAACTAAATAACTTTTTCCACACAGCGAATTTGGACAAACTGTTAACGGATAATGAATACATAAACATGTGCCTATATACGATATGAAGGCCGTTCTTATTGGTGCTGTGCCCACGCTCCATACATTTTTGCCATTGTCCTTTGTATGGGAGTTTTACACTCTTCGCATATTTTTTTTTTTCTCTGGAACTACCTATAACAGTGCTTTTTTCTTTTTTTTGGAAATTCTGATTAATTTATTGGTCCTTTACTGGATTTAAAAATGTATTAAAAAAATTTTAATTATGATTTATTTCGATTTTTTAAGTTAATAAATACTTAAACATCATATATTTCTCTCTTATTTTTTCTCTACCGATCTTCAGTAGGTTTTGGTATTTTTATTAATTATTATTAAGTTATAAGTTTTTTTTAAAAAACTGCATTAAAAAAATAATTAAAATAAATTAGAAATAATTTATTACGATATTTCAAAATAAGGTGTCTTTGTGGAAAAAATGACACCAAATTTTAAAAAACACGACGTAAAAATGCCAACAAAATGGGTTTGATATTTGAAAACGATATTTGAAGCGAAAACGAGAAAACGAGATGGCATTAATATTTTCGACATAAAATGAACTCAGAAACCCATATTTTTCCTCTGGGCCGGTGACGTTGGGACACCCTGTATAGGTAAACATTTTTGGGAAATTATTTTCGAATAAAATTTAATTTTGTTTGGTTTTAGGTAAGTTTATTTTATCTATGTTTACTTAAATTATAAAAAAAGGTCAACAAGTGATTTTAGAGTGAAGAGTGAACGAATGCACTTTTATGGACGCAGTAAGGCATTCACTGAATAACAAATATGAATTTTAATTGATCTCTTACTGGGCCACCTATTTATTTTTGTAAGGCCACGAAATGTCATATAACAAGAAATATTTCTTTTTTTTGTTTACCTGTTTTGGTTCGTTTGAAGTTTAAACTTAACAAATAGCTAGGTTACCGTATTTTTACAAACAAAAAAAAACTTAACAATAACTCCCGCTATTAATACCCATTTAATATTCCTTTCAAGTATATCTTTATACATAACGTACACTTGTGTACTTATTGTTATTTTATTTTTTCTACTTTTCTTTCTACTTAACATAATGGACACACACATTCTTTTCAGATACATCAGTGACATAAATCGTAGTGCCCAAGTTGATGGGAATTATTTTAAGCCAAAACTAGAAGATGCTCATGAGTTACACGCATGGGGCTTGGGTACAACAAATGATCCAATTCTCCAACAACAATATCAACAACAACAGCAACAACGCCCACCACTACAACAGTCCACTAGTCAAAACTTTAATACACACCCCTTCTCAAATGATCCTCAGACTCAGAGGTACCATCACTACCAGACAACTTTCATCTACTCTTCTTTTCTATATAAATTCTCAATCACTTTTATCTCTGTATTTTTTGTTAATTTGATGTTTTAAATAATTTCAGCTTTGTCCAGGGTAAAGTTCGAATACAAGGCCCAGTTTATGTGCCGCAGAGAAGTTCCAATGTTGCCAAACAATCACCATCTCAAACAGCAGCACAAATTGCTGCACAATACGACCCGAACCGGAACAAGCAGATCACGGTGAGTGAAAAATTGAAACTATTTATGACAGCTCCCAACATCAATTAGCACAAGACAACATCAAGACATCCAACTAGCTATGGATGTGCCATGAAATGGATGGCATTAAAATTAGCATCACTTTCGCACACACAACGATACAATCCATCAACAAACAAGCATAAACACTTTCGAAATTCATTCTTCATTTTATTTTTATTTTTATTTTTTTTTCTCATTTATGACTCCAATAACGGTTTAGAAAGCCTTTTAACTACTAAAAGGCAGTTTGTCATATTTGCATGTTTCAAAACTGAATAACAATTTCTCGGATGCTCAACACTTACTTGTGTTTAATTTCAATGATGTAAAAATGTCAATATTTACTTTATCTACTACGAGTAGTATTATTTATATTCATAAAAGGGAAACGTCGTTATTCCATTAAGTATATGAGCTTTAACCCTCTCATAAAAATAACGACTCATGCTGTTTTTTAACCTCTAGAGCTTAACGAACTTGGCTTGACTTTTGTTTGCATTTTAGAGTCTTTTTTAATAATAATGATGGTGTGTATACTGTATATGGAATTATGATCTTGCTCACGTTATGTTTTACAAAAATCCATCTTCGTAACTACCTTATGATTATATTTGGGTACGTATAGGTTTAGCAAGAAGTCAGTTATTTTCTGGTAGATAGGGCTGGCCACAAGACGAGAAAAGTCTCGGTCTCGCATGACGAGACCGAGACGAGACTGGCTTTTAAACATCCGAGACGAGACGAGACTGTGTATATTTGGAACGAAACATACAGAGGGTCTAATAAATTAAAAAATCCAATTTGAGTTAAATATTTATTTTCTTCTGCACGCATTCAAACTAGAATCGAAAATAGTTCGTTCCACTAATCAAAAAGTTGGCCGGAAATCGTATTTTTCGGAGACGAGACCGAGACGAGACTGAACATTTTCAATTTTAACGAGACCGAGACGAGACTTACAAAAGTCTCACAGAGTCTCGTCTCGTGGCCAGCCCTACTGGTAGAGTAAAAACAAAATGACAAAGTTTCAAATAATAGGCAAGCCTCTCGATGACAGCATATACATCGTCTTGTCCTCATTAACCGACAATCCCATTTAAGCCGCCTCCGATTCAATGCTCGCAAAGCGCCTGCCACAGCTCGCTTCGTTCTGCCGACATAGACAATGTCAACTGCATACGCATACAATGTCAACTGCATACGCAAGCAATTGAACGGACTTTTGATAAATTGAACAGCTGATGTTGACGTGTGCGTTGCGTACAATTGCTTCAAGAACCATGTTAAATAGGTTGCGTGATAACGCGTCGCCTTGCCTCAATCCTTTCTCAACATCAAAGGCATCGGTGTTGTTCTTAACGATTTTGACGGAGCAGCGAGATTTCTTCATCGTCCATCCTGCAGAAGCGGACGAGTTTGGCAAGGATGCTCAGATATGAAATGGCCCTGTATCAGGCGCGAACGCAGGAACAAATTTCGGGGGGGTTCAAAAAATTTCGGGGGGGGGGTTTAAACTGAAAACTCAAAAATTAAGAGTGAAAGAGTGAAATTGTATGGCGAGGAAGTTAAATTCATACATTTCGGGGGGGGGGGGGGGGGGCTGAGGTTTGAACCCCCAAAACTGCGTTCGCGCCTGTTCTGTATAATACGTCTCTTTTTACGCTATCATACGCGACCTGGTTTTTTTTCTAAAATCTGCCGGAGTGTGAACATTTGATCGACGGTTGACTTGCCTGGCCTAAAACCACACTGATAGGGCCCGATCAGATCGTTGACAAACGGTTTTAAGCGGTCACACAGGATAGCCGACAAGATTTTATAAGCGATATTTAGGATACTGATTCCTCTGTACTTGGTGAGCTGGTGTATGCTCCTAACCAATACATCTCTCGCTGATTTAAATAGTTCGGCTGGTAACTCGGCACTTCGGCTAGGTCGGGTGGACGAAACTGTTGGCCATCATCGTCCAAGTTGAATGGAGTGTTCTGCCTCCTAGCGGTATCTTGGCTGTCTTCACCGTTAAGCAGTGTAGAGAAGTGTTCTTTCCAGATCCTTAGCACTAACTGTGTATCTATGTCCATATTCCCACTCTCAACTCGGCAGGCTTCCGTTCTAGCATTGTATCCTTGGGCCAAGTCCCCTTGTGTAAATTGAGGTGTGGGAAACATGTGCTTGAGATGATGACATTTCGCCCCGCCGCAAATTATGCCAGCCTGTATCCGTTGTCGGAATTTTTGTCGTGACGGCTGTGTCCTCCGACTATCATACCAAAGATGCCCTTCTTTCCGAATCTTGCGTTGAAGTCGCTAAGAATGAACTTCACGTCGTACCTCGGGCACATATAATACGTTGTCTCCAGGAGATCGTTGAATGCTTCTTTGGTTGAGTCATTCCTCTCTGCCTTCTTAGACCGAAGAAACAGCGGTTGGCAAGTGTAATTCTTCGCCTGATCTCTGCACTGATGTCATTTTGCGAGGTGATAGTGGAGCCCAGGTAGACAAAATCCTTGATAATTTCGAAGTTATATCTGTCCATTGTGATATTTTGACCGAGACGATGTTGAGATTCATTTCTCGATGACAGCATATACCTCGTCTTGTCCTCATTAACCGACAATCCCATTTAAGCCGCCTCCGATTCAATGCTCCCAAATGCGCCTGTCACAGCTCGCTTCGTTCTGTTGCGTGATAACGCGTCGTCTGCCTCAATCCTTTCTCAAAATCAAAGGAATCGGTGGTGTTCTTAACAATTTTGACGGAGCAGCGAGATTTCTCCATCGTCATCCTGCAGAAACGGACGAGTTTGGCAAGGATGCCGAGATATGACATGGCTCTGCATAATTCGTCTCTTTTTACGCTATCATATGCGACTTTAAAAAAGTTAAAGAGGTGGTGTGTATCGATTTAGAATTCCTGGGTTTTTTCTAAAATCTGCCGGAGTGTGAACATTTGATCGACGGTTGACTTGCCTGGTTTAAAACCGCACTGATAGGGGCCGATCAGATCGTTGACAAAAGGTTTAAGGCGGTCACACAGGATAGCCGACAAGATTTTATAAGTGACGTTTAGGAGCCTTATTCCTTTGTAGTTGGTGCATTTCAGAGCATCTCCCTTTTTATGGATAGGGAACACTTTACCGAGGTTCCATTCATCGGGCATACTTTCATCCGACCAAATTTTGCAGATGAGCTGGTGTATGCTCCTAACCAATTCATCTCCCGCTGATTTGAATAGTTCGGCTGGTAGGCCATCCGCACCAGCAGCCTTGTGCGACATAAGTTTGGATATCGCCACCCGCACTTCGGCTAGGTCGGGTAAACGAAACTGTTGGCCATCATCGTCCAAGTTGAATGGAGTGTTCTGCCTCCTAGCGATATCTTGGCTGTCTTTACCGTTAAGCAGTCTACAGAAGTGTTCTTTCCAGATCCTCAGCACTGACTGTGTACCTACTACAATATTCTCACTCTCATCTCGGCAGGCTTCCGTTCTAGCACTGTATTCTTGGGCCAAGTCCCCTTGTGTAAATTGAGGTGTGAGAAACATGTGCTTGAGATGATGACATTTCGCCCGCCGCAGAGTATGCCAGCCTGTATCCGTTGCCGGAATTTTAGTCGTGACGGCTGTGTCCTCTGACTATCAAACCAAAGATGCCCCCCTTTCCGAATCTTGCGTTGAAGTCGCTAAGAATGATCTTCACGTCGTACCTCGAGCACATATCATACGTTGTCTCCAGGAGATCGTAGAACGCTTCTTTGGTTGAGTCATCTCTCTCTCTCCTTCGTTACACTCAGTACCGAAAATCACCCGAAGAATCTTCCTCTAAAAGCACCCTTGCAGATTTTCATCCGATTTTGTCAGTGTCTATGCTTTTGTCCCATAGAGCAGGACCGGGATGATTAGGGTCTTGTATAAAGTCTCCTTGGTTCTCTGAGAGAGGGCCTTACTACTTAAATGCCTTCTTAGAACGAAGAAACAGCGGTTGGCAAGAGTAATTCTTCGTTTGATCTCCGCACTGATGTCATTTTCGAAGGTAATAGAAATAGTGGAGCACATGAACACAAAGTCCTTGACAATTTAGAAATTATATCTGTCCATCGTGACATTTTGCCTGAGTCGACGATGTTGAGATTCCTTTCCATTTTAGCCGCCTCCGATTTAATGCTTTCAAATGCGCCTGTCACAGCTCGCTTCGACAATTCTTATGGCGTCTCTGCATACGCAAGCAATTTAACGTACTTATCAAAAATGCTATTATGTTATTTGGTCTTCAAATTCTTTATTCAAAAATTCTATTAAAAACAAGTGAAATAACTGAAGTACATATAACAATATATAGATGTGTTTTAATCAAACTGCAATGATTGACCAATCTTCCGCTTTTTCCTGGAGTGCTTTATGGTTCGCCGTTTTATTATCGAGCACGTACATGTACAAAGTGTGAGGTTTGCCGACACCTGAGCATGCGACTTCAAGGTTCTGATGCCACAAACATCAAGCTATTGTATTTGCGACTTTTAAATTCTCATAACGAAAATGAGACGCACGGGAAACTGCGAAGACCCTTCTTAAACCCTTCTTAACGAAAGGCAAAATAAATTAGAGTCCACGGAACGAAAACATCATATCTTTTGAATTTTCCCCTCAAAAGCATCGTTTGAATGACATTACTTGATCTGAGATTTTTCACAATCAAACGCGTTACTTAACAAAGTTTCGGTGCATTGAGGTTGCGAAACAAAATTATAAATGGGTATGGCAGCAAGCCCGGAACATCCAAAGAATACAAAAATTCCATGGGATAGTTGGTGGTTTCAGTGGCGTAGCTACCATGGGTGGCACCCAGGGCAGGGCGGACGTTGTGGTGTCAATATTTAAAATTGGAAAGTTGTTTAAAATAATAAAAATTCTATAAACGTATGCAAGTAAATTCTGATTAGATTTTTATTAACCTACATACAGGGTGGGCCATCTTTTTTTTTTGTTTTTTTTTTTTAAGAATGCCACGTGGTTAAGGGGTTTTTACTACCCTTAGAATAACCCTTCGGAAAATAAGAAAGGATTTAAAAGGAGATACCGATGCAAATTGGTTTTAATATTCTGAATATCAAAATGAAGGGGGGCAAATAGGGCCAGGTAAAGCATTTCACATTCTTGTTGTGTGACCGAAGAAAGAATCTCTATACTAAACAGTACGTCCGAAGTTGGACTCAAGGGTAATTTCATGAGCGTTCCTAAAAGTGCGAGTAATACGGTTGAATTGTTTAAGTGGGGAATGCAAACTGACTATTTGATTAGAACACTGTTTATAAAAATAGCGATAGAACAGTGAGAGACAGATGACGTTGCGGCGGTGTCCGAGGGATTAAATTGTTGTCGTTATTGTTCTATCACCTATCATTTTTAAGACCATTTTATACTCAAGCTTTGGACGCATAAAGGCTTTGTAGATCAGAGAGGGTAAAGAATTTCTAGAATCTTCAGAGAAAACCTAAGCACTAAGCGTTTTTGGCGACGTCAAATATGTGCTCATTCCACAAAAATTTGTCTGTGACACACATACCGAGCACTGAGAGCAGTTCAGTTTCCTCGATGCAAGTGCCGTCCATGGATAGCGGCATTGGGGGTGGGTTTCGCTTAAACGACAGGGGACAGCATTGAGTTTTTGAAGCACTTAATTCTACCTGGTCTTAGACTCCCTATTGGATAATGTTGAGATCACAAATTAATAAGCTTATCATATGCTGCCGTTCAAGTTCCACATCCGAAGGACTTGGATGTGAATCTGTAAACGAATATGAGAAGCTGAGGTTACTGTCGTCAGCGAAACAGTTTAATGGATTAGAAGTTTAAGACAAACCATCGTTTATGAACATAATAAAGAGAGTCGGAGACAAAACGGAGCCCTGGGGCACACCAGCATTTATCGGTCTTTGCTTCAATACCAGTCGACAAGTTGCCTAGTTTGCACAGTTAAGATGGTTTTAGTTGCGAACTTCGAGCCTTTTGAGTGTTTTCCTATGTCCCAATCTATTCAAATAGTGTTTTGGAAAACAGAATCTTTTGTCCGAATAAAATTTTTAAATTGGCTGGACATATTTGTAGTTTACAAAAAAAAAAGGTTTTTTAGGGCCTAATGTCCCCTTTGTACTTATGTCTCACTAGAATGGGACAAAAGTCGCCTTTCAGAACCAATATAATCGGTATATTTGTTCGTGCGTCGCTTCTGCAATGTTCTAAAGGGTTGTTAGAAGTGAGCTTTGGTTTTCTTTATAGTGACTAGACTATGGTAGGTACTTGTGGTTTAAAGATTTTTTTCGATTCAAACTATGCTCAGGGCTGTCTAAGTACTGCTAAAGCAGTATTTGTACTCCGTTCAGAGACTCAATACTGCTCTCACGATCAAAGTACTGCTATTTCTCTCTGAATTTGTGCATACAAAAAATCAAAGTGTTCATTATTACTGTATTGCTGTCTTGACTTTAGAATCTAGTGTTCATTATTACTGTATTGCTGTCTTGACTTTAGACTCTTGTTGCTTTACAAAAGCAACATAGGTAAGGCCAATTTTTGGGAGTTGGCCTTATGTGGCTTTGTAAAGCGTCATAAGGCCAAATTTTTTTTAGACATAAGGCCATATGTAATATTTAATTTTTTTTCCAAAACCCGTTTCAAACACACCGTACATAATTTTCAAAATAAATTGCCAATTTGTTTTAATCATAGGTTTGGTAAAATGCGAAGACAGCTCATGCGCATTCGTAACGGATCATTTCCATTACTGGGAAAGAGGTTTCAAATACGTTTAAAACCAAAACTATAATGCAAACATTTGGGATGTCGAGATAAAATGAGCTGTTTTATATGAGTAAGGTTTTAGAAAAAGACTTTAGCTACTCAGTTTTTATATCTCCGACCATTGCTTCTGAAACTGCAAAACTCCACAGTGAATCTCCACGTAATTTTCTTTTGGACGGAACTTTCAGTGTTGTGCTATCATGTGGCTTCAAACAGCTCATGATTATACATTTTTCGCAGGACAATCACGTTAGTTCACTTTCATTATTTATATTTTCGATCCTTGTTCCTTTCATTTCTAGTTTTAAACTTGGTTCGAAACTACTTAAAGTTGCTCGGATTATAAGTAATTTTAGTTATATAAAAGAAAGAGAAAATATCCAATTGCAATAACATTTTTTATATTTAAGGACATACTATTACTTGGTTCAGTCTTAAGATTCATACATAAGAAATTAACTTTGACATAACAGTTTTTCTTATAGCTCTTGTTTTTATTTAAATTCATCTTGAAATAAACCTTTAATTCACTAAATTGTAAAATTTTAGAAATTAAAAAAGAATACCCAAAATTCAAGCGAATTATGTTTTTGATTTCTAAAATTAAAAATGAAACAAAGCTATAATATAGCAATTTAATTAAAGTACCTACTTGAAGCTCAACTGTGATAAAAGTTTCATTGTTAATTTTGTATTTAATTATTTGTTGCAAGATTGTTCTTTATTTATTATGTGTTTGTTTTAATGTTCAATTTTTGTCAGTGTTGTCTCCCAGTAATGATACAACAGAAGGATATAAGAAGCAGATTATGTAATTTTGTAACAGTCAGAGCCGACTAACTTAACATAAAAACTAAATTAATAAATTGTTTAAATTAATCTTAATTTGTTATATAAAGCTACATATTTCAAATCCATTATTATTTCACTTAAAAAAGGGACAGTAATATCTGCCTTCATTGGTAAAATGTTTGTTATTAACAGAATTTTCTACCAACAAAAATGTGTGTTACCATACTTCTGCGTATTTCTTTCTTTTTCTGGATGTACTGCTTTCTCATTAAACGATACGACGACAGCCCTGATGTGCTTCGTTCGTTTATATATTGTATAATCAGACATCGCTTTAAATAAATCCTCAAGATGTTTTTTAGAAAAATACTCTAAGATTTCAAGTGAACCTACATATTAAAAGAAGCCATATCAATTTGAAGCTCGTTATTTATTATTTCTTTTTCTTGTAAAAATGTAAATTTGTTTGTTTGCTTCCAATCGCTGTAAAAGCTCAATTCTTTTGAATTCTTGGAATTTTAGTAAAGCAATTTTCTTCCATCTTTACGCATTTCCAAGGATGTAATGGCTTAAACAGAAAATGTCTAGCTTGTATTTATGAAGGAATATAGTCCCTTTTCCCTTATATCTGATTTTAGCGGGATCATGGGTGAGAAGGTATAGGTTTCAAATATTTTGTCGTAGAATTTTGCTTAAATTAAAAGGTACCTATTTAAATATGTATATATATTTTAAATTCGAATTCGGTAAGAATTTCTTATGAATTTTGTCTATTTTTAATACAAATTTTAAGACTTCTCTTATTATTTTTCTGATGAAAAAAGTAGACGAATGTGTCACCTACCTCTTTCTCTTAAGCAATTAATTTACTACATACACCACCACCCACTTTCAAAAGTCATATAATGTACACACAAAAATTATAAAAGAGCATTTTTATACCTACTCGAAGCTCGAACTGTGTATAAGTTACCCTCGGACTTACATCGGATTTGATTCATAAAATGTAAGACTAAAAGTGAACTTAACTATTAAAGAACCTTGAAATTAAATTGAGGCGAGACTAGGTAATATACAAAACAATTTATCATTAAAGTCAATGTACTGTAACTACCTCCTCGTAGAACAAACAGAAAGAAGATGCAAAACTGTATAAGAAATAAATAGTGACTTCGTTTTGTATAGGTTAGGTATACCTACGTGTTTAGCTGTTCACCTATTATATTCAACTATAATTTTATATCTAGATAACGACATACAATTTGTGTAGTACATATGATACCTACCCAGCCCAAACCCAACCCAACTCAATATCAATGAATAACAAGTACCTATATATATTTTACTCCGTCTCTCTGACGAATCACCCAACCAAACCACAAGACCAGCGAAAGTGTGTCAGATAAACGCGTGCAGTTTCTCGCATTTGAAATGTGCGGAATAAAGGTTGGTGCGGTGCGTTGTTGGAGGAACTCGATGAAAGCAGCAAATACACTTACTATCTCTTCGAGTAGTTTTTAACTACCAACAGGGTTCAGAATCGGAAGCTAGAAAAAGTATTTCAAAGAAGATGGGAAGGGACACAAAAAACAGTCAACAAAATTCAAACTTTTTTTTGTCACACGAAAACTTATACCAAATTTTGAATGTACTATGGCCACCAAATAATAATATATCAACAGAAAAAAAATGACACATCAGGTTTCTTTGTGACATCAAGATTTAAATTTTTATGAAAAGTACAAAAATCAGTAACACATAAAAAAATATTTCCTAATGTAAAATAAATATCTATGATTTGCGTGAATGTTTGGCTTCTGGTAGGTCCCTTTTAAGTCCCTAGCAGTAATCTGCTAGCATTCCTGGACTCCATTTCCCTTGATAGCGCTTTTCTATGAAGGAAATGTCCTGATGAAACCTCTCGCCTTGTTCGTCACTCACAGCACCCAAATTTTCGGGAAAAACTTCCAGAAGAGAGTACAGCATATGTATTTTTAAAGACATATTACATCCCAAAGCTTTGTATGAAATTAAAAGCTCATTGATAAAGTCTTTGTAATTTTCCGCTTTATGGTTTCCTAGAAAATTTCGGACAACATTCATAAAACATTTCCAGGCGACTTTTTCCTGATCATTCAGCTTTCCTTCAAAGTTTGTATCCTTCATTAGATCCCGTATTTGTGGACCATCAAATATTCCCTCTTTAATTTTTGCCTCGCTGAGCTTAGGGAATTTCTCTTTCAGGTAAAAGAATCCACTGCCATCTTTAGGCATAGCTTTTACAAAATTTTTCATCAGGCCGAGCTTAATATGCAATGGTGGTAAAAGTAAGTTGTCAGGGTTCACTAAAGAATCATTTTTAACATTTTTCTGCCCTGGAGTAAGTGATTCATGCTTGGGCCATACTTTCTTTGTGTAGTGACTTTCTCTGTCTCTGCTGTCCCATTCGCAAATGAAACAGCAATATTTTGTGTAACCAAACTGTAGCCCAAGCAAAAGAGCAATGACTTTAAAATCTCCACAAATTTTCAAAATATGCTCACTGTATTTAATTTTTTCAAGAAGGAACTTAATGTTTTCGTAAGTCTCTTTCATGTTAAAACCATGGCCAACCGGCACTGAAGGAAATTTGTTTCCATTGTGTAGCAACACTGCTTTCAAGCTAGCTTTTGAAGAGTTAATGAACAATCGCCAGTGACTTGGATCATATTCAAAATTTAAAAAATTCATCACCACAGGAATGTTATTACAATAGACTAAATCATCTGCTTTGGAAAAGTAAGGTTTCATTTCTTCGTCACGATGTCGGAAATAAGAAATTTTCGTACCAGGAGAAATTAAATTCCAGTCGTTTAATCTAGACCCCAAAGGCTCAGCCTGTTTTTTAGACAAGTTCAAATCGCGTACTAAATCGTTTAAATCACTTTGTGTCAATAAATGCGGTTCTTTTGAAGTTGACGGCTCATAACTTGGGTCACTATCTTGAGATATCCCACTTTGTTGACTAAGAACAAATTCCGGACAAGGAACAGAATCCAGACTTTCTGCTTGATTTGGAGGCTTTGGCACAAGCAGTTCGGTACTATGTAGAATTGGTATGTTGGCCGATGACACGATAGCGTACTGGACAGTGTGATCGTTTGATACCGTCCAAATCATTGGTATACCAAAAGCCAAATGTCTAGATTCTTGTTTAGACCAACCTAATAGGAGTCTAACACACGTTGAACAACATATATGTGGAACCCAGGGTTTATCTTGGTAGCGTACAGGAAAACCAAAATAGTCTAAATAGCACTTTTCAATTAACGGCGTAAATTTCCGACGCTGAGATGTAAAAGTTAATTTAATTCTCCACACACATAACCAAAACTGTTTGGGTTATTAGAACACTTTCGCGGCATATTTACAATGTAACAAACGTAAATTAGTTGAATGCAATCGTTATACAGTCATCTAAATTAACGTTATTCAAAATGCTTGTTTACAAGAGCGCAAAAAAGAATTAATTCACGAAAGATAACGGATGATTTTTAGAAAGAAAGAAAGGGATGGCATTTTTTTACATCCCTTTCTTTCTTTCTAAAAATCATGCGTTTTCTTTCATGACTTGATTCTTTTTTGCGCTAGTGTAACCAAGCACAAATAAAAACACGTAAATGAGGTCAGAAATAAATGTGTAGCTGTCACAAAAAAACTGGATGTGACTGATACAAAATAATGATTTATTTTTGAATGAGGGTACATCAACAAAAACAGTGTTGACCAGTGAATTTTAAAATTTTTACGATTTATTCGAGTGGCTCATGTAAAATTAAAAAAAAAAAAAAATTATACGTACACGAGTATATCCTAGGAAAATTGTACTTTTTCGGCTAAAAAATCGAAGCAGTATGAGCAATACTGTCTCAAAAGTCCTAGCACGTTGGCTTCAATGGTTATTCAAGGCTGAATCTTGAAAATATTAGTTTTTGCATTAAACTCCCAAATGTTTAATTCTATCGAAAAGTATTTCATGCAAAACTTGTAGATCTTACCATCAGCAATAATAAAAAATGATTACGATATTTGTTCGTTTACAACTTACCGTTAAGTAGATATTGACATTTCAAAAAACGTTAAACGTCAAACGCGCTTAACTTCTAAACGGTTCTTATTTTCGGAAACAAAAGTAGTTTGTGCACTATGTGACCCCTTATGGGAAAATATTACTAGTTTTTTCTTAAAAAACACCGTTAACACTTTTTTAAACTTATATACAAAAGAGATCCGTTGGAAGATTTTGCGACTTCAAAAATATAGTTTTATAACAAAATCCTACAATTATACAACATATTTTCGAAGTTGCCCATTTTTGACGTTGCAATATCTTGCAACTGAACTCATATACGTAAAAAATTGTCATTTTTTCATAAATATTTTAAGAGTTCAGAGCTAAAAACCACTATTTTCAACTTTTTGTAATTTTTCAAAATAATGATGTTGTAGAAATTATATGGCTGGTAGAAAAAAGTTTAAAACATGTATGCCAACTACCGGTATTTTCAACATTTGACGCTATCGAAGAAGTAACATCTTGTCACTTATGACTTGCATGGAAAAAATAGTCAGAACCTTTCTGTAGAAAATATTATGGTCTAAAAACTGAGTTTTTATTTTTTTGACAATTTCGTCTTTTGAGAGCAAACGCAAAAAAAAAAAGAAATGAGAAATTTTTATGAAGCTTTTAAAAAAAATTTATCCTTAAAACTGTTTTTTTTTTGCATTCAGATGCTTTCGAAAATATGAAAAAATATGAACCATTAAGAAGTTATTAACTGAAAAACGAGCATTTAAGACATCTAACGTTTTTTAAAATAGCGATATCTTCTTTATGATAGGTTGTAGCGCAAAATTGTCTTAATTTTATACTTGTGTGAAATATTCTTCGACAGAATTTACCGTTTCCGAGTTATACCTATGCTAAAAATTGATAACACTTACCATGCCCAATAATATCTTTGTCTATAAGTCTCAAAATCCCTTGTTTTATTTTCTTTCTAAATAAATTTTTAAACAAAAATTCAAAAACAAAATTGAAGGAGAAAAGAATTGGAGGAGAAAAAGAAAGAACCCGAATGAATAACATCCAACTTGTGTGTGGCTTGTAAAAATGCTAGTTGTCCAAATGCAATTGTAAATTAGGAAAAAACCTTTCTTTGGTTGGGCACGATCAGGTGACCTCGGTGGTGCAATGCTTAGTTCAACGGCCTCTGAGGTAGCTTGGTCTAGGTTCGAATCCAGTTGACGGCAAAACAATTACAAATTAAAATTGGAACTATAGACTAAGCACCACTAAAAGAAATCTGATGATTGGTTTGGCAGCCATGAAATTGCAATAATTCCAGCAAAAATTTTATACTCGGTGGAAGCCAACACAAGTGGTTGTTGTTCATTCAAAACCTTCAAAATAGAAACTATTTTTTTAAATATCAAGTAATTAAGAATTATTTTTGTTTTCCAAATTCAACACTCTTAACAATTTTTAGTCAAACATTGAAAACCGGATGGTTGTAGGACTCTTTCTTTTCATAATATTAATAAAAAAAAAAGAAACCTCGTTTGAGAAAACATATGACATGGCATTGTAACTGTTACCGTTGTTTTTTTAAATATTTGTCTGTTTTATGTTCTTTTTTTTTCTTATAAACTTGGCCCTCTCACCCAAACGAGGGGGATAGACCCCTCTTCAAAACGATTTTGTACTGTCTCGACCCAAGCTACACGCTTTAGCTTCGATAAATTTAACAGTAAGAAATATCTCCGCTTCAATTGAAGTAAAGTCTGGTAGTCTGAACCCTGTTAGCCACTAAAACATCCCAGACAACAATAAATTACAATCATCTTTGTTGAGATTTTGATGCAGAAAACTTAGCTAGTCGAATTTAAATTGAAGTGCAAGTTCGCTGAGTCGTTACAAAATTAAGACTAAGAGCAATGTTGCGTGACTCGTTAAAGATCTCATTCGAACTTCTGCTTATTAAATATCTGTTTATTAGCTGATAATAAAAATTCAAAGACACAGATTTAAGAAAGGGGAATGGTGGTGTCCGTGTGGGTGTGCAAAAGGTATTGCTAAGGTTTTGCTATTTGCCAAATTAAATTCTTAGGTATGTTTGTTTACTAAATAATTAATGAAATTATATATACTATTGGTATTCATATTCATGCAACGAACGGTTAAATATCTTGGTAAATTGGGTGGCGCAACGGCTCGTGAAGAACCAGGGCCTAGTGACTAACAACTCGCAACCATTCTAGTGTGCGTGTGTCGACAGGAATGGAAGGGACCTACGAATTTATGCCGAACCCGAAGGGCTAGACGAGAAGCACTTATTCATGACAAGTAATACTCTTGGAGGATTTGTCAATTCCTCGCAAGAGGCAGTAGCCCTAAAAAAAAAAAACTTATTAGTTTTTAGGTGGATGAGGCTGGGAAGTGAACCCAGACATCCAGCGTAACAGGTACATATCTTCATATAATGTTAGGGCGACATGAAGATTTTGGAAAGATTCTGTTGGGCATAGCACACAAAAGGTTGGAAAACACTGCTTTAGACGGATTTCCTTAAAATTTTGTGTGAAGCATTTTTATTTTATTCCTTAGCGGAGGAATTCGAGTTCTTTGTTTTAACTCACCTAGAACGGGTAGCTACCATACAAAAATTTCAGTTTTATTAGGTTTTCTCACAAACGGTTCTAATGAAATGGATTAAACTTCGTACATGTATAATTTCTAAACAGTTTCAATGATATTTCATACCAGGATTTTGCCAAAAAAATATGAATACAGGTAGTGAAGTTTTAATTGAGATTTTGGCGATATCTGTCAAATTTTTTGATGACTGAACAGCACGTCCAAATGATAAAACTTTATTGTCAAAATAAGTGTTCGTTAGAGCAAACGTTTCGTGCGTTGCGCCCATTTTACGGTAGGTGTGGTGGCCCTTCACAGTCGAATCTTCAACGTTTGGTAGGCAAATTTGAGACGACTGGTTCGATAATAAATCGTTTGCGTCAAAAGGAACACAAGATTAGCAGAGAACATCGTCGCGGTCCGTGAAAGTGTACGTAGAACCCATGCCAGTCGATTCCACTCGGTTATTCGCAGATTTCAATTTGGCGAATTTTCTGTATGAACCAAACCCCTACAACATCCAACTGGCCCAGGAGCTAAAACATTATGCCAAAAACAACGCCGCCGGACGTTTGTTCCCTGACTATAAGCTTTGGAGTTCGGAGCGTTTGGAAGACGACTGCTCTTTTAGTCGTAAACGACGTTGGTGAAGCGGTCACCGTCAAGGACGAGTGCTACAAACAGGGGCGGACTAGGCCACCGGGCAACCTGGAATTTGCCCTACAGCTTTATTGGAGTTCTTAACATTTCTGTTAGAGGCCCTAGAACTCAGTTGGCGGCCCCTACATCTTTCTTGCAGGATCCAGATCTCTGTAAGCTGTTGGAGACATATCTTTTAGAGTATAAATTTAAAACCCCACCCTCACAAAAGGCGGAAAAAAAATCTGCCAGACTTTTGGTTTCGATACCACGATATATGCACCTACAGAACGTTAAAAATTGAGTATGGAGGAATAGGTATTACCAAAACTTTTAAATCATTTTAACAATATATTATTTGATGCCCTTTTTCTAAAAGCCCCGGGAGACCCTTTGACCCCCAGTCCGCCCCTGGCTACGAACAATGGTAACCAATTTCGTATGACTCAAATTGAACCATATATGGACCTAGACAACATACATGTGGTTCCAAAAGGACGATCGGTCGATGCGGCCGCCGCTGTGCCACACAGCAAACGCCACGATTGACATTTTGAATGAACTATTTGAGGGTTATGTTATCTCGCGCATAGGAGCGTGACGTGAATTTGACTGTTTTTTTTTTTGACACACATTTACTCAATTGAAGAAGCAATAATTTGCGACTTTGACTCGTATGGAAATAACTGTCATAAAAGTCACTTTTGTAGAGAATGTAATGATCTGTGTCATTTTTTTGTTAACATTTAAGAGTTAAACAAAAAAAACAAAAATGAAATTTAATTGAAATTCTCTCTAATTAATTATAGTCCAGTAACCTTGTCGTTTGTATCGAAGGCACCGTTTTCGTCAAATCTGGTATTTCTGATTTTTTGCTGAGTTGTTAAGGATATTACAATTACTTTATTTAAAAAAATTATTCAAGAATGGGTTTCTGGACTTAAGACAAGCTATAAGAGAATATTGTGGGTGTTACCATTGTTTTTCAATAGTGCTGTTTCTACATTAAGTCATTTTTTTAGATAACTGCCCCTACCATCTGAACGGGTGTTAGAGACCCCCATATCCTATTATTTTGGCTCAACCTACACGCTCCAGTGTTTTGCTGCTTTTATGTCAACCATTCTTTGTTTTCCATTTTCCACTTGTTATATGTTTTTTATTTATAGCTAAATTTTGAAATGCTGTATTTTGGAAACCATTTGGTCTACAGAGATGGTTTAGGGCTTAAACTGGAGCAAAGTAGGTAACTTTGAAATCTTAGAACAATAATTTTATTTAAAATTACTTCTTTAGGACTAAAATCGCTAATAACTGAAAAAAGCGCGATAAAATCGGGTTTTTTTTTATTTTTGACCATGCAGCGGTCGCCGCTCGAGGTCGAAAACTTAGGTTATTTACTAGGCCAATATCCTGAACAACTCAGCAAGAAATCAGAAATACAAGATTTGACGCATACATGAATGTTTATAGTTACTGTACTAATAACGATATACATACATTTCTTATTATTATTCAATAATTCTATACTTACGTATTAAATATTTTGTATAAAACCAACTGGCAGAAATGTTGATTTTCTCTCAATTCAATACCTTCGAACATAATGAAGATTAAATCAATTAGCTTTTCAGCAATATTGGCGCAAAATTTTAAACAACCTATAGTTAAGGGCTTAACATTTTACTAGTTAACAATTTCCTAAGTATTAAGCAATTTACTTTCTATTACAAAATTTTAAACCTTTTGCTAACTAGTACACTGCATTTGTAAGGCTTGAATTTGATGAACACAATTATTGTTTTTATGCGTTTAAATTAATAATATTTTGATGGAAACCCATCATGAGCTTGACATAAGTATACGATATTTATATTTTTATCATTTTAACTTCATTATTTACAAAAAAAAAAAAGAAAAAAAAGTTGGGTACCAGTAGGAATCGAACCGGGTTTTCTCATATGGATTTAATATGATACTAAAAAGATAAAAAAGCCAGTTGGTGATTTCAACTTTAGTAAAATTTTAGGGGATATTACGATGCTAAACTCGCTTAAAATTAGCAAAACACAATTTTTAACCTAGTATCATACTAAAAATGATTTAACGTCGTACTAAATCGTCTAAAATTTTGCGCCATTGTGTTTACCTGATTAATTTTTAATACAGAATTTGTTCATTACACGATGAACATACCGTATACACGTGCAAGTACTACCTTCCTTACAAAATAATATTTTATTTCATTACCGAATTTAAATTGAATTTAGAAAATTTAAAATTTCTCTCTCTCTCTCTCCCTTATTCAGCCGGAATTATCTGCCCAAGTCAAAGAAGCCTTACGAATCGAAGCAGAAAAACGAATTATCTCCCAACAGCAAGAGATACTTGGTAAACAACCTTTTATCCAAGGTGGACCTGTAAGTTAATACCAAGTTTATAAATTTATGATTATTTTATCCACATTCAGCATAAAATAAAAATATTTTTCCATTACCAGCCCATTATGCCGAAAAATTACGATGAATTCTACACCCCGATTCTGGAGAAAATTGACAAAATTCTTGGAACTCTAGGTTTCGTAGATAATCACTGCAAGGAGCGTCTCACATGCAGCATGTACAAGAATCCATCTCGTTTCAGTCCACATAGTAATTTTCTGTCAGCAGAGCTGAGTCGGTAAGTTGTGTTTCACTGAGCTATATTCTACTCGTGTCGTATATTGACCCACCTCCAACAACTAACAGTCAACAGATGTTATTCAAAGAAGAATAACCTGATGAGGTAATCAGGAAATGTTAATGGTTGGGTAAACGCAAATTGTGGCAAAGTCCAAGGTCAGCTGAAGGAAGGAAAATTGGTTTTTCGTGAGTGAATGAATGAATTAATGAGGGAATGCTTTATTTTTGTTTATTCTTTTTTTGTATCGAGGAATTTTTCGAAATGACGCAAAAAGTTAACAGGTGTAAAGCTGTGTTAGGAAATTAATAAACCTATATTTTGTGTATTATAATGTATGTACGTGTATATAAAGTAACGAATGGTTTAAGTCAGGAGTATCTGGAAAAATTGAAAAAAAAACTTATTAGATTTCAATGTAGGTTTGCCTTTTATTCTGAACTATGTAGCTAAGCTATGATTAGACGGTCAACGAAAATGGGCAACGCATTGACTCTCTGACGTCAGAATGACGTCAAATTCTCTCCCACGGCTTTCAAGTCGTGTGATTGTCATTGAAAAGCGTTGTCAACGCACTGACGTCAGCGTTGACACTTGCGATGACATGGTTTGAAAAGTCAACGCGTTGACTGTTTTCATTTACCGTGTAATCACCCCATCAGAATTATTCGGACACATTGACAGATACTTCCTGACTGCCCATCAACGCGTTGTCCAGGTACCAACGTTGAAACGCTATAATTTTCTGTTGTGTCAAAGTAGCTGGCGTTGACATTCTTTTCATTTAAAGAAACAGCAACAAAAAGATAACAGCAACATAAAAGAAAACAAAACATTTCCAAACAAAACTATTTAAAGTTAAATTAGTTTGAGTTAAAAAAAAAAAATAAGGCAAAGCACCAGTGAGTCGTATAAGTAAATGCGCGTCCTGCTGATGAATCGAAGGAAAAGTTATCAGAGAAACGTAAAAGAAAATTACTTTACTCGTGGACCAAACAATACGAGGTCTCCGCTTTGATTGCGGCAGTAGAGAAACGACCAGCGCTTTGGGATGGAGGATACAGCGACTATAAACTAGTTAGTACAGGCCACGGGGTGTCAAATAAGGGCAATCTGAAAAGGTTTTGACGTCTGAAAAGTTTGAATGCAGTTTTGAAGCGGGGTTGCTTCTTGGCATAAATCTCAATTTGCGGGATTTTTGGTCTTGTGGGGCGTCCGCCATCTTGAAAAGAAGAAAATAAATTAAGTTTTCTTTTTTTCATTTTGAGTTTGAAAACTATTTTCTCGAAAACTATTTGCTCAAACAACTTGATTTAAAAAGTTAATTTAAGAATAGGTTTTTGGCTTTCAAAAAAGCTATAAGATGGTATTTTGAGTGTCGCCGTTGATTTTTAATAATTTTGTTCATATTTTAAGTAATTTTTTTAGTAAATAGCCCCTTCTGCCTAAACGGGGGGAAATATACACCCTCCCGTACAATTTTTTTCTTATCTTAACTCAACCTACACGCCCTAGCCTATTGGTACACCTTATGCAAATCACACTGTATTATCTTCAAAAATGTATTTAAGACTAAGCCCGTAAGGTCTTATTTTGTACTCGTTTTTCATTAATAACTTTTGAATTATCTTCACCAGACAAATAATTTATATACCGATTTGTAGGATTTAAATTGAAACAAAAAAGTCTATAATATTTTTTTCAGAAAAAAAAGCACAGGAAGTGAGAAAAATGCAAATTATCAAAAGAAGTCGTTTTTCAAAGATGGCGGACCAAAAATCCCGCATATCGAGATTTATGCTAAAAAGCAACCCACCCTTCTTCAAAACTGCATTCAAACTTTTCAGACGTCAAAACTTTTTTCAGATTCTTCCCCATTGCCTGTACTAAGTCGGTTGTATCAATTAAATACGTGGCTAAAATTTCCATTTCCATTTCATTTGCTTTTAACATTTTTCCTTGCTTTACAAAAAATTTAAACCGAAATCCATACATTTATTTGACGTGTCACAGCGCGCCACAACTATGTGTGAACGTCAACTCAAAAAATTACAGATTTGTACTTTTGTCAATGGTCAAAGCGCGTGAACATGGTCAAGCCGTGTGATCGTCAACGATTACTTGTCAGCGCATTGACACCGATTTGGATAAATCCCGTTGACACATATTACCTGTCAACGCATTTTGGGACAACATTGACGGACTTGTGTCATTTGTGTGATCGTCAATATTTCAGGTGTTGACACGGTGAGCGTTGACGTTGCCATGTCAGTGCATTGACCCTTTTTTATGGTGACGTCAGAGAGTCAACGCGTTGACCATTTACGTTGACCGTCTAATAGTAGCTTTAATAGCGGGTATATGACATATGATTAAATTCGTCTCAAATATATTGTGTATAGTGCTGGCCGATACCCTGCGTTGTGATGCCACGCTCTATGAAAATCCTTCAATTATTAATTAAAGTGAAATTAAAAGTTAGTGCATTGTTTATAAAATTGAGCTAAGTGATTTCGGAGATATTTGTATTATATTTCATTGCACAATGATTCCGATTCGGTTTCAATGTTTAAAATCAAAATAATTAATTGAATACAAATAATAATTACCCCGTTTACAAACAGAATCAAGAGCTCGAGTTGGATTAGGGTCGGATTTTCGACCCATGTGTTTCGTCATGTAAGTTGAGAGCCCTATTTGAAGTTGAGTTGATATGGTGTTGAGATAATATTTAATTGAATGGTAACAATATATTTATTTTACACAAAAACAGTACAAATTTAATCAATTTTAGTACATACTTCACATAGCTATCAAAACAAATAAATAATTTTACTCGCACATGTGCAAAAATACTGTGGTGAACACATCCTCAAGACCGACTCTTCGACCTAGGTTTTTTATCAACAATTTCGACTCGACTCCGCTCCTGAAGTGGAATCGAGTTGGTTGAAGCTTATTTCAAGTCAACGCAGGTATACAAAGGGGCCAAGCGAGCTTGAAGCTCGCTCGAATACCTCATGTAAACGGGGTAAATATAATAAAATATAATAAAATTTAAATACAAATTAATAAAAATAGTTAAATAAAAATCAACCGTTTTGAATTGATGAAGATTTGTTAAGAAATCAATAATAAAATTGCGTATACGTCCAAGTGTAACACTGTAGTATGCTCGTTTTTATAGGAAATGCAATAAAGACATCTTTGTAGCTTAATTTTATTATTTACTTTACATTTAAATAGCATAACCCTAGTTTAAAAAAAAAAAAAAAAAATAAGAGACTATATTTTAAGCATCTTGAAACACCTAAATTTTATTTCCTTATAACATGATTAGTTGTAAATTTTTAAGTAGTTTAAAATATATTCTTTTATTTGTTATATAAAAAAAAAATATCCACTATAAAGTTAATTGAACAATAAAAGTAAATCGCAGAAAATATTTACTCTAGAGTGAAAAATTTGCATTGGTTTATTCTCATATAACTTTAAGGACTTACGTTGTAATATCGTCGTTACACTTCGGTTCAACTTCGAATTAACATTTTATTTATCTGATCTCGACGGATCATTTGAGGTTCAACCGGGGTGCAAGCATAAAAAATAAAATTTACGACTGGATCGCAAAAAATCGCTCTTGTAGTTAAGAGCTTGAATTTAGCACGACATTGATGATGTTATGTTAATGGTTCAATAATGTATTGTTAGGAACGAATTAAAATAAGATTTTGAAATTTTACTATTTTAAACAAAATTTAATTTTCATTTTTTTTCTAAACACATAGGCGCAAAACTTTAAACAGCCTAAGTACGATACATTTTGTGATTTTTAAATAGTTTACTATAATATTCTTAATTTTAAATAAATATTTATGGGACATGGGTAATTTTTTTCGAATTTGCACTGTAATTTAATCAATTGATTTAATTTAAATCAGTATCCATGCAATACCTGTAACTAATTTGTATTTGTATTTACTTTCCTGTCTATCTAAGCCCGTTAATTTGTCACTTGAATGGTCTTTTTAGGGCAACAAGTTCCAGAGATATAGTCACAAACAAGGAGTGCAAACTGGCTGCATTTTTTCAAGATTGTGGTCTTACGCCAACGCGGTTTGCTTGGGCATTTTCACAGTTGATTAAGGACACTGTTTTGAACATTTCTAATCAAAAATATAACTGTACAAAATTTTGTCCGGGTCAATGTCTAATTTGACTAGGCTAAACTGCATTATTAGATTATTTTTTGTATCGTTTTTAATGTTGTAAGGTCTACCCCTGTGGTAAACGTCACGGTAATGAGGAACGACACTATAGCTACATATCGCACATGTAGTACAAAAGTGTCACAACTCAAAAATCTTCGTTTTTCAATAGAGTCGAAAAACCATTTTACGTAAATAGAAACAGTAAATTTATAAGCTAATTTATGTTAACAAAAGTAAATACACTTAAAGCCAACCATACATAACAATCAGCATCAATTTTAAATCTTAAGCCATACAAATTCACGTTTTTAGAGTTATGACATTTTTCGTGATTTTTTTTATAAAAAAAAATAATGTATTATTTTGAGTTCAGCCACTTTAGTTATAAAAAATTTTAGTTTTGATGCATTTGTTTCTTAGTAATTACATCATGTTTTTTCATGACTTTGATATTTTTTTTAGATACGATATTAGGATTATGGGTATTATTCTTAACCAAAATGTAGAATAATAATACCATTAGGTTATTTTTTACCACTTTTCTAATTACTTCATTTAAAACACTGTTTTTTTTTGCGCTACTTGAATAGAAACATTCTCTTAAATAAGGAAACAAATTGAAAAAGTGCAGTAAAATTGGGTAGTTTTCTATTCGTAATCATATTTTAATATGTTTGCTACTATCTTTACTTGAAAAAACCAATTTGGAGACTGAATCATGCAGTTACTTTATATAATTTAAAGAAATTGCACTTCATGCTTTTTGATTGCCGCAATAAGTGATTCGTTGTCCTCATATTGTCGGTCAGAATCGTAAACTTTACGAACCATCCATCCTAATACGTTTTCAATAATATTTAGGTCCGGAGAATACGGTGGCCATTGAAGTAAGGTAACATTCTTCTCTGATATCCAACTGTTAATGATCCTTGCGTTGAGGATTGGCACGTTTTCTTGTTGAAATATCCATGGTATTGGTCCAAAGACATCGGTAAACTTAGGGAAAGCTTCTTGCAGTATTTCCTTGTAGGAGTTTGCCGTAATTTTTAATGTGGGAAAGTCCAGAACAATCGTTCAAAATCAGAAAATCGCACCCCACGCCATTACACCGCCTTCTCGGCTATGGTGGCGCTCGAGAAACCTGCGTTCCTCCCTTGCAACATGAAAATAGTAATTATATCTGTCCGGGCCACCATAATTGAATATTTTTCGTCAAAAAATACCACTTTTGTCCACTCTTACTTCCACGTCATATTCTTCCTGTAAAAATCTATTATATTCAGAGGCGTCTTTAGGCGATTGGGGGCCCTGGGCCCTTTAGGATATGGGGGCCCTTTGTAGAAAATTTATATTGTAAATGTTTAAGTTTATCATCAGTCATTACATATTATAATTTTTATTAAATTTCAGCTAACAAAAAAATAAAATTATAAGTTGCTGTACGATAAGTTCTTATAGAGCAGAGATCATATAAGCAAATATTCTAGTTGATTAATAACTCTGTTGTCCTGAAAAAAATGGAAAATTGCAATCATTCCAAAAAAGTTATACAAAATTGGAACTACAACTAGAAACAAACCTTTTTTCTTTTAAAAATACACAAGACCAGTAGAGAATCACGCTCTTAAATTGGCGCCCAACGTGGAGTGTAATTCTCTCTTTCTCTTATGAATTTTTAAAATAAAAAGGTTTGTTCGTAATTGTATAGTTCGAATATTTTACTGAACGACTGAATAATAACGAAATTTTAGAAACAATCAACACAAAATGACAAAAGTATTATTCGTTAAATTAAAATTGAATCCTTTTATAATATACACATTTTACAATCGGAACATATGAAAAAGACCTCCTAGGTCCTATAGGTAGCTTCTCAGAGTATCTTTCACCGTTGCTCGCAATTTAATAAGTAACATTAATTTTTAGGACTCTTTATATAGTCGAAAACTAAACAACTTAATGAAGTAAACAGTGACAAAATCTTCAGTCGTACCACACGAATGTGGAATGCTTTACCCGGCTCGACTTTTCCCTCCCATTTCGATGTGCAAACGTTCAAAACCAATGTGTATCGGTATCACTTTTTTAAACCCTCTCCTAGTTATTTCCTTACCTTATCGCTCGCGCTGTGTTAAAAACATTTTAAGGGTAGCCATAACCCCTTTTGCGCGCGTGGAATATTAAAAAAAAAATAACCTTGGTACAATATTCGAATCCAAACTAAGTTTCACCTCCGACAATGTTTTTCTAGTTGCTAAAGCGAATAGCAGATATGTTGTGATTTGTGGTTAGCAGTGCAAAAGAGAAAAGAGGATCTTACCATCGGGTAAACTTTCGTTTCAATGAGCATCTAACTCGAAGCATTCGAGAAACAAATATCATTTGTAATCATGTTGCCTTCTTTTCCTACCAAAGTCGAGAATCTTAAAAAAAATATTTGCTTCGTGTAAATAGTCCTCACTTAGAAAAAAAAATAAAAGATACCTACTGCCCATATAAATATTATGATTACAGGTACAAACACATGTAAATTATGTTGGTTTGTACACAAATTTTTAGCTGCAGCTTTTAAGTTTAAATTAACCTAATATTTTACTTTCCAAATTAGTTGGAAAAGTTACAGCGAAGACTCAGGGGGCCCCTAAGATTGCGGGGCCCATGCCTAAAGACGCCACTGATTATGTTCTGTCTTCGTATTGGATTTAACGGTGTTTTTTTCTTCAATTTTAGGCGCTTTAAATGTTGTGACCCACGAATAACACGTCCAATAGTGTTAAGACTCGCTGTAATACCACTCTTAGCCTTGATTTTAGCAGCAGAGCCGCTTGAATTTGAAGCCAGTTTAATTATCTTTCTTCGGTATGCTTCTGTTGTGGCTCTTGATTGCCTACCTTACAAACTTTTCCAAAGTTTTCTTTATTTCTATGGTTCGACCAAACAATTTTCCCACATCTACTTATTTTTTTGGCAATTGTGCGTAGGTGAAGCTTATTTTCCGCGTGTACTTCTTTTTTGGCTTTTTCTGCAGGGTTTAATGGTTTTCCGCGGCCCATCTTTTCTTTGATCAAACAATTATTATTTTGAATCTACACTACTATTATTATAACAATATTTTTTCTTCTTACCGTAATCTATAGAGACAAAACGCACACTGTTTCTATTCAAGTGGCGCAAAAAAAAACAGTGTATTTTATGAAGTAATTAGAAAAGTGATAAAAAAATAACCATATGGTATTTTCCTGAATTATTCTGCTTTTGAAGTTTTATTGGCAATAGATTTCTCTTTTAGGAACTGAAACCAAAAGGTGAATGTATGAATTTACCAAAGCGCCACAAGCTCTGATAGTAAACAAAAAGTTTGTTTCTATTCAAGTGGAGCGGAGTGTACATACATACATATATAATTTTTCATGCGGGATGCGGCTTTAATGTTTCACGCTCCAAATGATGTAAAGCAAAAAAATCAATGTATCCCTGAAACGTGCAATTTAAACATCAGGTAACGTCACTTTAGATCGCTTCATGTTGACGTCTTAAATTGACACCAATATAATGACGTCTATTCACAAAGAGAATATTTTTTCTTTTTTAATATTACCTAATTATTTATGCTTCAAGTTGCGGAACGTCAAGAATATATTGTAGGCATATACAAGTGTAAAGATGCAAGGTAAAATATATGAAAATCTTAACCGACATATTTATGTCACCATTATAAGGATCTCATATGTCATTTGTCATTTTTAAATACTCATGATGCATAGGTACATAAGGCAGCTGCTATGGGATGGAAACTGCAAATTATTCTAGCTCATATTATGCACCTATATACTATCAAGTTATAGAAAAGTGTGGGTGTATCAAGGGAGACACAATAAATGAAGAGGCATTATGTATACGTGCTGGTTGTTATAATTTTCTGCTAGTTAAACATTAAAACCTACAATAAAGAACGAATGGGGAAGAGGTTCCGTGGAGGAAGGTAATTAAATTAGTAAATAAATAATAGACTCAATTTACTGATTTAAACAAAATTATTTAAAACGATCGTTATATGATTCGCTTATGGCATCAATCGTTTACACGTTCCATATAGAGATACAAACAGATTTTAGCACTTCATTCATGGAAATTTTAAAAATAAAAAAATATTGCATCTGAATGATTAATGAATGCTCATAAGGGGGCAGCTTGTTTCAGAAATTTGTCGTCATAGATTTTTTTAATATGTTTATAAATTTGTTTTTGCTTTTGCCTTATACGTCTTGAAAAATATATCTTAGTTTAAAAATGAAATGATATGAATGAGAAGTGACCTTTCAGATGTTAACGTTTTATTGAAAATGTTGTACATCGAGTGCTAAGAAGTCCAATGCGGCCTTGAAAAAAACTTCATTAAAATAAATAAAGGCCTGGACGAAGTTTCTAACATTAGTTTTAACAGAGCGATTTGCGTTAACATGGCTCAGGGAACACCAAATAAATAAATAAATTGACTGGCGCAACGGCTCGTGAAGAACCATCAGGGCCTTGTGACCAACCACTCGCAACCATTCCTGTGTGAGCGTGTCGACAGGAATGACAGGGACATACAATTTTATGCCGATTCCGAACGGCTAGACAAGAAGCACTTATTCATGACAAGTGATACTCTTGGAGGATTTGTCAATTCCTCGCAAGAGGCAGTAGCCCTGAAAAAAAACCTTTTAGTTTTTAGGTGGACGAGGCTGGGAAGCGATCCCAGACCTCCAGCGTGACAGTCGAACGCACTAACCATTTCGCTACGGGCTACTATAAATCAGAAGACATACTTTATTCTGAGCTCTTACTTTTCAAGCCAATAAAACAACAAATTTATAGTAATTTGGTAATAATTTGTTTTTAATTTTTGTTTTTAACTTTTTATATGTGATATACGTAGTATAGGGTAAGTTTAGGATTCGTGCGAAAAAGTGGGTCTCGCAATTCTGTCTGTCTGTCCGTCTGTTGACCTGCAGCCTTTACTATATTTACATACACTATATATACTTACTTACTTTACTTTTGATGGCGCTCACAGCCCAGGATGGGCTTCGGCCTCAACTAACAAGCCCCTCCAGCCAGCTCTGTCCCTAGCTAGCCACTTCCAGTTGCGCACACCAAGTACTTTGATGTCGTCATCCACTTGTTTGCGCCACCTGTTACGGGTTCTTCCTCTGCTGCGTATCCCATCGGGGTTGGATTCGAAGACTCGTTGGGCAGGTGCGTTGCTGTCCACACACGTCTCGTGCCCCAGCCATCTCATCCGCTGTATTTTCAGCTTTTTGACCAGGTCAACGTCGCTGTATAGCCCGTATAGCTCGTTGTTGAATCTTCTCCTCCATACTCCTTCGATACACACCGGACCGAAAATCAGACGAAGAATCTTCCTCTCAAAGCACCCTAGCAGATTTGTATCCGAATCTTTCAGTAACCATGCTTCTGACCATAAAGCAGGAGCGGGATGATTAGGGTCTTGTATTTAGTCTCCTTGGTTCTCTGAGAGAGGGCCTTACTACTTAAATGCCTTCTTAGACCGAAGAAACAGCGGTTGGCAAGAGTAATTCTTCGCTTGATCTCTGCACTGATGTCATTCTGCGATGTAATAGTGGAGCCCAGGTAGACAAAGTCCTTGACAAGTCGATGATGTTGAGATTCCTCTCTCGATGACAGCATATACTTCGTCTTGTCCTCATTAACCGCCAATCCCATTCTAGCCGCCTCCGATTCAATGCTCGCAAATGCCCCTGCCACAGCTCGCTTCGTTCTGCCGACACGACATCTGCTCTGCGTTGTCGCGTCATGGATATCCGCATACGTAGTCTAGCTACCACCAGGTAGTGATCCGAGTCAATGTTGGCCCCTCAGAACGTTTGGACGTCCAAGATACTGGAAGCATGTCTCGCGTCTATCGCAACGTGGTCGATTTGGTTGACGGTTAGTTGATCACGCGACCGCCAAGTCCCCTTGTGTATATTGAGGTGTGGGAAGTATGTGCTTGAGATGATGACATTTCGCCCCGCCGCAAAGTCTGTCAGTCTATGTCCATTGCCGGAAGTTTCGTCGTGTAGGCTGTGTCCTCCGACTATCGAACCAAAGATGCCCTCCTTTCCGAATCTTGCGTTGAAGTCACCAAGAATGATTTTCACGTCGTACTTCGGGCACATATCATACGTTGTCTCCAGGAGATCGTAGAATGTTTCTTTGGTTGAGTCCTCTCTCCTTTCATGGGGGCGTGAACACAGATCAGCGAAATGTTCTTGAATTTGCCATTGATGCGTATTGTGACCAGGCGCTCGCTTACACTTCGGAAGCCCAAGACTTCTTGCCTAAGTCTTCCCCTTATCACAAAACCACAACCAAACAGCCGCTGACCCTGTTCCTTCAAGCACCCGCCGTGGTAGATGTCACACGAATTCAGTCTCCGTATGCCCTCTCCATCCCATCGCACTTCCTGGATGGCTGTTACGTCAGCCTTTAGCCTGTCCAGGTTCTCCACTAATTGTTCGGATGCACGTGTTCTGTATAAGGACAGGACGTTCCACGTGCAGATCCGAAATTTCGAAACTTTATATATATATACCATATTTCTACAGTTTATATTTTGGCAGAAAAAAAATTATAACGGTACCTGTAATAGAACCGATTTTTTGGTTTTCAAAATTCTCGTTAACAGCCACATCGATTTCAACCATTTTTTTATGTTATAGGTCCTCTAAAATTTTAACAATTATGCATATACAATTTTTCAAAAAAAATAATTTTTGGATTTTTAAAAATATATTGATTTTTTTTTTTTTTGAAAATTCAATATCTTGAAAACGGGTTAATGATTTTTTTAAAATTTTGTGAAAAATTGTATTTATTAAATACCTACTAAAAGTTGGCATACCAAATTTTTTTTTTTTTTAATTATCAAGTACTTTTATATAAAAAATTGTATAATATTCGTGACCTTATATCGATAAAGATTGATATAACTTTTTGTGGGCTATAGGTCAATAAATTAAAGATGTTATTTGATTGGCAACGTTTCGAGCATGTTTATGCTCTTCATCAGGCAAACAATATTTAAAGAATTTACGTTAAGGGAATAAACCACTCATTATAGTTACATAATAAACTTATGAAATAAAATTGGTGGACAGGAAAAAAAAAAAAAAAAAAACCTCCATTTATCAAAACAATCACCTATACTTTAGGTGATTGTTTTGATAAATGGAGGTTTTTTTTTTTTTTTCCTGTCCACCAATTTTATTTCATAAGATTATTATGTAACTATAATGAGTGGATTATTCCCTTAACGTAAATTCTTTAAATATTGTTTGCCTGATGAAGAGCATAAACATGCTCGAAACGTTGCACATCAAATAACATCTTTAATTTATTGACCTATAGGCCACAAAAAGTTATATCGAACTTTTATATAGGTATACAAAATTATTAAAAAAAAAACGCTCTAACGATTCTTGATTTTTTTTTTTCATAAGGTCCTATTTATAAAACAAAAAAACAAATCAGATGGCATACTTTTTTTTGATATTTATCTGTTTTAGTTATTAAAAAACAATTTTATAGTAATTATTATTATTAAAACTGGCCGGTGTTGTACAAAAGCTATTTAGTATTTGAACCATTATTTTGTTATGCAAACTCATCTACTTTCACAAAGTTTCAATTGTATTGAGAACTTAAAGTCCGTTAAGCTCAACCGCCAGAACTGAAGTTCGAAAATCTAATGATGCCATAATAAAGTTCCATCTTTGGGTTAATATTAATACGACAATCCCGATAAAGAACTTAAATACCTTGCCCCTCAAACTTGTGGTACACCCAGCTTGACGTCAAGCTGGAACCACCACACCTTCAAACACAAGATTTCAAAAAACTAATGATGCCATAATTAAGTTCCATTCTTGGCCTGGTGATTTGGCGGAATTCCAAATTTAATACTCCTACATTTACCCCTTAAATCTGTGGTGGATCATCAAAATTATGATAGATCATCAAAATTATGGAGTACTTCCCCACATCGTAGAATATTGTAGTTTTGCACAGCGTTAGGTCTTATTAGGACTAGCCACGAGACGAGACTCTGCGAGACTTTTGTAAGTCGCGTCTCGGTCTCGTTAAGTTCGAAAATTTTCAGTCTCGTGTCGGTCTTGTAAAATTAAGTCTCGTCTCGGTCTCGTCTCCAAAAAATACGATTTCCGGCCAACTTGTTGATTATTGAAACGAAATATTTTCGATTATTGTTTGAATACGTGTAGAAGAAAATAAATATTTAACTGAAATTGGATTTTTTAATTTATTAGACTCTCTGTAAATTTCGGTACAGATATAAAGTCTCGTCTCGTCTCGGTCTCGTCTCGGTTGCTTAAAAGCCAGTCTCGTCTCGTCTCGTCGAGACGTCTCGTCATGCGAGACCGAGATCGAGACCGAGACTTTTCTCGTCTCGTGGCCAGCCTAGGTCTTATTGTACATACAAATGCACAAATCGTAAATGTTAGGGGACGTGGCCCTGCACATTTTCATAGAATTAATATAAGTTAAATGGCCCACTTCTGACTGTTATAGAATGATGGAAATTTGTAGAGTGATATGACTTTAAGGGCCAGTTTTTCAGGGTGGGGATTAAAGTTAAACCCGAGTCAAATATGATGAGTTAATCCTGGATTTACCCAACAACGGCTTTTGATATATTTTCTTCCGTGTTTTATAAGCATTTCTGCATTCATCCTCCACTTAAAGACTGCTTCTTGACGTAACTAGACACATTTATTTCCAGAGTTTACTAACTCTGGTTTAACTCACCATTGAAAAACTGTGCCTAAGTACAAGCAATTGGACACATTTTTAATTTAAGGGATGTGCAGTCCACCCACTTTGACAAACAAATCTTTGCAAGAAATTAAAAGAAGTGAAATCACGCCAAAAACAAAATTTAAATATAAAAGAAACCTGAAAAGTTAAAGCAAGTAAAAGAAATGAGACCAAAAATCATAACAACCCTTAAGCTGGCTTTAGACTTTCGGTGTTATCGTCGGTGTACGTTGTTCGTTGTTGTTTGTACGCGGAAATTCAAATCAGGTCAGAAATTTCGGTGTTCGTTGTTACCCGAACAACTTGTGTTTAAATGCGAAAACTGTTTAAATGCACATTTTTTTGGAGTGTCGTGCAACTTGTAGGGATATTTTCGAAGTTTTTTTTAAAGAAACCTCAAAAGTTAAAGAAATGAGACCAAAAATCATAACAACCATTTCGTATGAGACGTCTGTGAAGTTGGCAGGGCAACTTTCACCCAGAGTAACGGGACCCACGCAGTAATTTGTAGTTTTTTTTGCATTCATTTTGAATTTCTATTCACGATTTTGCGGTTCGCCAAATAATGGGTGTAATCGAGTGACCTTTTAAAATCTAACTTCACAGTGAAGTTAGCAGGTCACTCGACTACATCCACTATTTGGTGAACTGCAAAATCGGGAATATAAATTCAAAAAAACTGCTAATTACTGCGTTGGTCCCGTTACTCTAGGTGCAAGTTACCCTGTCAACTTTACAGACGTACTTTTAAGTCGAAAAGGAAGCTAAAACGAGAAAATTATTTCTTAAGTTTTCCGAATGACCTCAGGAACCCTTGTTGTTTGTTTCGTCTTGACTGTGGGACACCCTGTAGTTTTTAAGGACAAGAGCAAATTTAGGTTACAATTTTCAGAAATTGGGCTCAAAGTGTTTTGAAATTTGGCAACCCTGTATTTCAGGTCACCATACTTGGGACACATGCGATTGAAAAAAAAAAACACAAGTTCAAGCAAGCTCTGTTTTGAACTAGGAAAAACATGCACATATTTGTTTAGCATCTCAGGCTCTGTTCTGATTACAGAAATGAAACAAATTATGGAGGTATTGTGATATAAAATTATTTGAACTGTCACAAAATTGAAATAGCAATAAAATCATTAAACGGGTTAGAAAAATATAAACCCTTCAGCAAATTAGTATGTGTTAATTTTGTAACACCAAATTAATTGTTAATATTCTATTATGTACACTACAAATGCTTAATTGCTCACAACAAATTTTATTTTCAGTGTTTAAATATTTTATTACAGAAAAAAAAAATTTCTTTTTATTTTAATATTAAATTTGCTTACATTACAGAGACACAAGTGAACTTCAGACACCAGATGCCACCAATCCGACTGTCATCCGATTCTATAGGCTTGTAGATGCGGCTCGAAATGGACAGGAACAAAGAGATTGCTTGCGTTTATATGCTCAATGTTCTGTCAATACAGAACTTTAGTATTAATATTTTATTTTTTATTTCGCAAACAATTAAAGAAAGTTAACGAATTACCATAATGTAACAAAAAAAACAGTAATTAAAAGTGAATTGTTTGCTCTGATTAAGAGTTAAATATACATAATTATTTTTTAATGTTAAATGGTGTGTTGTAAATATTTAAATTTAATTCGAGTATGGAAAAATTATGTCAAAATGCAAACAAAAAATGTAAAATAATTCTATTTATTTATATTTATTTTTTTTTTTAATATTTAACATTTGATATTTTAATTAAGTTAAATATATATATATTTATTTAAATATTTAAGAAATTTTAATTTATTTATTTAACAACAACTCTATTTAAGCAGCTGTGTCTTAAATAATTAAGTAAGAAAAATAATATTTTGTAAATTTAATTTATGTATAAGTATAGTTTAAGTTTATATCTACGCCAAATTTAATTTAATAACTTATCATATTTATATTTGAATGTATTTTTATTAAGAGTCTCAAAAGTTTACATAATGTGTGGAATAGATAATAATAAACTAATGAAATAAGGTGTTATTTTGTGTTAAGTTTATTTTACATTGGAATCATCACAAAACTTGGTTTCTGGAACAATAATATGAATTTACACAAAACAAAATATTTATTCGATAATTTAGTGGAGATAATAAGGGGAGAAAAATGTCTTGCATCGACGGAGAAAACCTAAACAGTTAGCAGCTTTTTTGGCGATGTCGAATATGTGGTCGTTCCATAAAAGGTGGTCTGTGACACACATACCGAAACTGAAAGCTTTTCGGTATCGTCAATGGATAGTCGCATGGGGGGTGGGTTTCGTTTTAACGACAGTAGACAGCATTGAGTATTTGAAGCATTAAATTCCTCACGATTTTTGATTCCCCATTGGACAATGCTGTCGAGATCAGAATTTAATAATTTCGTTATGAAATATTATCAGAAACTTCAAAGATATATGTGTATATTTATGTTTTTGGATGTGGATGTCGAACGGTAGCGTATGATTAGCTCATTATATTCTGAGATCGATAGAATTCTACAATGGGGAATCTAAGACCGCTAAGAATTCAATGCTTCTTAAACTCAATGCTGTCTCCTGTAATTAAAGCAGAACCTATTCCCAATACTGCTATCCATGGACGGCACCTAAATCGAGGAAACCGAACAGCTCTCAGTTCTCGGTATGTGTATCACAGACCGCACCTTTTGTGGAATGACCACATACTCGATGTCGCCAAAAACGCTACTAAGTTCTAAGGTTTCCTCCGACGATGCACGAATTTCTTTCCCTCCTCTGATCTGGCTGTGATGTACTCGTCCTAAGCTTGAATATAATTCTCATATATGGGCAGGTGATACTAACAATGTCCCTAAAAATGATAGGTGATAGAACAATAACGGCAACAATTACATCCCCCGAACACCGCCCCAATATCACCTGTCTGTCATTGTCATATCGCTATTTTTATAAACAGTGTTCTAGTGAAATAGTCAGTTGCATTCCCTCCCCCCTAAAACAATTTAACTGTAATACTTGCGCTTTTAGGAATGCTCTTCAGTTTGAATGATTAAATGAATAAAATATGGGGTTTAAGTAGACTGCGACCTTAAGATCTATTGTGCCTCCGTCTAGAGCTAGATGAGATCGCTCAGTCTATAGCTCTTCCTCCAAGCTCCAAGTTTGTTTCTTTGAGAAACTTGAGTTTGGAGCACATTCGGAGATGGTAGTTCGCTCTCTTCTATCTCTAGAGGAGGTTATTCCTGCTAAAGCCTATACAGGATACAAAGCGTTCTTGGTTGTAGCTCGCAAGAAGTAGTTTCGCTTGCCTCAGGTGGGGGAGTTCTGTCCACAATTTGGATCTTTTGGCATCCTCTTCTGTTTTGATTTTATTTTTAATCACATTTTCTCCTATGTGTACCACAATAGGGCTCAGGATCCGTTAAGGGTGTCATTCCTCTTTTTTTTGCCAAAGAGTCTGCCTCTTCATTTCCCTGGACATCTACGTGACCAGGTACCCAATGAAGTGTAACACTATTATTTTTGCCAAGGTCGCTTAACCAATCCACGCTCAATCCCGTCTTGAACTAATGGCATAGGAGTTCAGTTCCTTGAGTGCGGATAGCCAACATAATGGCAATGTTTTGGTTACGGTAGTTTCTTTCGAGATTACATTCGAAATATTTTCCTATGGCATTTACCTCCGCTTGGAAAATGCTAGTGGACTGCCCCATCGACACAGAGAAAGTTTCTTTACTGGCCCAAAAATTCCTGCGCCCGTCCCTTGAGACGTTTTCAATCCATCAGTGTACCATTTGATGGCATTTGCATTGAGAGAGTAGTCACTGTTTCGCCTTGCCACTCTTTCTTGCTACTTAACTCCGTTCTGAATTTTTACTCGAAGTTGTACTTTTTAGTCATGCCATCTCTTGGAATGTCAAGTAATCTTGATACTGAGGACATGGAAATGGATTTTCTTTCTCTAATTCCTATACATTTTCCCTTCCCAGTACCTTTCCTGGCGAATCTTAGGATGGCTCCCACATAAAGTGGGGTTAGGGGAAGGATAACCTCCATTGCTGCAAAGCGGCTTGTTCACATTGCTCCAGTAATGCATATGCATGCGAGCCTTTGTATTTTATCTAGTCACTTCCTAGTTGTTGCTAATTCGGTTCCTTTGTGCCATATAACCGCACCATAAGTTATGGTAGGCCTTACCATCATGGTGTACATCCATCTAATGATGCTTGGCTTTCAACCCCATGATTTCCCTGCAAGCCTCTTGCATATCCATTATTGCTTTTGTGGATTTCCCAACAGTTATTTCGACATGTTTATTCCAGAGGAGTTTGCTATCTAGTGTAATCTTAGATATTTCACCTCCTTCCGGGTATCAATTACTTTACCAGATAACGTGATAGTTTTCATGCGTGGCAGAAGTATTTTCTTAGTAAATGGTATGATTGTTGTCTTCGTAGGGTTTATGTTTAGGCCTACCGAAAGGCACCATTTCCTATTATTTGTCAGTCCTCTTTTGATTATATCACAAAGAGTTTCTTCAAGTTTCCCTAAGGCTATTAAAACAATGTCATCGGCAAAGCCAATGCAGCGTATGCCTTGAGAAGTAAGACTCCCAAGTAGTTCATCAACAACAAGACTCCACAGCAAGGGTGACAGTACCCCTCCCTGCGGCCATCCACTTGTTGTGATGATTTTCTGAACCTTTTGTCCTGCATGAGCTTCCGCCGTTCTTGTGCCTAGCATCTCACCTATCCATTTGGTTATAGTGATGGGTACGCATTTCCTAACGAGTGCTTTGTTGATAGCCTCATGCGAGGTGTTGTCAAAGGCACCTTCAATGTCTAAGAAGTCTGGACTTGCTATGGAATCCTCTTTCTCCCCTTTTGAAGCCTAATTTTTTATGGACCACCTGGAACGAAAGCTTTTTGCTTCTAAAAGCACATACACAAGCAATGTATTTTTCTGGGCCAGATATGTCGACGACATCTTCTGCATATGGACAAAGTACTCAAAGAAACCTTACTTCCTTTCTTGACACCATTTTAAATAAATTGGCCCCGAACATAGTTTTCACTATGGAGTATGGCTCTGATTCTATCAGTTTTCTGGATTTAACTTTGGCAATTTCCTCCAAAAAAATTGTTTTCGACATTTTTAGAAAGGAAACCTCCACGCTCCACCGATACCGTCATCCCAATTTCATCTACTCGCCCCTGGAGTACTAAACTGTCAGCGTTTCATCATATGATCAATCGACTTCTCAAGGTTCCTTTGAACGAATCCAGTTTCAAAAAAGAATTAAACACAAAAAATGACATAGCAGTGAAGAATGGATACAACACCTAAATGATTTACCGTCTTATTCAGGCAAAATCCAGAGCAACGGCTATCCATTCAATTTTCCCGATTATTAGCGAGAAGGATAAGCTTTGGCGAAAGATTCCTTTCATCCACGGTGCCTCTGAAAAGCTTTCTCTCCTCCTATCTAAAGCCAATATCAAACCGGTCTTCTTTAATAATTTCACCCTTAAAAACGCCCTTTGTAACAACAAAGTCAAACAAAAAACCGGCATCTCAACGAAAAGTGGAGTTTTTAAAGTTGGAATGCAATGGAATTTATATTGGAAAAAACGTCAAGGATGTTGTCCAATCGTATCCACGAGCACTTAAAAGCATCAAGTGCATGGGTTATCCCAACACATAAAAAACACTGGACACGGGTATTCTATGGATGATGTGACTCATAGCTATCATTGAAAACCACCATTGAAAATATTAACTGTCAATTTTGAGAGATTTTGAAGAAAAAATAAATGATTATTTTGATGCCAAAGTAAAGCTTATTGACTTAATAATTATTTCGAGGTAAAACAAAATTCAATTTGGCAAAACTTTTCCTATAAAATGACTTTTAATTTTTCAATGATGAACTACATTACCAATGATCATTGAAAAAAATTAAAAGTTAAGTTATGGGGAAGATATGGGTCAAAATTAATTTTTTTTGGAGGAGAAATAATTTTGAAGTCGTAAGCTATATCTCTGCATTAAAATAATCAATGATTAAACTTTCGGAGGTCCTCAAAATCACCAGCTAACTTTTTCAATGATGGTTTTCAATGATAGCTATAACGGACCCCATAGCCTACCTGCGAGACGAGTATTGGACAAATACGAAATTTTAGAAATAAATCGACATGAATGCTTAAACATTTTAAATTGCCAAAATGATTTAACTAACAACCAGCAATTAAAGTAACGTATGTGTTTTCTATCATGTCTATGTACCTACATATGTATTTGGTTTTATTTTCATTTTGTATTTATGTACATTCTTATTTGTTCATTTTAAATTTAAATTTAATGTAATATTGTTGTAACAATGAAAGAAGAATTTTAAATTATTCACCACTCCCACTTCAATGAATAAGAAATTGTATGTTATAAATAAGTGCCCTGATGATGTCCTTATGAAGACGAAACGCGTTGGCCTGTAGCGAAAATAAATAAATAAAATTAAATCTGTGGAAAAACAAGTGTTTTCTTTTCATATATGGTTTTATTAATTTTAATAAGACAATATGTTGGTTAAAAAAAACCTATCGCTGACCAAGTTCTGCAACATGTTGACCTTTTATGAGGATTTAATAACCTTTCAAATATCTTCTTTTTTTTTTGAAAATTTGGTAAATGAGGTGCTAAAACTCTTATACGGCCTTAAAAAACTTCAAAAATGCATATGAAATAACCCATGGCTGATCAATTACCGAAACTAGCTGACCTTTTATCACGAGTCGTTGGCCTTCAAATGGTATACTTCTTTTGCGAATATCCCACAAATGAGGTGCTAAAAGTCTTATACGATATTGAAAAAATAAATTTTAAAAATTCAATTAAACAAAAACTATGGCTGACCAATTACTAAATTAGTTGTCTTTTTATGAGGTCTAGGTAACCTTTCAGATGGTGTATATTTTGTTCGAATATCCCATAAATGAGGTACTAAAAATAGTTTTTACCTTGAAAGTTTAAAAAAAAAAAATCTATGGCTGACCAGTTACTGAAAGTAGCGGACCTTTTTGACCAATTACTGACTTGTTATATTTTTTTTTTAAATTCTATAAATGAGAGTATTATACTGTGACCTTGAATCGAACTTCAAAAATTTATTAAAAAAAAAAACCATGGCTGACCAATTACTGAAACAAGCTGACCTTTTATCACAAGTTGGTGGCCTTATATACCTTGAAAAATTTTAACCATTGATTACAAATTTCCTATGGCTGACCAATTTCTAAAACTAGTTGACATTTTTTGACCAGTTACTGACCTTTTAGATGGTATACTTTGTTTTGCAAATATCCCATACATGTGGTGCTAAAGGTTAGGAGCCTGGTCATCACATAGCGAATTCGGACATGCGGTTAACTGATAATAAATGTATAAATATATAGCTATGTATGATATAAGGTCATTATATGGCAGCTGGGCCAGATTTGCCTTTTGTCCTTTGACAAACAAACTACTACGATTATTTCGTCAACTTATTTTCATTATACTATTAGTTAAGGCGTTAAGGCCATATTTTGGTCAAACCTTGCACTTCATTCTTCCCGAATGAGCTTTGGTACACTTATAGCCCATATCCAAAGTTTACTTTAAGGAAGTGTTTATACAGTGGCAACACTGGCAGACCAGAGATATAAGGGTTAGCTTCTGACCATGTTTTAACACGAAATTTCACATATATTGTCCTATAAATCGGGAACCAGACATCGATGGATGTCGTCTCGTTGGATTTAGAATACTTGAAGCCATAGGAATATGTTAATTTTTTGACACCTTCCCCACCCTTGTACGCTGGGGGAGCAAAATACCCTCGGCGGTTAAGGGTTTTTATTTGTAAAAAAATAATTGTAACAAAATTAATAATCAAAAAATTTTAAGATGAGTATCGACGTAGAATTTCATACAATATTTATATACAAAGTCCATTTTTATCCATGTAAGATTAGTTTTTGTATAATCGCTTTTATAATGGGGAGAGGAGAAGGTGGAATTATATTAAACCACTTTATATTTGTCTTAGTATAATCTAAGCATGTGGCACATGACCTTAGGGTGATTTTTAATTCCCAATCTTATGCAATCAAAATAATTTCAATATAATTTCCCTAGAAAAAGTAATAACCTTTTTATGAAATGATGACAAAATTTTTAGTGAAACGAGCATAATATTACCAAATTTCAATGGCATGGTGATGAAACTTGGCACACATGGCTCATTTGTCGTAAGAAATAAGAATCAAAAGAGTCCATAAAAATATCTGGGGCGAAAGGGTGTTTTTTTTGAGTGAAAGGGAAAAGTGAATTACTATTACTAGGAAACCCCTTCCAAAACTAGTATGTTGATGAAATGTTTTATTTCTGTTAGAACCAAGACTCAAAAGGATCCGTGCAAATATATTGGTTCCAGGGGTGTTTTTTTTTAGGCGGGAAGAAAATATGGGTCATAAACCCAATATTTTATTTTTATGTAATCGGGGTACAAATATTCAATATGGTACATGATTTGAAAGAATTTTTTTAACGCTGAATCCAATTTAAGTTAAATTAATAAGATAAAATCACCATTAAGAAAGTAATCGTCGTTTAATGGAAAAATGGATGTATTTTTTGAGTAGAGCAGATAAAACTTTTTCACTCAAAAACCACCTTTCACAATAGATATTTGATTTATCTTTTCTTATTCTTGGTAACAATAAAAAACAAAACATTCCTACCAACTTTCATCAACGTACTAGTTCTGGAGGGGGTATACGGGGAATAGTTTTACACTTTTCTGTTTCGCCCAAAAAAAACACCATTTAGCCACAGATATTTTTATGGACTCTTTTGATTCTTATTTCTTACGACAAATGACAAATATGTGTGGCAAGTTTCATCACTATACCATTGAAATTTGTTCATGTTAGCTCGTTTCCCTGAAAATTTAGTCATCATTTTATAAAACGGTTATAATTTTTTCTAGGGAAATCACCTATAATGAAATTATTTTAATTGCATAAGATTGCCCATTAAAAATTACCCTTAGGTCATGTGCCATATGCTTAGATTATACCAAGATAAATATAAAGTGGTTTGATAAACTTCCACCTTCCGCTCCCCCCATTTTGAAAATGATTATATAAAAAAATTAATACGTGGATAAAAATGGACTTCGTATATGAATATGAAATTCTACGTCGACACTCATCTTAAAATTGTATGCATAATCATTATATAACCACTATTTTCTGACAAATAAAAACCTTTATCCGACAAGGGTATTTTGCTCCCCCAGCGTACAAGGGTGGGGGAGGGGCCAACAAATGAACATATTCCTATGGCTTCAAGTATTCTCAATCTAATAAGATATTCCACGACATCAACGATGTCTGGTTCCCAAATTATAGGCTAATTTATGTGAAATTTCGTGTTAAAACATGGTCAAAAGGCAACCCTTACATCTCCGGTCTGCCAGTGTTGCCACCGTGGCAACACTTCTGAAAAGTAAACTTTGGATGTGGACTATTAGTGTACCAAAGCTCATCCCGTCCGAATAAAGTGCAATGTTGCCTCCCCTAATGCCCTAACTAATACCGAGAAGAGTTAGGAAAAACAGTTTTATAAGTAAGATAGTTAGAATTTTTTAAGCTACTAGCGGCGACCACCGAACGTTGTTTCGGCTTCACTCAAAATGCTGTAAATAGGAAACTGTTCAATCGATTGTATACAAACCTCACAGGAACACTTTGACCTATACCGAAAGTGTCCTGAATATTTTTACCCAATCGGTTGGGTGGTTTCGAAGTCCATAGCATACCAATAAAATAGTCACTTCGTCTTTATAAATATATTATATATAATATATAAATAGCTTCTCTTCATATAACATTGTGTACATTGTATACCTATTTTATTATTGTATATTTTTCCGGCGAAAAGATACATATAAAGCTAGGTATACCGTTAACTTTTATCTACAAAACATAAACAAACAAATTCATTTGTTTTATTTTATGAATCGAAAAATGTATCAATCGAAAATTTTCATAAGGGAATCAATCAACTTGATTGAACCTGAACATTGAAGAGTTAAAAGAGAATGAATTCGCATTCAATATCAGTTCGTTATCCGAAAAAAAAGGAAAAAGAAAATTATGATGCTTCATTAAATATGTCACGATTTTGGACGATAAAGATGATGGTTTGTTTAACTTTTATTAATAAATAATTTTAATTGCTTATTCAATTTTATTTTTTTTTTCCAGAACCTGTAGCATTCAAAACAAAAAAAAGTTCACTCTCAAAAGAGGAACTTTTGGAAATATCTCAAATTTTTGGAAATGAGCCGGATGAAATATCCCCAAAGAGTAATGCAAGTGCAGCAGATGCATCTTCCAACGTACCCACAACATCAAAAAGAATCTAGTCTAAGAAAGATAGGATCGGACCAGGGACAAATTAATTCATGAAATTTTATTTCTGGCATCGACGCAGAATTTAATCCTCAACAACATATCCAAAGTCCCCCAAAATCCCCGCATTGGCTTTTTGTATAGGCGCATTTTAAGAGGTGGAGAGGGCAGGGAGGCGGTAGTTTGTCAAGCTGAAAAATTAGTTGTAATACAATCTAATTAAATGACACATGTTTTTAGGGTGCTTTTCAACGCTGATTCTAAAGAGACCAAAACTGATGAAATTTGCTAAAAATATTAAATATTTCATGGTTTCCAAGTATCAAAAGAGTCCATTGAAATAACTTGATCCAAAGAGTTTTTTTAGAGGGTTTATGTTTGACCTGCCCTATATGGAGCTAAATATTAGCTCTCACGAAAAATTGTATTTTCGTGTAATCGAGATAGTACATATGACATATGATATATGACTTAAAGGTATTTTTTAACGCCAAATCTAATCAAAGAAAAAACAAAATGATACAAGCACCCTAAAAAAAGTTAGATTAATTTTGAAACAGTAATTACTGTTTTTTCCGTTAAGCAGGTCAAACATTACACCCCCAAAAACACACTTGGGCCTTAGATATTTGTATGGACTCTTTTAATCCTTGGGTGCCAATATAAATTTAATATTTTTTAGCAAATTTCATAAGTGTCAGAATTTGTTCATGGATGTTATGGTAATAATCACTCACTTGCATCTCTCCGTCAAAAAAAACACCTTTAACTAAAGATATTTTTGGGGGGCGGGATATTTTTGGGGGGGCGGGAAGAAAATATGGGTCATAAACCCAATATTTTATTTTTATGTAATCGGGGTACAAATATTCAATATGGTACATGATTTTAAAGTAGTTTTTAACGCTGAATCCAATTTTAGTTAAATTAATGTGATACAATCACCATTAAGAAAGTAATCGTCATTTAATGGAAAAATGAATGTATTTTTTGAGTAGAGCAGATAAAACTTTTTCCCTCAAAAACCACCTTTGACAATAGATATTTGATTTATCTTTTTTTTATTCTTGGTAACAATAAAAAACAAAACATTCCTACCAACTTTCATCAACGTACTAGTTCTGGAGGGGGTTTACGGGGCATAGTTTTACACTTTTCTGTTTCGCCCAAAAAAACACCATTGAGCTACAGATATTTTTATGGATTCTTTTGATTCTTATTTCTTACGAAAAATGACACATATGTGTGCCAAGTTTCATCACTATACCATTGCAATTTGTTCATGTTAGCTCGTTTCCCTGAAAATTTAGACGTCCCTTATTTTGGCGGACACTTTTTGGCGGAATCGAAAAAAGTTGATATCAGTTTTTGTAGCTTATTAAATGCTAATTTGTTGCTCAATCCAAAAATTTGTAGCTCGCTTAGTTTTTGAGTTATTGAAAATTCCGCTAAAATAAGTCTGAAGTTAGCGGACTAAATCCAAAATAATAAGATTTTTGAAATAAAATTGGTACCCAAATTTGTAGCTTTTTTAATGCTCTTAAGTTCTAAAAAAATAAATTCTGTAACTATAATAGTTTTTTAATTATTCAAATTTCCGCTAAAATAAGTCTGAAGTTAGCGGACGAACATTCGAAAATGATAATTTTTTTGACGTCCAAAATTGTAGCTTTTTAAATGCTAATTTGTTACCCAAAAATAAAATTCTCATCTCTTAAGGGTAATTTTTTATTTGAATTTTAAGTTTAAAAGGTGCACTTCCGGTATGCTGAAGCTGGCGGACAAAATCTAAAACAATTATATTTTCAATTTTTTTCTTTTGCCAGAATTTGTAGCTTTTGAAATGCTGATTGCTGGCTCATACCTCAAATTTGTAGCTCTAACGGTTTATTTAATATTTAAGTTTCCGCTGGCAAAAGTTAGCAAAAAAACGACCTTCTAAAATCAAAAAAAATGAAAAAAAAATAATTTTTTTTTTGCCACAATTTGAAGCTGCTCTGAACTAGATCAACTGCGCAAACCACGATTTTGTAGCTCGCATGGTTTTTTTGTTATTCAAAATTCCGCTAAAATAAGATCTTAACGGTCAAAATTAAAAATTTTTTTGAATTCTTGAACTTTTTTTTTACCAGAAATTGTAGCTTTCGAAATGTGAATTTGTTGCTCAAAAATTAATTTTGTAGCTTTAACTGGGGATTTTTTATTTGATTTTTAAGTTTGAAAAAGTGCACTTCCGGTACGCTGAAGCTGGCGGACAAAATCTAAAAAAATGAGATTTTCAATTTTTTTCTTTTGCCAGAATTTGTAGCTTTTGAAATGCTGATTGCTGGCTCAAACCTCAAATTTGTAGCTCTAACGGTTTATTTAATATTTAAGTTTTTGCTGGCAAAAGTTAGCAAAAAAACGACCTTCTAAAATCTAAAAAAATGAAATGAAAATTGTAGCTTTCGAAATGTGAATTTGTTGCTCAAAAATTAATTTTGTAGCTTTAACTGGGGATTTTTTATTTGATTTTTAAGTTTGAAAAAGTGCACTTTAGCTACAAATTTGAGGTTTGAGCCAGCAATCAGCATTTCAAAAGCTACAAATTCTGGCAAAAGAAAAAAATTGAAAATCTCATTTTTTTAGATTTTGTCCGCCAGCTTCAGCGTACCGGAAGTGCACTTTTTCAAACTTAAAAATCAAATAAAAAATCCCCAGTTAAAGCTACAAAATTAATTTTTAGCAACAAATTCACATTTCGAAAGCTACAATTTCTGGTAAAAAAAAAGTTCAAAAATTCAAAAAATTTTTTAATTTTGACCGTTAAAATCTTATTTTAGCGGAATTTTGAATAACAAAAAAACCATGCGAGCTACAAAATCGTGGTTTGCGCAGTTGATCTAGTTCAGAGCAGCTTCAAATTGTGGCAAAAAAAAAATTATTTTTTTTTCATTTTTTTTTGATTTTAGAAGGTCGTTTTTTTGCTAACTTTTGCCAGCGGAAACTTAAATATTAAATAAACCGTTAGAGCTACAAATTTGAGGTATGAGCCAGCAATCAGCATTTCAAAAGCTACAAATTCTGGCAAAAGAAAAAAATTGAAAATATAATTGTTTTAGATTTTGTCCTCCAGCTTAGCATACCGGAAGTGCACCTTTTAAACTTAAAATTCAAATAAAAATTACCCTTAAGAGATGAGAATTTTATTTTTGGGTAACAAATTAGCATTTAAAAAGCTACAATTTTGGACGTCAAAAAAATTATCATTTTCGAATGTTCGTCCGCTAACTTCAGACTTATTTTAGCGGAAATTTGAATAATTAAAAAACTATTATAGTTACAGAATTTATTTTTTTAGAACTTAAGAGCATTAAAAAAGCTACAAATTTGGGCACCAATTTTATTTCAAAAATCTTATTATTTTGGATTTAGTCCGCTAACTTCAGACTTATTTTAGCGGAATTTTCAATAACTCAAAAACTAAGCGAGCTACAAATTTTTGGATTGAGCAACAAATTAGCATTTAATAAGCTACAAAAACTGATATCAACTTTTTTCGATTCCGCCAAAAAGTGTCCGCCAAAATAAGGGACGTAAGATTTAGTCATCAGTTTATAAAACGGTTATAACTTTTTCTAGGGAAATTACCTATAATGAAATTATTTTAATTGCATAAGATTGCCCATTAAAAATTACCCTTAGGTCATGTGCCATATGCTTAGATTATACCAAGATAAATATATAGTGGTTTGATATACTTCCACCTTCCCCTCCCCCCATTTTGAAAATGATTATTTAAAAAAAAACTAATACATGGATAAAAATGGACTTCTTGTATGCTGAAAAGTTTGAAATTCTACGTCGGCGTCGACACTCATCTTAAAATTTTATGAATATTCATTATATAACCATTATTTTCTGACAAATAAAAACCCTTATCCGCCGAGGGTGGGGGAGGGGCCCACAAATGAACATATTCATATGGCTTCAAGTATTCTCAATCCAATAAGACATTCCACGACATCAACGATGTCTGGTTCCCAAATTATAGGATATATGTTAAAACATGGTCAAAAGGCAAGCCTTACATCTCCGGTCTGCCAGTGTTGCCACCGTGGCAACACTTCTGAAAAGTAAACATTGGATGTGGACTATTAGTGTACCAAAGCTCATCCCGTCCGAATAAAGTGCAATGTTGGCCCTAACGCCCTAATTAATACCGAGAAGAGTTAGGAAAAAAAGTTTTATAAGTAAGATTGTTAGAATTTTGTAAGCTACTATCGGCGACCACCTAACGTTGTTTCGGCTTCACTCAAAATGCTGTAAATAGGAAACTGTTCAATCGATTGTTTACAAACCTCACAGGAACACATGGACCTATACCGAAGATGTCCTGAATATTTTTACCCAATCGGTTGGGTGGTTTCGAAGTCCATAGCATACCAACAAAATAGTGACTTCGTCTTTAAGTATATATTATATATAATATATAACTCTCTTCTCTTCATATAACATTGTGTACATTGTATACCTATTTTATTATTGAATATTTTTCCGGCGAAAAGATACATATAAAGCTTGGTATACCGTTAAGTTTTATCTATTAAATATCTATTGAATTGAATACAAAACATAAGAAAACAAATTCATTTTATGAATCGAAAAATGTATCAATTGAAAATTTTCATGCGGGAATCAATCAACTTCAATGAACATGAACATTGGAGAGTTAAAAGAGAATGAATTCGAATTCAATATCAGTTCGTTATCCGAAAAAAAAAAAAAAAAAGAAAGAGAAATTATGATGCTTTATAAAATATGTCACGATTTTGGATGACAAAGATGATGGTTTGTTTAACTATTATTAATAAATAATTATAATTGCTTATTCAATTTTATTTTTTCTTCCAGAACCTGTAGCATGCAAAACAAAAAAAATTTCACTCTCAAAAGAGGAACTTTTGGAAATATCTCAAATTTTTGGAAATGAGCCGGATGAAATATCCCCAAAGAGTAATGCAAGTGCAGCAGATGCATCTTCCAACGTACCCACAACATCAAAAAGGATCTAGTCTAAGAAACATGGGATCGGACCAGGGACAAATTAATTCATGAAATTTTATTTCTGGTATCGACGCAGAATTTAATCCTCAACAACATATCCAAAGCCCCCAAAATCCCCGCATTGGCTTTTTGTATAGGCGCATTTTAAGAGGTGGAGAGGGAAAAATTAGTTGTAATACAATATAATTATATGACACATGTTTTTAGGGTGCTTTTCAACGCTGATTCTAAAGAGACCAAAACTAAAAAGATACATTTATCCTGTGGAAAGTTAATGTCATTTTTATGGAATGATCACTTTTTTTTTTAAAGTAAAACAAGTAATATATTACCCAAAACCATTTTAAAATAATGGGATTTTACTGAAATTTGGTATAAATATTTCATTTGGAATGTTTACTAAGAACCAAAAGAGTCCCCAAAAATATCAGTGGTAGAAGGGTGTGTTTTTGAGGGCGAGATGTTAGTGCGTCATTATTACCATAACATCTATGAATAAGTTTTGACACTGATGAAATTTGCTTAAAATATTAAATATTTCATGGCTTCCAAGTATCAGAAGAGTCCATTGAAATAACTTGATCCAAAGAGTTTTTTTTAGAGAGTTTATGTTTGACCTGCCCTATACGGAGCAAAATATTAGCTCTTACGAAAAATTGTATTTTCGTGTAATCGAGATAGACGTATGACATATGATATATGATTTAAAGGTATTTTTTAACGCCGAATCTAATAAAAGAAAAACCAATATGATACAAGCACCCTAAAAAAAGTTAGATTAATTTTGAAACAGAAATGACTGTTTTTTTCGTTAAGCAGGTCAAACATTACACCCCCAAAAACACACTTGGGCCTTAGATATTTGTATGGACTCTTTTGATCCTTGGGTGCCAATATAAATTTAATATTTTTTAGCAAATTTCATAAGCGTCAGAATTTGTTCATGGATGTTATGGTAATAATCACTCACTTGCATCTCTCGGTCAAAAAAAAACACCTTTAACTAAAGATATTTTTGGGGACTCTCTTAATTCTTGGTAAGCATGCCAAATAAAACATTTATACTAAATTTTATTAATATCCCATCATTTTGAAATGGTTTTTGGTAATATTTTACTTGTTGTACTTAAAAACAAGTCATCATTCAATAAAAAGGACTTTAACTTTCTACAGGATACACGTATTTTCTCAGTTTTGGTCTCTTTAGAATCAGCGTTGAAAAGCACCCTAAGAACATGTGTCATATGATTGGATTGTATTTCAACAAATTTTTCAGCTTGACAAACTGCCGCCTCCCTCCCCTCTCCACCTCTTAAAATGCGTCTACACAAAAAGTCAATTCAGGGATTTTGGAGGACTTTGGATATGTTATTGAGGATAAAATTCTGCGTCGATACCAGCAATAAAATTTCAGGAATTATTTAAAATTTATTTATTTTAAAACTCCCAACCCAAACAAAGGCTGAGAAAAAAACTTGCCATACTTTTGTCTTTGACATCGCAAAATATGCACCTTATATCCTTCATTCTTCTATACTTTTATTTATATGTACATCTAGTCTCTAAATTGGCTGTCGGCTTTTGTATTTTTGTTATAGAAACTCCAAAAAATTCTATTTTATTTGGCTCCGCGAAATTAGGCCCCAGGAAATAGGGCCAAAAAAAAAAAAAAAAAAGAAATAACTCCCCAAAAAAAAGCACACAAAACAAAAACAACGAAATTCCAAAAATTTTGGGGTGCTATTTAATTTTTTGGGGCCCTGCTTCATTTTTTTTTTTTGGGCATAATTTCATAATGAAATAAGGCCCCAATGAAATAAGACCCCAACACTAGTTTTGGGGCTTAATTTCATTTTATTTTAAAAAACAATTTGGGGCCTTATTTCCTTTTTCATAATTTACATGAAAATGCTAAATAACATTGTCTTTCACAAAAAAATTAGTGAAAATTCGCTTATCGGCAACCCAGAGCTGGTAAGGTACCGCAAACTGTTAAACAAATACTTGGATTGTATGGCGCGAATTTTTACAGCAATTCTGTTACTTACTAGTGCTTTTAAATGTAAATATCGTGCTGCAAACTATCAGGGAGCAACAGATTAGCAGCAAAAAAATCGCGCGATGTTTTTGCAGCTATTCTGTTACTTACAAATGCTTTTAAATGTAAATATTGTGCTGCAAACCATCAAGGAGTAACGCGATTTTTTTGCTGCTAATCTGTTACTCCCTGATGGTTTGCAGCACGATCTTTACATTGAAGAGCATTAGTAAGTAGCAAATTAGCTGAAAAAAATTGGGCGAGTTTTTTTTAACTGTTTGCGGTACTTTACCAGCTATGGGTCCCCGATAAGTTGATTTTTACACCTTTTTTTTGTGAAAAACAATGTTATTTTAGCATTTTCATGAAAAATGCAGTAGGGCCAGAATAGCTGCAAGAAATCACGCGATACAATTCAAGTATTTGTTTAACAGTTTGGGGTGTTATTCCATTTAATAAAATAAATTTCAATATGAAAAAGAAAAATTGGGGTTTTATTTGAACAAGTTGGGGTTTTTTTTCATTTATTTTCGGGCCATTTTTTCATTTCAGTGGGGCATTATTTCATTGGGGCGTAATTTCATTATGAAAAAAATACCCCGATTCGGGGCCTTATTTCATTTTTTCTTTTGGGACCTTATTTCCTGGGGCCTAATTTTGCGGAGCCTTTTATTTAGAATTTTAAATGCATACTATAAAATTAGCTAACTGAGATTTTACTGAGTAGAACTATCAGCTTAGGCGATTCCACTGCAAGAATCTCTCAAAGACAAAAATGTCCTCATTTCGATGATTCTATAATATACATAACACTACGGCAAAATACTGTTGATAAATCGTCAATTGCAGGAAATGTTCTACTTTTCATGAATGGATATTGTTATAATATGCAAAAGTATTTTCTTGTGGTTGAAGATTTTTTTGTTGAAAATTGTCTTACTTTTTTATCTAATCAAATAATAAACTTCGCTACTTACAAATTTATATGTATAGTTATTGATTATAATTCCAAAAATGTTTTCTTGTTAACGATTTTTCAATTGAAATTAAACAATTTTTGTATGTGATTGATAATACACTACGCTCCACTTGAATAGAAACAAATTTTTGTTTTACTATCAGAGCGTGTAAATTTATAAATTCAACTTTGGATCAAGTTCCTAAAAAAAGGAATTTATTGCGAATAAAACTGCATGGACAGAATAATTCAGGAAAATACCATATGGTTATTTTTTTACCACTTTACTAATTACTTTATAAAATACATTGTTTTTTTTTGCGCCACTTGAATAAAACAGTTTGCGTTTTGTCTCTATAGATTAAGGTTATAAGAAAAAATTAAATTAAAAATAATAATAGTTTGATCAAAAAAAAAAATGGGCCGCGGAAAACCATTAATCCGTGCAGAAAAAGCCAAAATAGAAGTACTCGCGGAAAACAAGCTTCACCCACGCACAATTGCCAACAAAATAAGTAGAAGTGTGAAAATTGTCGAACCATAGAAATAAAGAAAACTATGGAAAAATGTTTGTAGTAGCCCGTAGCGTGATGGTTAGTGCGTTCAACTGTCACGCTGGAGGTCTGGGTTTGCTTTCCAGCCTCGTCCACCTTAAAACTAAAAAGTTTTTTTCAGGGCCACTGCCTCTTGCGAGGAATTGACAAATCCTCCAAGAGTATCACTTGTCACGAATAAGTGCTTCACGTCTAGCCGTTCGGATTCGGCATAAAATTGTAGGTCCCTTTCCATTCCTGTCGACAGGTGCATACAGGAATGATTGCGAGTTGTTAGTCACTAGGACCCGGTTCTTCACGAGCCGTTGTGCCACCCAATTTAAATTTATTTTTTTATGGAAAAATGTGTAAGGTAGGCAATCAAGAGCCACAACAGAAGCAGACCAAAGAAAGATAATTAGACTGGCTTCAAATTCAAGAGGCTCTGCTGCTAAAATCAAGGCTCAGAGTGGTATTACATCGAGTCTTAACACTATTAGACTTGTTATTCGTGGGTCAAAACATTTAAAGCGCCTAAAATTTAAGAAAAAACCACCGTTAAATCCAATACGAAGATAGAATATAATAGATTTTTGCAGGAAGAATATGACGTGGAGGAAGAGGGGACAAAAGTGGTATTTTCTGACGAAAAAAATTCAATTATGATGGCCGGGACGGATATAATTACTATTTTCATGTTATAATGGAGGAACCCAGGTTTCTGGAGCGCCACCATAGCCGAGAAGGCGGTATAATGGCGTGGGGTGCGATTTTCTGGTTTTGAACAATTGTTCTCACATTGAAAATGACGGCAAATTCCTACAGGGAAATATTGCAAGAAGATTTCCCTAAGTTTACCGATGTCTTTGGACCAATACCATGGATATTTCAACAAGAAAACGTGCCAATCGTCAACGCAAGGATCATTAACAGTTGGATATCAGAGAAAAATGTTACCTTACTTCAATGGCCATCGTATTCTCCGGACCTAAATATTATTGAAAACGTATGGGGATGGATGCTTCGTAAAGTTTACGATTCTGACCGACAATATGAAGACAAATAATCACTTATTGCTGCAATCAAAGAAGCATGAAGTGCAATTTCTTTAAATTATATAAAATAAATGCATGATTCAGTATCCAAATGGGTTATTCAAGTTATTTCAAATAAAGATGGTAGAAAATATATTAAAATATGATTACGAATAGAAAACTACCCAATTTTACTGCACTTTTTCAATTTGTTTCCTTATTCAAGAGAATGTTTCTATTCAAGTAGCGCAAAAAAAAACATTGTTTTAAATGAAGTAATTAGAAAAGTGGTAAAAAAATAACTTAGTGGTATTTTCCTGCATTATTCTGTCTCTGCAGTTTTATTTGCATTAGATTCCTCTTATAGGAACTAAAACCAAAAGGTGAATTTATACATTTACCAAAGCGCTACATGCTCAGACAGTAAACAAAAAGTTTGTTTCTGTTCAAGTGGAGCGGAGTGTATATTTTAATTTTTTAGATTTATTGAAACATCTAAGTTTATTATGAAAGTTGCTGTAATTTGATAACTCTTACGCAGACATACGTTTAATGTAGCATTTAATGTTATGAAAACTCTTTTGGCTTAGGCGTTCATAGTTAATTTTTACCAACCCCCTCCCCCCGATTAAGCTCCAATTACACTTTTCAGAATACATCTATTAATGCAGCTGGGAGTGCTGCAATTTCAACATCCGCCCAATTTATGTTAAGTATATGTACATAAGTAACCATTGCTATAATGAATTATTATGTAAATTGCAACTGCAATTGCACCTAAAACTGCTGCTTCGAACTGCTGATGCGAACAAATTATTTACTGTCCTCTAAGAAGCTGTGTGAAGTGGGAACCCCGAAGTCAAAATTTTTGGGTGGGGTTTATCAGAATCGTTTGTCAATCGTTTGTCTACATTTGTCACCAAAAAAATCGTTTGTCCACCTTTTCTTCTTTATAGAAACTCCCCAATATCAAAAAACTCATATACTGCCCCAATAGATGACTTAGGAAGAAGGGATTAAGTGTATTCGTTTGTGTTTTTTTTTTTTTTTACCAAAATCGTTTTAATTCCAATCGTTTGTCCACCATTTGTCCAGGTAAGTCCAGCAAAAAAAACTTTTTAGACCTTCGTTCAAAAGTTATTCAACATTTCGTTTTAATAGCAAACCCCCCAAAGTCAAAAAGCTTGACCAACACCCTAAATGATAACTTATGCGATTAAAACTAAGTGCATTCGTTTGACCACCGGCTGTTTAAGATTACCCATACAAAATAATCATTTTTTCACCCTCAGGTTAAAAGTTATTCAACAATTTTTTGACCAAAATGCGTTTTAATTCCAATCGTTTGTCCACCGTTTGTCGAGCTAATTCCAGCATTTCGCATTATTCAAAATTTTGTTTTTGATTTTGGGGGTTTTGCTATAAAAACGAAATGTTGAATAACTTTTGAACGTAGGCCTAAAATTTTTTGCTGGACTAGGCTGGACAAACGATTGGAATTAAAACGATTTTGGTAAAAAAAAAATTAAATTTTGTATGGGGTTGCTATAAAAAAGAAATGTAGAATAACTTTTGATCTAAGGGTGGAAAAACGATTATTTTTTATGGATAATCTTAAACAGCCGGTGGACAAACGATGACTTCCTAAGTCATCTATTGGGGCAGTAGATGAGTTTTTTGTTTTTGGGAGTTGTTATAAAAAAGAATAGGAGGGTGGACAAACGATTTTTTTGGTAGGACAAACGTGGACAAACGTGGACAAACGATGGACAAACGATTCTGATAAACCCCACCCAAACATTTTGACTTCGGGGCTCCCACTTCACACAGCTCCTCTAAGAACCTACATAAACCTTTCAAACTCTTTTTTATTTCTGTTTCTGATATCATTCGGTTTTGCTCAAGTAACCCCTTCCGGAATTCATTTTTGCTCCTGGTTGACAAATTTCCCGAACGATTTCAACCAAACTTCACAGAAACACGCTCGGACTTACATCAAAGATATTCTAAAAATGTATGTTCAATTGGTTGGGTAGTTTCGGAGTCTATAGCATATATACAAACATACAAACATCCTTTTTATATATAAGAAGATTTACAAAAAAAATATTAAAATTTTACTATTATAAATAGCTAAAGATCAAAAGGCTATGTCACATTTGGCCCTTATCTCTATTACTATACCTACCTATATAATGATTATCCAAAAACCCAAAGTTATAACACTATATTATATATAATTACCAACCACCACTTAGGTAAATATGTAAATGGTTTTCAAGTGCACCAATGGGAAGTTAAGTTACTAGAGTGGGTCGATCCCAGACTCATTTTGTTTTCATAATTTTGGCAAAAGAAGTTTTAAAATTCGAAAAAAAAAGTTTTTTGCTAACTTCACGATGCAGGCCTTTTTGGGAAAAAAAAGTTCTGAGCATGTTTTTCAACTTCAAATTAAGAGTTCTAGAGTTCCGGAACTTTTGCAGACCACGTAACTCTTACTCTCTCAGGAGGTCCGCAAGAGGTCAACAAGCCATCAGAATTGCCGCCTCTGATGTGCTGGGTTTCACTAGGCAAATACAACGAAACCCCTGGTTCGATGAAGAGTGCCGGCTAGAGCATGCAGCTAAGGACGAGGCCTACTAGGCAATGCTGCAGACTCGAACAAGAGCTGCTGAGAGAGTAGCCCGGGAGCTCTACGGGCTGAAACGAAAAGAGGAACGCCGACTTCTCAGGAGGAAAAAGAGAGGGCAAGAAAAGCGGGCGGTAGAGTCTATTGAGGGTTGTAGCGGAAGGGGAGATGTTCGAAAATTTTATCAGAGGGTGAAGCGATCCACCCAAGTATACAAGGCTAGAACGGAAGCTGGGAATCTGGTAGTAGACACACAGTCAGTGCTGAGGATCTGGAAAAAATACTTCTCTAGACTGCTTAATGGCGAAGACAGCCAAGATGCCGCTAATAGGCAGAACTCTCCATTCAACTTGGACGATAATGGCCAAGAGTTCCGTCCACCCGACCTAACCGAAGTGCTGCTGGCGATATCCAAACTTAAGTCGTACAAGGCTGCTGGTGCGGATGGCTAACCAGCCGAACTATTTAAATCAGCGGGAGATGAATTGGCTAGGAGCATACACCAGCTCACCTGCAAAATTTGGTCGGATGAAAGTATGCCCGATGAGTGGAACCTCGATATAGTGGAGATGTTCTGAAATGTACCAACTACAGAGCAATTAGTCTCCCAAACGGCGCTTATAAAATCTTGTCGGCTATCCTGTGTGACCGCTTAAGACCTTTTGTCAACGATCTGATTGGCCTCTATCAGTGTGGTTTTAGGCCAGGCAAGTCAACCGTCGATCAAAAGTTCACACTCCGACAGATTTTAGAAAAATCACGGAAATTCCAGATCGATACACACCACCTTTTTATCGATTTTAAAGTCGCGTATGATAGCGTGATAAGGGGCTAATTATACAGAGCCATGTCAAGCCTCGGCATCCCTGCCAAACTCGTCCGCCTGTGCAGGATGACGATGGAGAAATCTCGCTGCTCCGTCAAAATCGGTAAAAACACCACCGATTCCTTTGGTGTTGAGAAAGTATTGAGGCAAGGCGAGGCGTTATCATGCAACCTATTCAACTTCGTTCTTGAAGCCATTGTACGCAACGCACATGTCAACACCAGCGGTACAAAAGCCCGTTCAATTGCTTGCGTATGCGGACGACATAGACATTGTCGGCAGAACGAAGCGAGCTGTGGAAGAGCATTTGAGAGCATTGAATCGGAGGCGGCTAAAATGGGATTGGCGTTTAATGAGGACAAGACGAAGTATATGCTGTCATCGAGAGAGGAATCTCAACATCGTCGACTCGGGCAAAATATCCCGATGGACAAATATAACTTCGAAAGTGTCAAGGACTTTGTCTACATGGGCTCCACTATTACATTGCAGAATGACATCAGTGCAGAGATCAAGCGAAGAATTACTCTTGCCAACCGCTGTTTCTTCGGTCTAAGAAGGTATTTAACTAGTAAGGCCCTCTCTCAGAGAACCAAGGAGACTTTATACAAGACCCTAAACATCCCGGTCCTGCTCTATGGGTCAGAAGCATGGACACTGAGTAAATCGGATACAAATCTGTAAGGGTGCTTTGAGAGGAAGATTCTTCGGGCGATTTTCGGTCCGGTGTGTATCGAAGGAGTATGGAGGAGAAGATTCAACGACGAGCTATACGGCTTATACAGCGACGTTGACCTGGTCAAAAAGCTGAAAATACAGCAGCTGAGATGGCTGGGGCACGTGGAGCGTATGGACAGAAACGCACCTGCTCAACAAGTCTTCGAATCCAACCCCGATGGGGTACGCAGCAGAGGAAGAACCCGTAACAGGTGGCGCAAACAAATGGATGACGAAATCAAAGCACTCGGTGTGCGTAACTGGAAGCGGCTAGCTAGGGACAGAGCTGGCTGGAGGGGCTTGTTAGTTGAGGCCGAAGCCCATCCTGGGCTGTGAGCGCCATCAAAAGTAAGTAAGTAAGAGTTCCGGATGGGTTTTAGAAAGAGTACTGCAAAATTGTAAAAGTTAGGGCAATTTAGGATTTCAAAATCCAAATACAAAAAAATGGACTTTCAGAGCTTGGATCCTATGTGCGGGGTGTTGAATGTACTGAGGTTAACTTGTTTAACTTTAGGTTGACCATTTATTTATAAAACCTTAAACCAGTGAGAACTTTCCGAACCAAATTATAAACGTACTTTTTGAAGGTATACCTACTATTTTACGCTTAACATAACACTCATCAGAATTAATTTAAAGAAAAACAAAATAAAACAACTGCTTTCAAAACGCAAAATAATTTCCACTGTCAGCGCCTCCGATGCGCATAACCACAATTAAATGCTGTGTCCGATTATAATAGAATGGAAAATCATGCTAACAGAAGCAGAAACAATCCTAACCAAGCAGAAAATTTTGTTTTGAACTTGACATTCGTAGCACGTTTCCAACCTGATTTCCCTCTTTTGAAATAAACACACGACCGACGCACGACTACGACAAAACCGCGGCGGGAGTGACCATAGAGTACCTATACCTACATTCTCTGTTGTAGATACCTAACCTAAAATATTTTTGTCCATCACAAAGGTATCCCCAAACAATTTGGTGATGGTTTTGATTTCTTTCCGTGTCATCGTAGCATATGGGATATTATTTCATCAAACCTCCCACCTCTGCTCTATCACTCACTATCACTCACCACAAACGATTTCCACCCATGCAAGAGTGAGACTTCTTGATTGGAAGCTCACATTTTGAATAAAACCGTTTTTAAATGAGCAAGTGTATAACGTGTTGGATCGAACACCCAATATTACTAGACCACCACCAAATATGTTTAAAAACAAAAACGGTTTGCGTACGCTTGTTGTTATCGCGTTTCTTTGATACTCCCACCGCACCGCGCGCGCATTGGAATGTTTTACCAGCATTTGACAATCACTTCCAGGTGAAAATCTTTGCATTTACTTATGCGGCAGGCAATTGTAATTCTACGCGTCGTATAAAAACCACAACTTGCCACAGTGGCTACTACATATCCCATTGGATTGGCTGCTAGTACGCACGTTTTTTTTTTTATTCACTAAGGATTATTCTTACACCAAAAAGGAGACATCACAAATCACAATTGAAACAATGAATAAGTTCGGTGCAGTTCTTCTAGTGGCCGCAGTTAGCCTAGTGGCTTGTAGTGCTAATAAAATGTCAGCCACTGACCTTGCCTTCGACATGTACGATGGATGTCTGAAGGACTTTTCGGTGTCGTGTGTGAAACCTAGAGCAATGGCATGGTTTGATGAGGCCATTAAACAAAATGAGATCTTAATCACCGATCAGATGTCAGTGGTGCGGACAGTAGCAGAAGATGTTAATCCAACACAAAAGAGAGCTAATGGTGATAATCAATTGGAGTTATTTGACAAAGTAGACAGGTTTCTTGCCACCCATGCTCTACGGGTCAAGGCTCCGGAATTCTTCAGCACTGAAGAGGCTCGTTCGATGATTCCAAGCTTTCTGAGTGATAATCCATTGACTAAAGGTGCTTTGGTTCCACTTTCCGATGATAATCCAATGGAGCAAGGTAATTTATTCTAAAATATAAACAATTTCTTAACAACATCCTCATGCAATCCACACTGTAAATATCAATTGAGGTGGTGTTTTTCAATGTGGATTGTATGTGGATCTTATTTGGAATAATTAGAATCTTTTATTCTTGTCTCTTTAAAGGTCGTGGATTCGTGAGGAAGGTCATGCTGCCATTCCTATTAGGATTGAAACTTAAGACAACTGTGCTGGTTCCACTTGCCCTCGCTCTCATTGCCTTAAAGACATGGAAGGCCATGACTTTGGGTCTGTTATCTTTGGTTCTTTCTGGAGCTTTGGTTATTTTCAAAATTGCCAAGCCAAAGGTGAGACTTTTTTATTTAGTTTTAAATTGTTTTTACTAAAATTTCCTCATTTTCAAGGTTGTCAATTACGAAGTTGTTCATTATCCACACCATGTGGATCACATTGAACACTTACCACACCATGTTGAGCATATTGTTCCACATCATTTAGAACATCATTTAGAACATCACGTTGATCACATTCCACACCATGTGGATCAATACGATATTCCCCAACACTACAACCACATCGAGCATGTGGAACACATTGAACATCCTGCCCAAGGTTGGGAGCCATCCCATGCCCAATGGGCGAGATCTTCAGTTGAGAATATGGATGCTCAAGATATAGCTTATGCAGGTCAACAGCAACAACAACAACAACAACAACGATAGATCTTTGCGATTTTCCCCAAAAATGCGAACGAGACCAAACTCCGACAAAACTTACTTAGATTTAACAAACAAACAAAAAAAAAACACAAACTAACATTGATGCTTACACAAACGTCATTCCAAAGATTTGCTTGTACGTGTTTTTATTAAAAAAAAAAAAAAAAAACATAAACAAAAACAACAAAACAAAGCAAAACAAAAAATTATTTATTAAACAAAAAACCACAAATTTTATTTATAATTTTGTAAATAAACTTATTTAATTAATTTAAATGAAAACAAACAAAAAAACAGATAAAGTATTTGCATTTTTGGTTTTTATCTACGACTACTTTCGCTTTCTACACAAACGGTTTGAGTTGCTGTCGCTGTAATAAGTTTTCGATTTCAACCGGAAGTTGACAGAGGACATGAGTAGAATTTCAATGCAGGAATTTCTCACATGCATAATGTCTGTATGTATGTTGTATAGGTACCGCTAGTACATGGCACAAGCTTAGTATTCGAAGTAATATATATGATACCCTTGTATACGAGTAAATGCCTAATGAAATTAAATGTCATGGTGATATTTTATTGATTTCATCATCTCCCAATTAATAAGAAGTCACGTTCTTTTGGGGAATCTGATTAGAAATTGTATGTTTTGATTACTTTGGAAAAGTTGAATTTCTTTCAGAAAATGATGTGAGGAATTTTTTTCGTTTGTCGGGTGATAAGGCAAATGTAAAACACGTGAGTGAAAATATTTTATCATGGAAGGGACAATTAACATGTGCCAGACAGCAATTTTGTTTTGCATAGATTCATAATTGTGTTGTCTGAAATTCCATGACAATCAAGGACTTTTTAATTTATTTTTCTTGTAGGTAAATATATATTTGGAAAAAGTAAAGTGTGCGATTTGTTTATTTTTGCGTTTAATTATATTAACTTATTTTCTTCAAGAATGTTACTTGGCCAAAATGTTGTAACTCGCACGAAATAAATCAATTTAAATTTCACATCTCTTTATTTATGTAGATAATGTTATTCAAAATTGAAAAAAAAAATTTTATTTTAAAATGATTATATTCAGTAAATAAAATGTAAAATAAAATTTTACATCTACTTAATATTTATTTTTGGTTGAAATAAAATAATGTTGCGCGACAAGAGGAGAGTCAGAGAGGAGTCGGTATTGGAGTAGGGTAGGAAAAAAGGAATCACACCAAAAATGTGAATTTTAAACACGTAGTCAAGTTTTTCTTTATTACAAAAGCTTGTATGTAACAAGAGTAAGCCATGGAGCCATGAATAGTGAGATCCAAAAGAACGCTTAGTTCTTAGCTTGTGATTGTACAATCTAAAACATCAAAAATGTATTAGGAAGAGTTATAGAGTCCAGTCGAATCGTGTTTGGTTAGGTTTTCTCACCCGTCTTTTATGTTTTAGGGGTTGCTGAATCCGAATCTCAACTTTGCTACTTCTTACGGATATGGCTTCACAGCGAAAATCGAAAAATAAACGACGTTTTATCAGTTTTTTGCCAAAAAGTCAACAAAATTTACACTTTTTGGAAAAAATTATCTTCTACACTTTATAGAACATAAAACATACAACAAACAAGGTCTATATTTTTTTTTTGTAGAATAAAGGGTTTGGCCACGGTATAAAAAGACCAACATTTCGTACGTTTCGGAAAACACAGTTTTCTGGTTAGATTTTTGCTTGCTTATGTCATATAGAATATAACTAAGACGGCCAAACACTGGCAGACTAAGGTACGGGCGGCGGGGGCGACTGGATGTACGCCCCGGGCCCTCGGTGTCCGGGGGCCTCCAAATCCAATTCAACCTCCATAACTGTTTATTGAACAATGAAACAAAAAAAAAATGCATATTTATATATTTTAAGAAAAATACGTTCATATGAACCTACTACCTACTAATTTATTTTTTTTTTGTAATGTTTCTATATCACACACGAAGCATAATTGTATGGGGCCCCCCTATTTCGAACTCAAAATTTTTTTTTGTTCAAACTTAATTTTTTGACGGGAGCACTCATTCCACTCAATAAACATTTGGTTAAAGTAAAGTGTTTCCCATACAAAGCATGGGGTCGGTCGCTAGTTTTGAATAAAAGCTTTTATTTTGTTTGCTATTCATTGTTTTTGCACTTGACATATTGGTTGGTATGCTATAAAAAATGCTGATGTGTTTTCCTTATTTCTGCGCTCGTTCAAGTAGCACTATTTTCTCAATATTTTCACCGCCAAAATGTTTTGATGGAGAATTTTTCCCGGAAAAGTTTACAAGATATGTTTAAGAACACATTTTCCTAAAGAAATGACATCTAATTGAAAGGGTAACTAGAAAACCCCATCGAAATCTGCCAGGATCTGTAAAAGAACTGCAAAAATAGGGCATAAATAGTTGCCTCACTTGATTGAGGCCACTTTAGAAATCTTTTAAAAAAAAAGACCAAATTTAAAAAAAAATATTTAATTTTGTAAAAAATATTCCAAATATTGCGACGCGTTCTCAGAGTTTTTGCTTTTATATGGACTTTTCAATAATTCTCTCAGCGCTTTTACAATGAGATACCACACACAGTGACACAGCCTGCGTTTTTGTCCTTATTCTACCTTTATAAAAAAAATTATTTCAATATTTGTTGAAAATTTATGTATGGTTTTTGTGCCAAAGCACTATAAGAAGGCTTAATTGAATGATTCAGATTTGTTTTAAATAATCGAGACCAATCTCGACAGTCATCACTGAAAACTTCTATTAAGACGTCATCATCTTCAAAATGTATACTGAGTTCTAAAACTTTTTTGAAGTAGCCATATGGTCCAAACGATTTCAACGAAGTTCAAGCTAAGTTAAAATGGCGGTCCCGGTAAAAGTTCCATTATTGTATTCTAAATCTAGATTTTACCTGATTGGAAGTGTGGAAAGGGGCAGAGCTTTGTTGAGACATCGAAAGTACAAGTCTAAAAAAGTAAGAAAGTTTTGGAAATACACATTCCAGCAAACATTAATTAAATATTTTCTATCTCTGTTGTAGGTCTAAATTTCGATTCGAGATCGCCATATTGGGTTATAACAAAAGAATATAAAGTTAACAAGAAGTATTATCTGCATCTGAAAATAAAATCAAGCTTTTTTAAAGAGGAATAAAACAACGAAACAAAAATATTTGAGAGAAAAGCTCTTACTCATACAATCTTGCCAAACAGCACATACAATATTTATAAGGAAATGGGAAGGTACAATAAGGACAAAAACTCAGGCTGTGTCACTGTGTGTGGTATCTCATTATAAAAGCGCTGAGAGAATTATTGAAAAGTCCATAAGAAGGCAAAAGCTCTGAGAACGCGTCGCAATATTGGAACCCGAAAAACTAGTATTAGATGTGACTTCTTGGTAACTTTATATACTTTGGTTATAGTTTCTCACGACATAACGTACAACTATGATGTCTAAACGGACAAAGTTTTTCTCTTCTATGAAATATTAAAATTAGAAATAACAATTTTAAATCAGAAAAAGACAATAAATTTTCACTCGTAACTCGAAACGACATTATCCATAAGAAAATTCATTCGCAATCCTATCATCATATAACCTTGACTTTGGAATGGTTGCTTTAACATTTTTAAATGCTGGGTGTTAGCTAGGTTTTTTTTTTCATATAATTTTTGGTGTCGTAAAACTGGCTTAAACGTCAATTTTGACGTCATTTAAGGGAGTCAGAATGTAATTTGAGACAAACCTCATTTTTTCGCCCCTATCTCATTTCTTCCGCTGTGTAAATTTTGTCACTTTTTTGCAGCATTTGTTGGTATCCGCAAGATAAACATATTTTCAGTTTGGTGGATTTTTCTCCGCATAAGAGTTAAAGTTATTTGAACGTATTTATGTATTTTAACTTTTTCTGTGCCCGTAAACGTTTTTCTTTTAAAATATAGTTTTTTGCCCTTTCTTAAATATTTAAAATTTTTGTTTAGAACAAATCCATTCCGTTAAATTTTCAACGCAAAATTCACCGAGCCCCAATCAAGTGACACAACTTTGTATACCTTTTTTTCAGTTCATTAATAAACTCCGTGATATTTCTTTAAATATTCCAAGATACTCTTTAGTTTTCCATCTTTATTTTTGTAAAATATATATATAAAATTTATTTTGGAACACAATTTGTTTAGTAGATATATATTGTATGTAATATAAATAGGAAATAAAGATAAGAATAAAGAGTCTATTATAATTACTATGGTTTATGTTTTCTCTGACTTTATAAAGACTACAAAAATATCTGATCATACAAGGGGCCTCATTTAGCATTGCCGCCCCGGGCCTCCAACAAGCTTAGTCCGCCACTGGCTTCAAGGGTTTTTATTTTTAAAATAATTCAATGGTCCATTAAAGATGAGAAAACCGCGGATCGTTTTTAAAAGAGAGGGTGCAATTTTAAGGAGCAATGTCTTCAAATGTCCAGTCAAAAATTTAAGTTTAGGCTTCCATTTAATCGGAATTTGATGAAATTTTAATTGCAGATAGGGGTATTACCGTAACACTCCCGCTTAGTTTTCACCCTAATTTCCATAAGGAGTGGCCGCCATCTTCTTTTTTTGCTTTTTAATGGTCTATTCAATTATCTCGATAAATATTCGTTTTTGAGAAAGAAAAATTCAAGCTAAAAATTGTTCAGCATAATATTTCGAAAAACTTGTAGATATTTTTTTTTTTTGGTAATCTGTAATATAAAGCTTTCAAAAACTTGATTTTTTTTCAGATTTATTATTGCTTCACAAAATCAAAAACAAAATCGTTTTAAATTAAAGTTAGGTAACCGAATTATCTTGGGTGCTCTTAACTACGGTTAAAATAATCACAAATGTAAATACCGAACAATTGTATAATATGAAATATACTTACTTACTTAGGTCCTCGGACCTATTACGTCCGTGATGTTTCCCTTACGGGACATAGGGCCTCCACTACACCTACGCGCCATCGTGTACGATTTCTTGAAATATATATCAGCTCTCTCCAACTTTTCCCCAGTCGTGCGGATTCCTGTTCGACCGTTCTTCGCCATGTACTTCTAGGCCGGCCCACTTGTCTTCCCTCCTGTGTGAGCGGGTTCCACTGCATTGCTTGAGATGCAATGCACCGATCGCCTTTTCGAAGCGTATGGCCAATCCACTGCCACTTTCTTCTTCGTATAATGGAGTCTATGGGCTCCTGACACGATCTCGCATGAAGTTCGGCATTGGAGATACGGTTGGGCCAGAAAATCCTCAAGATGTTTCGTAGACATCTATTAACGAAGGTTTGCAGCTTTCTAGTGACAATTTCAGTGACTTTCCAAGTGCTGCAGCCGTAAAGCAGAACGGATTCAACATTGGAGCGGAACAGTCGTAGCTTGGTCTTTAAGCTAAAAGAGTTGTTTCTCCATATTTTGGACAGCATTCCGAACGCAGCCTTTGCTTTTCTGATTCGGCTGTTTACGTCCAGTTCAGTTCCGCCACCCGTAGAGATAATACTCCCAAGATATTGGAAATCCTCTACCATCTCTACCGGTTGTCCAGAAATATTTACTTGGATTGATGAGGAAGTTCCAAGGCTGATCCTTTTAGTTTTTGCCGAGTTGATCTTAAGCCCTACGATTTCTGCTTCTCTCTCCACCCTTGTTGTCATTTGATGGAGATCCATGATCCTATGAGAGAGTAAGCATATGTCGTCCGCGTAGTCCAGATGTTTGAGGTGAGATTGCAGAGTCCACTGAATTCCTCCATTTCCATTTGACAAAGCTGCGTGCAGTACGTCACTTATCACCAACAGGAACAGTATTGGTGACAGTATACAGCCTTGCCTAACTCCACTTTGGATTTCAAACTCCTCTGACAGCCTACCTTTGTGCAAAACGTGACACCTGGATCCATCATATGTAGCCTTGATAATAGCAATCAATTTATCTGGGATGCCCCTCCTGTGCAAAGCAAGCCAAATAAATTCTCTATTGACACTGTCGAACGCCTTTTCAAAATCGATGAACAGCAGGTGAAGTGGTGATCGATATTCAACGCACTGTTCGATGATGATCCTCAAGGTGTTGATGTGATCAACACAGGAAGATCCAGTGCGGAAACCTGCTTGTTCGGCGTCGAGTGTGTCTTCGAGGTGGTCTTTAATTCGGTCCAATATTATCCTTGCTATTATCTTGGCTACTGCAGGCAGAACGCATATTCCTCTCCAGTTTTCGCACTGTGTGAGATCTCCTTTCTTTGGGAGCTTGACAATCATTCCTTTTTTCCACTCTTCAGGAAAGCTCTCTGCTTCCCAAGCTCTCTTAATAAGTGGGTGCAGTAGCTCGCTCGATGTCGTTGGGGCTGCTCCTAAGAGCTCTGCAGGAATACCGTCAAGTCCAACCGCTTTGTTGTTCTTCAGTGCTTTGATGGCGGTGATAATTTCTTCTTTACTGGGGGGTACGGTGCGTATTCGGGAAATTGTTACTTCGGGTAGCTCAGTGGGAATAGGGTTCACTTCACTTGCGAAAACGCGGTTTAAAACCGCAGAAAAGTGTTCCCTCCACCTTATGAGCTGGTCCTCATCCGAAATTAGCAGTGATCCGTTTGTGTCTTTAACCAGGTGTTGTTTAGAGCTCTGGACACCAGTGAGCTCTTTGGTAATTCTGTAGACGGTCCTACTGTCACACCTACTAGCGGCTTCTTCTGCTTCTGTAGCCAGTGCGTTGATGTAGTTACGCTTATCACGTCGCACACTACGGTGAACTTCCCTCATCTTCATGCGGTACGTAGACTCAAGCTCGTTTCTCCCTGCTGCTGGGGTAGCTGCGATGCGAGCTTTAAGGTGTTTCCTTTCTTCGATCCTTGCCCAAGTTTCGTCGGAAAGCCAAGCACTATTTCTTCCTTGCGCCCGGCCGACTATACTTTCAGCACCGGATATGAACACATTTTTCACAGCACACCAATGATTTTCGATGGATGTGGTTTCCGTGCTGCTGATTGCGTTCAATCCTTGTGAAAGGTGGTCCCCTAGTTGTTGGCGCACTGCAGGATCCTTTAGTCTATCTGTATTAAACTTGGGCATTCGAGTGTTTCCTTGGGATCTCCGAACTGCAGCTGTACGCAATCTTACGGTAGCAATTATCAGATGGTGGTCCCGGGCCATTCCCATGTCAGCACCTCTTCTGTTACGGACGTCCTGGAGACTGCTTCTAAAACGCCGGCTGATCGCGAAGTGGTCAATTTGGTTGGAAGTTGCTTGTCTGTCAGTCGACACCCAACTGACTTTGTGGCACGTCTTATGCTCGAACATGGTCCCTCCAATAACAAGGCCGTTGGCGTTGCAGAAATCGACAAATCGTTCGCCATTGTCGTTTCGGTTACCAACACCATGTTTTCCCATGACATGCCTTAGCCCAGTGTTGTCATTGCCAACCTTAGCATTTAAGTCTCCCATCACCATAACTATATCACCTCGTGGAACGCTATCATAAGCAGCACTCAGCCGGTTATAAAAGGCCTCCTTCTCCTCGTCAGAAGAGAGCAAAGTTGGGGCGTAACACTGTATGATGGTGACGCGACGTACTCTAGTCCGGAACCTGGCTTTCAGGATCCTGTCACCTAAAGGCTCCCAGGAAATTAGGCTTTTGAGAGCTGTTTTGGAAAGCAGCAATCCAACGCCAGATTCCCGAGCGCTTCCAGGTGTTTTTCCGGAATAGAATAGTACAGTGTTACGGGTTGGTGACTTGAACTTCCCCGAACCCAGCCATCTAACTTCACTCATCCCTAAGATGTCCATCCTATACCGCATGAATTCCTTCTCTAGTTGCAGGAATCTGGCATTCTGAGGACCTTCTTTTCCATTGTCAAGAAGCGTCTTCACATTCCAGAAACCAATCTTTGTCCGGGTACAATAGCCAAAAGTCGTCAACGAGTTATCATTAATTATCCGAGGCGTAGTGTTGGTTTCGGTAGCGGGTTGATTTCAGTTACGGAGAATGCTAACCTCCGTAACCTATCCTAGAAAGCTAGGCCTTTTCGCACTTGTAATTTTAGCCTATTTATGTATATTGGGATTCATAAATAGTTGCCCGGGGACCACCACGAGGAGGTAAAACAAGCACTTCATCGTGACTGATTGTTGCGCTACTGGCCCAGACCAAGTTCTGAGCAATCAATAGTATCCCGATCAGGCACGATGCAGGTCGCCAAAATATGAAATATGAAATATGAAATCTATATATGTATATAAAAGAGAAATATCGTCCGTGTGTGCGCCCATAACTCGAAAACGGATAGTTCGATTTTCACGATTTTAGGCTTGATGAATTTGTATTGACCTAAGGAAGGACATAGGACACTGTTGAAAAAGCCCGACAAATTTTCAGGAAAATTGGAAATCAGGGATCATCCTCTTTTTAATGCATATCTCGGGAACGGTGTCTTCGATTTTCACGATTAAGTGCTTGATAGATTCGTATTGGCTCAAGAAACGACATAGGACACTGGAGGAAAATCCCGGAAAATTTCCAGGAAAACAGGGAACATCTAGTTTTTAATGCATAACTCGAGAACGGTTACTTCGATTTTTACGATTTAGGGCTTGATAAATTAGTATTAGTTTAAGGAAGGGCATAGGAAACTGGAAGAAAATCCCCTAAAATTTCCAAAAAAAATTGAAAAACCGGTAACTTCTGGTTTTTAGTGCATAACTCGAGAACGGTTACTTTGATTTTCACGATTTAGGGCTTGATAAATTCGGATTGGCTTCAGGAAGGGCCTGAGAGCATCGGCTTTATTGCAATACGTGGAGAAATCGCAATTGAAAATAAACATGCGAGTCACTTTACGAAATGACCAGATCGCTGCAGATTTCTCCAGTCACTTTATTGGCGATGGGCAATGGCTTGATAACAGTGGACTAAGTCACCGGCCTTATTGAATTTTCACCGAATTTTTGCTACTTTACAACAACGACGGAAGAGATCGGGAATGTTTTTCCGAATTTCACTCAAAATTATGGTAACCATGATTGGCTGAGCTCACGCGCGATTTTGGTTGCGAAAAACAAGAATGGCGATCATTGGAATTTCGTCAGTCAAAATCAAATCGTCGGTGAGTTAATTTATTCAAATCTGTGGACTCCGTGATGGATAAAAACGAAGCCACCAACTATCCTACGGATTTTTTGAATTCTTTGGATGTTCCGGGCTTTTCACCACACAATTTAAAATTTAAAGTCGGCTCAGTTACAATTTTGCTGCGCAACCTCAATGCACCAAAACTTTATAACGGAACGCGTTTGATTGTGAAGTGCATGAAATCAAATCTTATATTGAAGCCACGATTTTGACACACGACAGTGTCAAGGTGACTTCATAAAATTAAAAAAAAAAAATATTTTTGAAAAATTCAAATTTCGTTTTTAATCACTTTTTGAATTTACGTTCCATTTTTTAAGATAACTTTTTAAGGTATGTATGAAAAAGACTGTAAGCAAATTTGTATTTTATTATTTATTTTATAAAATTGAAATTTTAATTTTGATTTCAAACTTTTTTAATATTTATTAATTTATTATTTTAATTATTCGCAAAACAAAAAAACAGGGCTAAAATAAGTTATATACCCTGATAATTTATATTTGGATTTATAAACCCAAGTGGTTCAAGAATCCATAATGAATTTTTGGGCTTTTGATTAAATACTCGATTTTCATAATTTTGGTTTCTAAACTCGAAAAATAATAGTAGAACAAAGAAGATTACAATGCATATAATATGATGAACTTAGTACAGAGGGGACAAAGGCATATTTAAATTGGATACATAATACCTAACAAATTATCAATTTGGTATTAAAAATCAATTTTAAGACCTTACACAAAAAAATATAAACTCGCAGAAACACTATTCAAACTCTTACCTCGATTCAATATTTATAATATCCCATAAGTAAAATAACAGGTACGAGTAGAACGAGTAATATCTGTTCGTAAGTCTCAAACTCAAATATCAAAATTTCTAAAGAAAGTTCTTAACTTAATTGAAAAGACATTTTGGCTCAGGTAAGGAACAATGATTTGCTTTTAGACTATGGATTTGTAATTATCCGTACTTTGTTTATAAAGTGAAAGTTTGAAAAGTTTTAATTATTATTTGAGCTCTTTGATGAATAAAGTTTTGTTAAAATGTTTCAAATAACAGTAAGTTTCCAGTCCTATGGATGTTTTCAACTGAACACACACACCCACACAGACATCTTATCATCAGACTCACACTTTTTAGCTTAGCAGCATGTCGGAGTGTGGGAGTGTTGGGTGATCCGTGAGACAATGCCGGATGCGCCGGCATTTGGAACGTGCACTTTATACATTAACAGATAATATAATAATTAACAATGCTTGGCGTTGGTGAATTTGTCAAGATATACATTTTCCAAATTGATTTCTTTTTGGCCATCATGCCAGGCAGGTGGCGCTCTTCTTGTTGATGGTGGTTGTGGACTTTTTCGTCGTCGTCGTCGTTGTCTTTGGAAGCATATAGCTCCCATAAGCACCTTCTTTTGGTTAACCTTGCCTCCCACTCTTACCAATCCTCACCGTCAAGCGCTTGTTTACCAATTGATTGATTCGTCTGCTGAATTTGCAATCAGGGTCTTGCTGGAGCTGATGGCAATATGTTTTGGTTTCAAGAAGTGAAAACTTTTCTTCGTGCCTTATTGATTATACATTTTATTTACTCGTACCTATATACTAAAAAATTCATTCATTTATCGGCTACCGGCTATCATCGAGTATAGGGTTTGCTTGCTATAAGATTTATTAATACGCACGATATTTCACTTTCGCTCTTTAATATGGCGACATTGATCATTGAATGGGTTGGTTTCGGTTTGCCATGTCACCCAACAACTGTCTCAGGGATTTCACTTTCTATTTCATTTTTTGGATGTGTTGTTGTTGTGGTGGTGGGTGTCCTGTGACGAATTACAATTTGCTTCGTTGACTGACGGTTAAATATTGAGACGGAGTAGATTTGGACATGGGCTTGACATTGATACAAACAAAAATAAGTACAAAATGTTATTTACTTAATCCAGTTTTATGTAAGCCCCTTCGGAGAACGATTAAATTTATTATCAGGATGGTTGATGAATTGGAAATTATTTAAATATTATGGCAGTTGAGGGAGACATGATGCGAAAATGCATTTTTCCAAACACTTTACCCCAACAACAACTGCTAGTCTGGTCGCTTTGCATAAGTAGTTGTTTATTTATTTCCGATAGTCATAATAGTCTGCATTTCAATAAAACATCACATCACCAACATTGACGGATCAATAAAAAAGTAGATACAGTTTTTGGTACCTACGGGAAAATTAGTCAAAAAATAATCCTTTATCGTTTACAGGACGGCTGAATTTTGTATACCTAAAAGAGGGCGGTTAGAAAAGCTTAAGTCATCTTTTTCGGGGAGCCATCACAGTGGTCCGTTTGTTAAATTCTGTGGACAAACATCTTTCCCCACGCCAATTCTTGACAGAAATTAATGAAATTTGGTACACTTAATTATTTTGGGACGCAGAATTCGATGCCTATATTTTTGTACCCAAAATGGTGGCTTCACACTTTAGACCAGAACATGGTTCGAAATGTAAAAATTCCAAAGAAAGCCAGGAATCTTATGAAATTTATGTTTAAAATATCTTAGGATATGTGCCCGAATGTGAACTAAAATATAAGTATGGTTTTAATACAGATATGAATAAAATTTTTTTAATTAAAATTTATTAGAATTGATTTGTTTGATATTGCTTTAATTTTGTTTATTGAATTATAAAATAATATCTGTACAAAAATTGCTATTTTTTTATTGCTCATCGTTTGAATCTGACGTAAAAATAAGAATTCTGAGAGTTTACAGTTGTTAAATAATCGTCAAATAAGTGTTATTTATAAAATTGTTGAAAAGGTTAAAAAGTATCTGTACATATAACGGTGTTTGACGATTATTGTGCAAATGTAAACTACTAGAATTCTTTGTTTAATATCAGATTCAAACGATGTCGATGCAATAAAAAAAACAACAATTTTTGTACAGATTTTATTTAACACTATTTCCAACTTTACAGAAGAAGGAGTAATTGACCGAATATTTGGTTTAAGAATTTTAAACCAAGAGAATTGTCAAATATGTATGAGGTTCGATCCGATTTGGTCAAAAAAAATTTCAATAAAAAAAATTAAAGGAATATCACACAAAACAATTCTAATCCCTAATAAACTTGGCGGAACATTTTGGATTAAATTTTCTAAATTTAGTACAAATCTATATTGGAACCATTTTTATATTTTAGTACATATAAGGGTACAATAATATGTTGACATTTCAAACATTAACTTCATAAGAATCCTAGCTTTGAAAAGGCTTTCTTTGGAACTTTTACATTTCGAACAATGTTCTGGCCTAAATTGTGAGGCCCGCATTTCGAGTACAAAAATATATGCAGTACCACTGAATTTCGCGTCTCCAAATCATTAAGTGTACCAAATTTCATTTATTTCCATGAAGAATTGGCGTGGGAAAAGATTTCTGTCCACAGAATTCAACAAACGGACCACTGTGCGCCATCGTCATACCCCTGTGGAAATCCGCCATGTTTTAAAACACGAATTAAAATATATCTCCGAAACTATCGATTTGAGGTGGAAAGCTGTAATAACAAAATTTGTTGGAAATAAAATTATCATTTATTTGTCAACAAAACTTTTTCTGCGTGGACAATATTTTTGGGGTTATGTCGTTTTATTTTTTTTTTTTGCACCTTTTTCTATTTCCTAAGAAACTTATGTAAATGGTTCTCATGATTCAAAATGTAGAGCTCAAAGCTTAACAAATTTTGATGCGATATCCCAGTCTAAAGTTAGAGATTTTTGAAAATTTACTGCTAAATCAATTGAGTACTTTAAACTTTTTCGTGGACAGAAATATTGGTAAGCTGATTTGTTCATAAATGAAATAGGGCTATTAGAAAAGCTTAAGTGCGGGTTTTCCGAACACCATATGAACCTGAATTAATCATCCGTTTTGGAAAACCCGAATTGACCTATATCTCACAAACTATTAATCTTAGAGGAAAAATTGGCTAGGATTTGGCTGTAGGGGGGCTTGGGAGATCCAGTTTAAGTAATTTAAGTTGTTTATCATCAAAATAGTTTTGTAATATAACAAATAATAAAGTTTTAGTTTGGGTTGAAAGATTTTTTGTGAAAAATAAACAAAGTTATACATGGTGATTCGATTCACCTAAGGTGTGCCAAAAAGATAGAGCGTGTAGGTTGAATTGAGGCAATAAAAAACTTGTTTTAGAGGGGGGTCTATTTTCCCCCGTTTTGGCGGGATGGACAATTTTCTAAAAAAAATGACTTAAAACAAAAAAAAAATATTAAAAAACAACGGTAAAATTTGCAATGCCATTTTATACCTCTTTGTAAAGCTAGAAATAGTGATGAATCAAACAGAAAATTTTTCAAACCTAGTTAAAATTTAACTAACTCGAGTTGAAGAAAAATTTTTCATACGTTTTTTTTTGCAACTCGAGTTGGTTAACTGGAGTTAAAACAAAAATTCGCGAATACATTTCATGCGTTGTTTTTCTAAATCAAGTTGGCTAGCTCGAATCGAAAATTGATGAATACTTCTAATGCGTTATTTTTTAATGATTCGGTTCGGTTTGTTTTGAGTTGATTCGTTAGGGTTATTATGTGTATGAAAAATCAAATAAAAACTAAGCAATTCAAATGGTAACCAATTCTAGTTTAATCTTTAACGCCAAAAATGAGCTGAACTTTTATATTTATGAATATATAAATGTAAATGCATTATTGTATATAATATATATTACGTTTCAAATGTAACACTGAAGCCTTCAACTCGCTTTATTAAAAACAAAATCGGATTTTCATAGGAAAAATTCTGATTTTTCAGAGGGTTTATAATCCATCAAAATCGTAGCCATCCTTCAATGGAATTTGACAGTTTATGGCTTGACAGATGGGCAACAAACTATATTTTATCGTCTAATATATATTTCGTTTTAAATGTCACCCTAAAGCCTTCAAATCGCTTGATTAAAAAAAATCGGATTTTCATAGGAAAAATTCTGATTTTTCAGAGGGTTTTTAATCCATCAAAATCGTAGCCATCCTTCAATGGAATTTGACAGATGGGCAACAAACTATATTTTGACGTCTAATATATATTTCGTTTCAAATGTCACCCTAAAGTCATGTCGTCATCGCAGCTATACTTCAATGGAATTTGACAGTTTGTAGTTTGACAGATGGTGGAAGAACTACATTTTTAGGAAATTATTGTATTTCGTTCGAAATGTCAACCAATTGGCGTCAAATCACTTTTTCTGGAGCAGTAAAAACAAGTAAATTTTCAGATTTTTTAGAGGTTTTTCAAGCGTTATCGTAGCCATCCTTCAATGGAATTTGATAGTTTGTAGGTTTACAGTTGGTGGAAGAACTATATTTTTAGGCAAGTAATCCAATTGGAATTTTTTTTAGAAGCAGTAAAAACCGTTAAAAATGTCTGATTTGTATCGGCTTTTATATTTTATTAGTCCATTATTCCATCAATCAACTTGCAACTCGGCTTAAATTTCTATAAAGCGATTTTTTTAACCCAAATAACAAACAGTATACGTTTAGCCCGAGTCGATTCCGAAACAAAAACCGAGTTGATTAAACTGAATGCTAATAGTATTTTCTAATACTATCCTTTACAAATCGAATCGAGTTATCTTTCGGTTCAGGCAAAATCTAACTTGAGTTTGAAAAAAATTTAAACCAACTCGGTCAATTCAAACCGAGTTGTCTCTACCATGAGTTTGAAAACAATTTAAACCGAATCAACTCGGTCCATTCAAACCGAGTTGTCTTTCGGTTTGGGTGAAATCTAACTCGAGTTAAAAAAAATCAAACCGAGTCAACTCGAGTTGTGCTTAACTCGAGTTGACTCGGGTTAGCAAACTGAGTTGAGACATCACTAGCTAGAAATACCTTATTTTATTCTCATTTTAAATGAAGTTAATTTTATCAGCAGTTTTTGAAGAATTAATTTTCAAACTCAAATTAAATTTAAAAAATTAAAATTAAAAAAAGAAAATAAAACAAAATTTTCAAACTAATTTTTTTTTAAATTAAATGTAATTAATTACTATTTTTGAAGTCAAAATTCGATGCCCATACCAATTTTTAGTCAAACGCTGAAAACCGAATGGTTCTAGGACTTTTAGTTTTCAAGACATTAAAAAATAAACGAACCAAATTTCTCATTAAACTGAGATGAATTTTTTCTGTTTTAAGTCAATTTTTTAGAAAATTGCCTCTCCCGCCCAAACTGGGAGATATATAGCCTTGACTCAACCTACACCCTCTATCTTCTCGTCACACCATAGGTGAATCTTCCTGTATAATCGAAAACGTATTTTGATATTCCCACATTTCCATTTACAATAGCCGTGTTATTTTTGCATTTATATCAGTTGCTATCCCCGGTTTAAAATGTTTTCAATGTTAAGTGCAATAACATCTGTCGTATTTAACATTTAAAATATTTTTAAGCGGAGATAGAATATAAGGGATGTATTTATAGACTTATAACCTTAACTAATTAAAAACCTTGAGTTTTCAGTCACGTAAAGGTTTGAAAAAAATCTGTCAATAAATTTGCACGTTGCCGTCGCGTCAGTCTAGTGGGATCCCAAATTTTGATATGTTGTTCCCCAATTCTCCTGGGGTTTAGCCCCAATTGCGTTTTTTTCGCAAAATTAGTTAAGTTCTTTGGGTAAATTTTTGTTTCATTTGGCATGTTAATTGTTAAGTCCCTATCTGTTTTTTTTTTTTTTTCAATAATATCTTCAAGCCTTAGCCCAAACTTGAACTTGACAGTCCCTAGAGTCAAGCCCAAAAACTTTCTGGAATTATTTTCTTAGTCCCGACCACGTTCTGTTTTCCAATTTTTGTCAAGCCCTAGTCATGAGCTGTTTCTTTTTCGTACCAATTGTCTGTCCTTGTTTCGCCCGCATCGAACAAAATGTATGAAAGAAAGATGGTTTAATGGCCTACAGCCTTGTGCTTACAATTTTTCCTCTAAGATAAATAGTTTCGGAGATATAGAACAAGACACCTTTTCCAAAATGGCTGATTTCCGCGGGGGTATGGCGCGGCGTACCGAAGAAGACGACTTAAGCTTTTCTAATAGCCCTTACAGGTATAATACTGTTGTCCTATATTTCGTTCCACAAAAAAATCTTTCTCTATCTTTCGTGTGCTATTTAGCATAGATAGGTTCCTGTAATGATTATAAGGTTTTCGGGGTCATGCTGCAAACATAATGTATACTATTGATGCCCTATAACGATGCAGTAGCTATTAAGCAAAGTTTTCAAGTTAATAAAATGTTTTGTTACCATAAATTCTATGTAGAAAATTAAAAAAAAAAAAACATGACAAAACGAAAACACTTTTAATATAAATACATATGTACATAGTAATGTATGTAGTTATTTGAGTTTTCCTAAAGTGTTGTGTGTTTTACCAGTTACATATTTACTTAATATATATTTCATCATAATAGAGTATTTTATCAAAGCAACATTTTTTCTATGAGCATAATGATATGGTAGCTATGAATAAATGGATACTAAGAATTTTCAATCCGGGGACAATTAAGATGTAGGAAGTGTTAAAGTTATGCATTTAAATATTGCAGCATCGTTATTTTATCCAGTCCATCAGTCAAAATAGACATGCACTCTTGAAAAAATTCCCAAAAATCTGAAAATTTGTGTAAACGTTAGGGATACTATTATAATGTAATTGTCAAAAGTCCTCATCGATCACATGTGAATACAATATTTTATGAAAGGTTAAATGTCCAAAATATCAATCAGATAATGTAAGAAATTAGAATTCAGATGTTTTCAAAAACATGAACCGTGTAGGAGTTATACGTGAAAAACGGGCATTTTCGACATTTTACGTTTTTTGAAATGTCGATGTCTTCTTACCGGAAAAATTGTTCTTAATTCTTTGCATTCGGATGGCAAGATCTGCAAGTTCAAAATTGTACATGGGAAATCCGAGATATTTGAGCTTGAAGTTGGCGATTTCAAACACCATATTTCAGTTTTTTTCCAAATAACTGTTCCTAAACTTCTCATATTAAAGACGTAGGAAACTGATTTTAGTATCAACTAAAAGGTAGTTGTTTCATTGTTCAAATAGTAGGAAAAGTAGATTCAATGTCAAAAACAAAGGAATTAATTAAATACAAATACACTCTGGTTTATTCGATTAAGTCATTATGTATTCAAAAAACTTTAAAAAAAACATCTACCGAACCAGAGTGTATGGTTTAAGTTTTTATGTTTGATGGCCATAAGTATTTCTGCTACCATATAAGATATGTTTGTACTAAAGGTCCCAATTAACTAACGATATCGAAAAACATATAACTCATCGGGCACACAACAATTTATATTAGTAAATAGTGGCTAAACCACTTGCGGACCCCGCTCAGCAGCGGACCTTGGTGGCGGAGACACTTGGTGTATATCTTATTTGGTCACAAAAATATCGGGTTTTTCAATAAGAGCGCTACAAAAGTATTTTTACATAAAACAAAAACGGTTTTGGATATCAATGAAATTCTTTATTGTTGTGAAAGTACGTTCAATGCCATTATGTATGAAGATCGAATTCTTTTGCATGGCCACCACGGGCATGCTTGCAGAAGTCCAGACGCTGAACCCAATTTTCGACGGTTTTCAAGCATAAATCGGCCGATACTGCTGCAATTTCACGTTCGATATTCGTACGAAGTTCATCAATCGTCCCTGGCTTGTTGGCATAGACCATAGACTCGACGTAGCCCCACAGGGAATAGTCTAACGGCGTCAAATCGCACGACCGGGGCGGCCAAGCGACTGGACCATTTCGTGAGATAACACTTTCTCCAAACTTAGTTTCCAATAAATTGATTGTGACATTCGCTGTGTGGCTTGTGGCGCCGTCCTATTGAAACCACATGTCCTCCAAGTCCATATCATCAAACTGGGGCCAAAAATATTCGGTTATCATTGAACGATAGCGATCCCCATTCACAGTAACTTGATCATCACGGAAGAAGTACGGCCCAATGACGCCGCCGCGCCGGCCCATAAACCACACCAAACCGTAATTTTTTCGGGATGCAATGATGACTCATGGAGTACGTGTGGATTGCTGCCTGACCAGTACCGCATATTTTGTATATTGACAAAGCCATTCAGCCAGAAATGAGCCTCATCGCTGAAGATGATTTTTCGATGAAAATCCGAATCATTTTCAAGTTGTTGCTCAGCCCAATTCACGATCATACGACGCTTCTGGTGGTCAAGCAGCTTCAGTTCTTGCGTCAATTTAATCTTGTAAGGATGTAGGCCAAGATCTTTTCGCAAAATTCGCCACAACTACGTCACAGAGATGCCCAACGCTTGAGAATGACGAGTGAGACACACATTTGGGCTTTCTGCAACTGAAGCCTCAGCGGCAGCAATATTCTCGACACTACGGGCACTTCTTTGTCTCACTGGCACGGGAACATTTTGTACTGTGCCTGTGGATTCAAATTTGTCCACTAGAAGCTCAATTGTTGATCTGCTAGGACGATTATGACGACCATAAATTGACTCCGAATTTCGGTAGAAAATTTTAATAATTTCAATTCGTTGTTGGCTCGTATATCTTTCCATCATGAAATGACAAACCTTACTGAAGAGAAATGTCAAAAGAGCGGCAAGAAATATGGCGTCGTTTGCTGTCCCTGTTGCTCTACTTTTGTAGCGTCCCTATTGAAAAACCCTATATTATTTATTCTCATCAAACATAAATACTTAAACCCTACACTCCGGTCCGGTAGATGTTTTTTTTTTAGAATTTTAAATAATTAAGGACATGATCGGCCGAAACAGAGTGTATTTGTATTTAATTAATTTAAATTAATTAGGTAGATTAAAATGTAGAGTGAAATTATACGTTGATACCAGTCCTTAGACCGTATAATTGTTTTGTTTTTACCTTAGAATCAACTTTTCCCGGTCTTTAAGCATTATAAGGTGTCTTTTGAACAATTTTTGTTTATAAGAAGGTATTAATTGAGCAAAGGACACTTTATTAAATATTTAATTTGTATGTGTGACGAAGACAAAGACGAACAGCGACAACCGCTTTCGCTGCCTACCGAGCTGGAGCGCTGTTCGATGAGAAGGGATACACACACACAATATAATGGCAAGGTCATTTTGCAAGAAGTTTAACATCCCAGAAGGAAATATTCAAAAAATCGCTACTGAAAAAGTAGCTTTTTCCTCAAGGAAAAGAAGTATCATCAATGAATTTTCTGGTGATTCCTCTAATGAATTTAACATGGACTTGGCCTAGGAGGTAAGTAGGTGTACCCATTCTCGATGAAGATTTTGTAATGAAATCATCGATTACATGGAATCATGAAATTCGTGAGTTCAGTTTCTTGGTGAAAATACTGATACTTAAGATGTGATGATTTATTCAATGATAAAGAATATATGAAATCGCTACGCTCGTGGAATCAACGAATTCTTAACTTCGTTTTCTTGGTTCAAAATACTGATTCCTGAGATGTGATGAATACGTCAAAAAAAAGGATACATGAAATCGCTTCTTGGTTAATGGAAACCTTTCTTATGGTGTGATGCTTTCTTGAAAGAAAAAAAAGTAGATGAATGTCATGATTCTCTGGATACAGTGATTTCATTACAAAATAAAAACAGTTCATCATTGTAGGATTCCATAAAAAAGAGTCCATTACATTTTAGAAATGTAATGGAAATATTATGTTAACCTAATCTTATAAATATCACTGCACGAATACGCTGTGAATTTTATTTTTCCAGAAAAAAATTTTGTTTTATATTTTCTCGCAATCAACGCTCATAAATGAACCAAATGGACTTATGGATTTAATGCATTACCATTCATGCGTAGATTCATCGAATATGGAAATAAATTGTTATCAGTTTTTTTCTTCTCGTAAGCAAAAGAGTGTATTTACACAACGAATTCGTGAACGTATGCATTACTTTTCATCGAGTATGGTTTTTTAGTTGAGTAACTCATGCCACTGAAAAGATTCAGGAACAAATGATTGCGTTCATTTGTGTATTCATTTAAGTTTTTTTTTTTTTTGTTGTCTATTCTCTACATTTTTTCTTGAGCAAAGCACAACATGCTACTTAAATTGCAAACTGGTGACCGGCTGCATTACGTTTCATGAGTGAAATCAATGCACAATCTTTCCTATATGACTGTGTCATACCTATAGGATTTCATCAAGGAATTTTTCATTGAGGAGTGAATTTCCTACTGGCTTATTTATCTCAACTTTGTTCAAAATGTTAGAAAAGAGTGATAATGGCTCGAGTAAAAAGAGTATAACTTGAGTTCTGATGGTCGGATCTTCAAGATTAGGATCTTAAAATCTCAGGAAAATAATAATCTACAAAAACGTGTTAACATAATTCATAGAAAAAAAAATTAACTTATTATAATTATTATACTGACAAATCTAACACATTAGATGTTTAAAATTAAATTAAACGCATATCAAACCATTGATATTTCCATATATTCAACAAAATTTCGGATGATGCACAAATATATTTATTTAATGTGATAATGGATGGAACTTGGCAAAATTAGTGTTGAAAATAAACGTATAAGAACATGTCCTTCTTTTAAGTACAGTCAACTGCGCTTAACTGCACTCCGGTTAACTGAAACCATGCGTGATCTGAAACAAGAAATTTATTCCGGAGCTTTTTTGAGAATTTTTCAGCCAAACTGCTTCGCGTAACTGAACTCCGCTTAATTGCAAACTGCGGATAATTGAAACAAAATTATTTGCCTCAAATGAACATTTTTCAATTGTTCGAATCCGCATAAGTGAAACGACCGTTGATTGCTGCCATCAAATTTTAAATCGAACACATCCTTTTAATTTGGAATGTCAATTTGAAATGTCAAAATCTTATGATAGACTAAAGGATCCCGCAGTGCGCCAACAACTAGGGGACTACCTTTCACAAAGATTGAACGCAATCAGCAGCACGGAAACCACATCCATCTAAAATCATTGGTGTGCTGTGAAAAATGTGTTCATATCCGGTGCTGAAAGTATAGTCGGCCGGGCGCAAGGAATAAATAGTGCTTGGCTTTCCGACGAAACTTGGGCAAGGATCGAAGACAGGAAACACCTTAAACGAGAAACGAGCTTGAGTCTACGTACCGCATGAAGATGAGGGAAGTTCACCGTAGTGTGCGACGTGATAAGCGTAACTACATCAACGCATTGGCTACAGAAGGAGAAGAAGCCGCCAGTAGGTGTGACAGTAGGTCCGTCTACGGAATTATCAAAGAGCTCACTGGTGTCCAGAGCTCTAAACAACACCTGGTTAAAGACACAAACGGATCCCTGCTAATTTCGGATGAGGATCAGCTCATAAGGTGTAGGGAACACTTTCCTGCGGTTTTAAACCGCGTTTTCGCCAGTGAAGTGAACCCTATTCCCACTGAGCCACCCGAAGTAACAATTTCCCGACTAGGCACCGTACCCCCCAGTAAAGAAGAAATTATCACCGCCATCAAAGCACTGAAGAATAACAAAGCGGTTGGACTTGACGGTATTCCTGCAGAGCTCTTAGGAGCAGCCCCAACAACATAGAGCGAGATACTGCACCCACTTATTAAGAGAGCTTGGGAAACAGAGAGCTTTCCTGAAGAGTGGAAAAAAGGAATGATTGTCAAGCTCCCAAAGAAAGGAGATCTCACACAGTGCAAAAACTGGAGAGGAATATGCGTTCTGCCTGCAGTAGCCAAGATAATAGCAAGGATAGTATTGGACCGAATTAAAGACCACCTCGAAGACACACTCGACGCCGAACAAGCAGGTTTCCGCACTGGATCTTCCTGTGTGGATCACATCAACATCTTGCGGATCATCATCGAACAGTGCGTTGAATATCGATCACCACTTCATCTGCTGTTCATCGATTTTGAAAAGGCGTTCGACAGTGTCAATAGAGAATTTGTTTGGCTTGCTTTGTGCAGGAGGAGCATCCCAGATAAATTGATTGCTATTATCAAGGCTACATATGATGGATCCAAGTGTCACATTTTGCACAAAGGTAGGCTGTCAGAGGAGTTTGAAATCCGAAGTGGAGTTAGGCAAGGCTGTATACTGTCACCAATACTGTTCCTGTTGGTGATAAGTGACGTACTGCACGCAGCTTTGTCAAATGGAAATGGAGGAATTCAGTGGACTCTGCAATCTCACCTCAAACATCTGGACTACGTGGACGACGTATGCTTACTCTCTAATAGAAGCATGGATCTCCATCAAATGACAACAAGGGTGGAGAGAGAAGCAGAAATCGTAGGGCTTAAGATCAACTCGCAAAAACTAAAAGGATCAGCCTTGGAACTTCCTTATCAATCCAAGTAAATATTTCTGGACAACCGGTAGAGATGGTAGAGGGCTTACAATATCTTGGGTGTATTGTCTCTACCGGTGGCGGAACTGAAGTGGACGTAAACAGCCGAACCAGAAAAGCAAAGGCTGCGTTCGGAATGCTGTCCAAAATATGGAGAAACAACTCTTTTAGGTTAAAGACCAAGCTACGACTGTTCAGCTCCAATGTTGAATCCGTTCTGCTTTACGGATGCAGCACTTGGAAAGTCACTGACACTGTCACTAGAAAGCTGCAAGCCTTCGTTAATAGATGTCTACGAAACATCTTGAGGATTTTCTGGCCCAACCGTATCTCCAATGCCGAACTTCATGCGAGAACGGGTCAGGAGCCAATAAACTCCATTATACGAAGAAGAAAGTGGCAGTGGATTGAATCTCAAGCAATGCAGTGGAACCCGCTCACACAGGAGTGAAGACAAGTGGGCCGACCTAGAAGTACATGGCGAAGAACGGTCGAACAGGAATCGGCACGACTGGGGAAAAGTTGGAGAGAGCTGAAATATATTTCAAGAAATCGTACACGTTGGCGCGTAGGTATAGTGGAGGCCCTATGTCCCGTAAGGGAAACATCACGGACGTAATAGGTCCGAGGATCTAAGTAAGTAAGTAAGTAAATTCTCATTTCTCGTCATTCGTTTCTTTTGAATTTGTTTTTTTTTGTTTGGCTTATCCTCAAAAATGTTCGACAGAAATCGTATGGCTGACGCAATATTTGTGATTAAAAATGTAAATACCTTTGTTGTTTGAATTGTTTCATATGGAAATATAACTATTTTGACGCAATACAAAAAATCAAACCCACATTTTTTTTTTTATTTTCAGCTAAAATGAAATTTAATTTATTTTGACAAAGCTCCCCTTTTTTGAACCAAGTTTCATTTATCCGAAGTTCGGTTAACTGAAAACTCCGTTTAACTGAAACAATTGTTAAGCGGAGTACAGAAAATTAAGGCTCCTAAATTTGCGACTAATTTGATTGATTTAGCTTCGACTTCCCAATTCAAAAAATTCACGCCACGCCACTGGTACATAATCAATTTCTATAGCTACGTTAAAGCTGTTAGCTACGAGAGCAAGTTTCAAAAAACTTAAAATACAATTTTTTTTTTGTAAGTAAGTTTTAAATATTGTGTTTAAGAAATTTTTTCTCATGTTGTGTATTTAATGACTTATAAACAGTTAAAAAATTGAGTTCACTTTTGTTTTTCTTTTGAGGCATATAATTTGTTAGAGTGTTTCGCAAAAATTGTCTTCAAAGCTGTTATAAAGATGAAGGAATTTAAATATTAAAATTACTTCTGTTTTAAAGGGAGCGAATGAATATAATTCAATAATTACAAAGTACAAGTGACTTCAACTCCAGAAATGAATGTGTTTCGCTCAGATATGACAGTGGACTCTTCAGTTAGTCTAGTGTCCTAGAAAGATATGACAAACTTACTGAAAAGCCCACTGTCATATCTGGGCGAAACACATTTGTTTCTGGAGTTTTATCCACTTTCTTGTATTTTTCTATTGAATTATAAAATTTTTATTTTAACAGGTTTTTGTCAGAGCAATTCTTTACTTTGCATCTGGAAGTTACATAATCGCATAACACCAATTATCTGAAATACTTTTCAACAAAATTTACTATTTAGGTCTGATGTTCTTAGCATGTCATTTGTTGGTATAAATCACGATAATTCTTAATTATAATTCTTATTTGATGAATAATACGTAAAACTATTTGTCCTATAGAAAGCTTCTACAAAACTTTCAGTTGTCGGTTCCTTCGAGATTTCATTTGGTAAAGGAACATGAATAAGTTTTTATTACCCAGTTATGTAAGAATGCATACAACAACAAAAATTGTTACGAAACACAACTAAGAACATAAACATCTTCAAAGTTTCTTTTGAATGAAAGTGTCTTAGGTCATAAAACATACATATAGAAAGAGATATAGGTACCCACCTGCTTCTTCTTTTAAAATTTTCTAATCTAACATCATACGCTCATTATTACCCAATAGAACCAACTAAATTGACCATCCGAAGCAGAAGCCCAACCGATCTCCACCTGAATCTCATTGCGATTGCATACACTTAGCTCAGGACGTGCCTTTAATACCAAGCGCTGAGAATGAAAATGTCTGCTCTTCGATGGCTATAATTTCTTCGGTGTCTTCTTTCTGCTTCCACAATCAGCAGTATATTGTCTCAACACGTGGAATCAACGGCACATATAGATATTCCAACCAAAATAATTCCAATTCAATTCGACACAATTGCAACCATATCAGCGCACAGCACGCAGTTACTATTAAATTAATACTAAACAAAAAGTGTGCGAGAGAGCATACTTACATATACATGCAAATCTGTCACTCACATGCCAATGCAAAGTTACCCCCTCAATTCAATTGACAATTCCAAGAGCACCGAAACGACTTGCAGACACGGAGACGGAGACAGTGTCTCCATTTTGGAATTTAATTTGTTCCCGAGTATAAAAATCGATGATGGTAGGGAATCTAATATTATTCGCAATCGTTTCATTCGATCGAGTGGTCAGGTTTTGTTTGTTTTTGTTGTTATTCTACCGTTAGCTCAATCATCGCACCTATATCCCTTCCATCAAAGAAAATGTCAACAAAATTGATCGTCCTTATAGCCTTGATTGGCCTGGCAACGGCCAATCCAGCAATTCGACCAACAAACATGGGACACATGATCGACGAGATGGAGGACAAATGTGAAACCGGAGTAGATTCATTGGCGTGTGTGAAAGTCAGAGCGATGAGATTCTTGGACACAGTGATGAGCAAGGACGATTTCAAAGTAAACACACGATATAATTGCTTTTATTTCAAAATATCTGATTGTTTTGATTTTATTTTTCAGGTTAGTGATGTTGAAGTAAAGTCGAATGGAGCCAACAACAGAGCCGCACGCTCCCAGGGGGACTTCATGGACGCCATCGAAAACTACATCTCAGGACATGATGTGACAGTTGATTTGCCCATTGCCGATGCCAAAGTGACTGTCTCATCAAGGAATCTGAATAACGACGAAATCAATTTGAATGTCAAATTCCCAGGATCCGAAGTCGAAGGAAAGGGTAGGGACATATTTTGTCTATACAGTTTAAAGAATATTACTTCATGAACTCGTTGTATAGGTCGCAAGAACCGTTTGAGGAAAATCGCTGTCCCAATCATGGTTTTGATCCTTCTCAAGGCAATGACTGTCATTCCAATGGCTATTGGTATCTTGAAATTGAAGGCCTTCAACGCCCTGGCGCTTGGTTTCGTCTCATTCCTTGTATCTGTTGGTTTGGCCATCTTCCAGCTCTGCAAGAAGGTATAAATTATCGTCCCAAAAAAAGTTTTTTTTGCTTTCAATTTTTTAACGATTTTGTGCCCTTTAGCTTGCCGCTGAACACCATCCACCCCATATCAGCGCACATGGTCCATGGGACAGCCGGTCATTTATTCCAAATGCCCAAATCGAATCTGCCCAGGATCTGGCATACAAGGCGTATCTCTAAGTTAGAAATACAAATACCTTCGGAACTTGTCTCCTCCCAAAGATAACAAAAAACAAAAAAAAACAACAACAAAGCCAAATGGTATTTTTCTTAGGCAAACAAATCGCATAGAATATATACGTAATTTTAATTAATTTATTTACTGTTAAAACAAAAAAAAAAAAATATAAGAGAAGGAAACAAAAAAAAAAAAGTCATCGAAAGAGAAAAGCGAAGCAATAAAGTTCAAACAATTAGTACGATAAATGAGAATTTTTTTTGGGCCTCTGTGAAGGCATTGAGGGGAAGCCAAGGGAAATCTGAAAAACCTTATTTTCTTTCTATTGAAATTGTTTGACAAATTCAAATGCAGGGCACGTTTTTGGCAAATGAGCTGTAATTACTACTTGTCAACCACCGTGTAGTCGGTAACCCCATCAATAAATAAATCATCGAGAAGATAGAAACATTTTCACTGCTTTAATCTAAGTTTGAGAAGTGAAAGTAAGTAGTGATGGGCTGGGTTTGGGGAGCAGATTAAAAAGCATTGAGTTAAATTAAATTTAAAACCTTATGTGTTAGATAGATAGGTAGATCGATAGATAAATTTTATTTCTTTATATGCTTTACAAATTCTTCTTTGACAAATTGATTCGCAATTTGTTCATATTTGTATCTATACAGGGTGTCCGGTAATTCGTGTACCATACTTTGGAATGTGATTCTTGGTCATATTCTAAGGAAAAAAATTGTGCTATAGTAAAGTCTGATTTTCAACTTTGACATCACTTTTTGACGATTTAAAAAAAGCTAACTTTGGTGTGGGCATGTTATGTTTTCTTAGTAGAAATACTAACCTTTAAAACGACTTTTGAGTTAAGCTGTTATTCTTTTAGGGTTGCCAGATATTCAATTTTAAATGGTGTTCAATTTTTCTTGCCCGAGCAAAATTTTGACTTTGAGGTAAATTTTTTTCAAAAAATGCATAACAAACATAAAGTTTTCTTATTTTAACCTAATGAAAAAAAACTCATTGATAAGTGCACCCAAAAATCCATACATTTTATGATACTTGGGAAAATATAAAACAAGTAAAAAATCGAAATTGGAGTGGTTGTCCAATAATTGATAGTTTTAAGGTAATTTTTAAGACTGTGCACTCATGAAAAGGGATAAAGCAACGGCGTATACAGGGGGGGGGGGGGGGTCACGGGGTTTGCACTTATCCAACATTTACGATTGAAAAATATTGTTATTGATTTGGATGTGAATTACTTTTACAAAGTTACCTATGAATCCCATAATGCAAAAGCTAATAGCTATGGTAAAGGAGATTTTTTTGGAAATCCTTGCGGTGAACCGTTTGATCAGTCGGATGGAATTATTGACGAAAAACGACTAGGCTCGTAGAATTTAACAACTTTGTTCATTATTTTTATCAGAAAGGCTTACTGGTAAGAAAGATTAGGTATATTCGATGTACATATTTATTTTGTAAGGTGCCTTTCACTTTTCCATCGGTGGCAGTTTAGAGACATACATTTTTTTCAAATCAAAGGCATATTAAAATCACTCGTGAACTTTGTTCACACTTTTCTTGAAACGCAACGAAAACGAATCTTTGTATTCAATTATAATACGAATATGTAATGTATTTTAGTTATTTCACTATTGTAAATAGAGCAATTTACACAAGTGGTCATTTTTGAAAATCAGAGCTATTGTTTTCATTTTCAGTAGTGAATATTTATATCTATTTACTAAAATTAAGAAACAGAAAACAGTGCTTTTTTATTAATTTTTCCTGCAACTTCAATTCGCTGAAATAAAAACTTTGACAGGATTAAAATAAATTCTGAATAAAATTCAAAAGAAATGATCAAGCGAATCCAAAAATTTTTTTCCTCAGTATTTTGACAGCTAGCTAAACTGATTTTTATTGGTCAGGCAACTGGAGATTGTTGTATGCTGCTGCTGAGGCCCTCCGAAATAAAAAATGTAACAGTCAGGAATAAAAACGAAGAGCGCGGTCATTGGTCCAGCTAATAAAGTTTCGTTCGACTTAGTTGTTCATTTTAATTTTCTTTGGAACCAAAAATGCCATGAAACCGCTCGTGCAGAGTATCGATTGTTTCTTAAGCTGTGTGGCACGTAGCGCCATCCTGTTGAAATCATATAACTTCAGTGTCCATATCATCCAATTAAGGCCACAAGTAGTTGGTGATCATCGACCTATAGCGATCGCCGTTGACGGTGATGGCCTGGCCAGCATCATTTTCAAAGAAGTACGGACCGATGACGCCTCCAGGCATCCCGCCCAAAATCCACACAAAACAGTAACTATATTTGGATGCATTGGCACCTCGTGAATCTCGCGTGGATTAGTGTCGTCCCAAATCCGGCAATTTTGCTTATTCACGTACCTATTCATCCAAAGATGGGCCTCATCGCTAAAGATGATTTTTCGACCAAAATTGGGATAAACTTCTAACTGCTCTAAAACATCATTTGCACGTGTTGCTCGACGCTGTAACTCACCATGATGATTTGTCTGTAGTTACTGATTAAAAGACTATATTTTGACCGAAAGTAAAAGAAACAGTATGGCCGCCACGAGCTGTCAAAATCAACCCGTCCCTATTGGAAAACCCTTTAGTATAGTTAATTAAGATCTTTTCCCTTTTCTTTTATATAGCTACGCACAGTAAAATATGAAAAAAAAAAATATAAGGCACTTGATTTTTAACAAATATTAGTTTGTGTTATTTTTTTGGCATGACCCCCCCCCAGAACTAAAGCTGTATACGCCCCTGGTTAAAAGTGTACTTATGTCTACTTGACTTACTGTCAAACCCCTAATTACCTTACCTCTTCTCAAGGGGAGTTAAATTTAGGATATGAATGTTTAATGGGTTAACTAACTAAATAAGTGGTATAAAAGAATAGAAAAACAAATTCATTCATCAGAATTATCAAGTTAAGTCACAATTAAAGTTGGATAGAAGCGCTTTTTGAAAAGTGACTCGAATTTTGTAACTGTTTGCTTGGATGATCACCAGTTTATAAACAGAATTCTTTGGCCAGACGAATCTCAATTCACAAGAGATGGTATTACGAATTTCCATAATCTCCATACATGGGATTCGAGCGATCTACAATCTACATTGAAGACGGCAAAGATCATTTCAGGGCAGATTTAGTGTCAATATGTGGGCATGTGTAATTGGAAATAAATTAATCGGGCCTTTCAACTTACCACCCTGACTTAATTTTACTTTATATCTGGAGTTTTTACAAAATAATCTACCAGACCTATTGGAGAATGTTCCAATGCTTCAACTAGCTTCATCATATTTCCAAGAAGATGGTGCTCCGGCCCACTATGGTCGTGAAGTTAAGGATTGGCTGCTGGATGAATAACGTTGATAGATGAATAAGCAGAAATGGACCAATTCACCTGGCGCGCAAGATCTCCCGATCTCACTAAACTGGAATTTTTTGAATGGGGACGAATGAAAGCAATAGTCAACTCATTGGAAATAATAACTTTAACAGAATAAGAACAAAGTAAATACTAGGGATCACTTAAAGTAAGGCATGAGTTACCGAGAATAAGAATTCAAAATGAAAACCAAAAATGGGCTCTAGCATGCATTTAAACGCAGGATGGTACTTTCAGCACTTCTTTTGACTGTATTTGTGTCTACTTAAAATAAAAAATTACCTAAAACTACAAAAATTATTGATTTATTCATCCCGTTTACACCTCAGGGCAAAAAATCATTTTTAATTCTACCTGTTTCAGATATGCTCAAGTATCATAAAATGTATGGGTTTTTGGTTGCACTTATTACTAAGTTTTTTTTTTTTGTTATTGTTTCGTTCATCTGGTAAAAATAAGAAAACTTTATGTTTATTACGCATTTTTTGAAAAAAATTGACCTCAAAGTCAAAATTTTGCTCGGGCAAGAAAAATTGAACACTATTTAAAATTGACTATCTGGTAACCCTAAACGCAGTTTTAAATGCTAGTATTTCTACTACACAAAATAAAATCTAAAATGAGGTCCCTTCCATTAGTACTAACAGGGAAATTGACCTTAGCATGGGTCAGGGTACACCAAAGTTAGCCTTTTTTTAAATCGTCAAAAAGTGATGTCAAAGTTGAAAATAAGACTCTACTGTAGAACAATTTTTTTCTTAAAATATGACCAAGAATCACATCTCAAAGTATGGCACACGAATTAGCGGACACTTTGTATATTTCTTAAAAAAAAAATTTATATTTTAAATGAAACGTGGAATGTTTAATATGAAAGCCCTTAGTTTCAGCGAGTTGACAACGTATTTATAGATATTCAGCCAAATGTTATGATCCTGGGCAGTTATTATACTTCTCATGACAGTCAAGTTAATTGGAAACAAAAAAATGATTTCTTACTGCATTAAAAATAGGGCATCTTAAAAGGAAGTGCTCGAGGTCTTCTCGTGTATTGCAAACTGTTCATTTGGTCAAAAACATGTCTATCTCCACGTAAAACAATTCTATGGGCAGGCAATACCTATTCGCACATCTAATTTGTGCTACGACTTTATGGACGAAAGGTTTGGATGTCGCATTTAAGTAGGGAGCCGGCTTATATTCTGTTTCCTGTGTCTTTTCTAAACAAGAAGCATAGTAGCAGTAAGAAGTTGAGTTGGTTACTTTACTATTAAATCTTCCTCACACAGAACTCTTTTCTCGTCTTCAAGAATGGCTACATAAAATCCTCGTGCCATTGATAAACTTTATTGTTCCCATACTTCAAGCTACTGCCTCTTGCGAGGAATTGACAAATCCTCCAAGAGTATCACTTGTCACGATTAAGTGCTTCTTGTCTAGCCGTTCGGATTCGGCATAAAATTGTAGGTCCCTTTCCATTCCTGTCGACAGGAATGGTTCTTCACGAGCCGCTGTGCCACCCGATTCGATTCTTCAAGAAAATTAATCATTAGGAGGTCACTAAATTTTGTTGCCTAGTTTGGTAGTTGAGTTATGGTATTAATTCTCAAGATTTCGTTATAACACTTAGTATTCCAGAAATTCAAAGCTCTTTTCGCTATTTCATATACAAATCGAAGACTTCTTATTTCCAGTCAAACTACGTTATCCTGTGTGTTATTAGCTAGGCGAAGTAATTTCTTAAAAACTGTTGTTTGTATAACCTCGATTATACACTCCCTGTCACTGGTTTAAGGCCACTATTTTCATGAACGTTTTTTTTCTCGATAAATACCTGTAAGCAATATTTTTCCTGGAATAATTTTTGATATACGTGTGAGTAGGTATATATATTTTGCAATAAAAAAGATAAAGTTAAAGATTTAACTTGGAAAATCCATAGAAATTTACCAAATTATGTGAATGGACTGCAAAAAATGGATATAAAAAGTTGTGTCACTTAATTGAGGCCATTCCAAAAATTGCTTGGCAAAAGTTAACATCACCGATTTTTTTCTAACAAAAGTTTAAAATATTTAAGAAAGGATAGAAAACTATATTTTATATTAAATTTCAAGCTGAAATGGGCTCTGCAAACACGTCGACAGTAGCAGAAAGAGGATCAATAGATGCTTTAAATGAACTGGGATTCTCAGGCCGAGAAAAAGCTAGGAGAACGAACAGAAGTAAGATTATTGTCAACAACTATCTATCTAGCAGACACTGAACACTATGGAAAAAAAAGAAAAGGACACGCATCTCAAGCAACAACAATCCGAGGAAAGCGACTCATTCAGCGGCTAGCTTCAAATTCCACACTATCAGAGACTAAAATAAGGTCAAAAAGTGGGGTATCAGTCAGTATTTCGACAATTTTAAGGATAATTAAAACCAGTGGTAACATCAAGAGTATGAAAATCAAAAAGAAACCGGTATTACGGCAGCTACACAAGGAACTACGGATGAATTTTGCCAGGGAACATGATGGCTGTAACAATAACGCATGGAAAAAGGTTGACTTTTCAGATGAAAAAAAGTTTATTCTTGACGGACCCGATGGTTGCAACTTTTGTTTTCACGATTAAAGAAAAAAAGAACTTATTTTGTCAAGACATCACAGTCATACATCAGGTTCCATGGTGTGGGGAGCTATCACCTATTATGGAACAATTGAATTGGAATTTATAACTACAACAATGAACGGAAATAGTTACAAATGCCTGCTGTAACGGATATAAGCTAAAGAATATCCTTGAACCTCTACTTTGGATATTCCAACAAGACAACGCCCCTTTCCATACTTCCAGAGTAACTAGAAGCTGGATTCAGTCGGAAAACTGGAATCAAACATCATCGAAAACATTTAAGCCTGGCTATCTTGAAAAGTTCCTAATACTGGTAGACATAGACACTTTGGAGATAAATACGTCTTGGTCGAAGCTAACTGCGTTGCCTGTATGATTTAATTCCAAATCGTCTAATAGAGCTAATTTAAAAACATGTTGGGCATACTCATTATTAATTGACAAAAACTTGTGTGGCTTGTAAAAATGCTTGTTGTCCAAATGCAATTTTAAATTAGAAAAACCTTCATTTGGATGGGCAGGATCAGGTGACCTCGGTGGTGCAATGCGTAGTGCAACGGCCTCTGAGGTAGCTTGGTCTAGGTTCGAATCCAGTTGACGGCAAAAACAATTTATAAATTAAAATTAGAACTATATACTAAGCACCACTAAGAGAATCTGATGATTGGTGTGGCAGCCATGAAATTGCAATAATTCAAGCCAAAATGTAATACTCGGTGGTAGCCAACACAAGTGGTTGTTATTCATTCAAAGTCTTCAATGTTAAATATGACGGAGCAAAAGCTATGCAGCCTTCTTGTAAGTGTTATCACGAGAAAACACATTTGAAAACATAATACATTAATGTTTAAAAACAAAAAAAAGTAAATTTTTGTATAGTTTTGTTCTTTATTTATCAGATTTTTCAAGTCGCCTCAATCAAGTGACGCATTTTTGTATACCCATTTTTGCAGTCCATTCTTATAATTTGTGAAATTCCTGTGGAATTTCCAAGTTACCCCTTTGAATTTATACTTCTTTATTGCAAAATATATTTACCTACTAACAGGTATCAAAAATTTCATGGAAAAATATTTCCTACAGGTATTTATCGAGAAAATTTTTTTGTGAAAATAGTGGCCTCAAACAAGTGACAGGGAGTGTATCTCCAGCTTCCAGCCCACATACTTCGGCACAGTAAAGTGCAGTCGATTTAATCGTTGAATCCAACACCTTGATTCGTCGATCCAAATTTTCGATTAAAGAACTCATCATAGTTTTGAAGACGCTTGCATCATGGTTTCATGAACCAGTGCAGCTCAATTTTACTCCCAGGTATTCAAAATTATCCACGACTTTAATTCAATCTTCCTTGTAAGAAAATCATTCGGGGCAAGATGATGTTTTTTCATTTAGCAAAGTTCATAACTTTCGATTTTCCCGCATTTAAACTAGAGTCCTTTGCTGAAAGGTATTTGTCTAATGCTTCTAGGCACTTCTTTAACTCAACCTCTGAGTCCTTCGTTTCTAAGGTATTCTTTAAGATCATTTGTGTATAGATTAAATAGTAAGACACTTGATGGATCACCTTGAAGTACCCCCTTCGTGACATTTGATTCTTCCGTTAGGCCATTTCTTGCTTTAATAGCAATCCTGGTATTCAAATAAATGTTTTGAACGCTCGGATTATTTTTCTACTACTTGCTCCGATAGTCCTGAGGTCTGTCTATTACATTCACATTATCAAATTCTCCTTTTTAATCAACAAAAATTACCGAAAAATTCCTTTGGGTTTCGCAAGGATTATGTCTGTTATTGCACTGAGAATAAAAAGATTATTGGCCCAATCTCGTTTTTTTCTAAAGCCGTTCTGAAATTCTGGGATTTATTTCGCTTCTTCTGCCCACTCCTGAAATCTGTTGGATAAGATTAGCGTATAGACTTTCATTAGAGCATTTCAAGTTTCAACAGCAATAGGGCAATAGGTTTCTGGTAGAAACATCGTCTCCTTTTTTAAATATCATAGTTATTTCTGACAAGTTTTTGCAATGTCATCGAACATGCTTTGCAGGAAAGAGCGCCAGATGTCCAAGCGATAGATTTGGTAGGTTTTGTAGAAACTCGTTTGTAATCTTATCTGGGCCAGCAGCTTTATTATTGCCGAATCCTTGTGTTACTGTTGACAACTCATCTAGGTTTATGTCTCTGTCAAGGAATTCATGATACGAATCGGTAAAAATACTTAACTAGCCATATTACCGCCATACGTTTGATGAAGATAACTTCCCTACACTTCTCTTACAATAGGGTTTTGTACATTGAAGTTCGGCCTTATTTATTTAATACTTCTTCCTTTGTCTTCCTCTTCACTTCCAGCTGAAGAATAATCAAATATTCATGCTGCAATAGCTTAAGAAGGTGTAGGTTATATCAACCGCATGTGCCTATAGGTATAAGTAAATTATGTTAAATTATCGATTTAAATTTTTCAATAGAATCCTATTCCATTCAATGACGGAAATTTCGGTTAAATATGGGTTTAAGGTTCAAACAATAAATGGCAGTTCAATATCAAAATTGTGTGGTAACTGATGATGCTGAGAGCCATTACTATTCGCAGCATGATAGCAGTTCATTTAGGTAGCAAACACAATAATAATTGTTCATTCATGAGGCTTGAAAATATACATTATTTCTAATAATTTCAAATTGCTTTTTAGATTCTTGTTCCAGGAAAATTTGTATTACGTTTATGTGAGGTTTTATGTAGGTTTAGTTCAAAGAGAACCAAAATATTTGCATAATGCAAATATGTAGGTAGGTAGTTTGTTCTGAATGAAATCAATTTAGTAGGTTAAATGAGTTTGCAAGAAATGATAATATATTTAATTTCAGTGAAACTATATGTAACTAAAATAAGCCCAAAGTTTTTAAGTTAATAATTGTTCATTAAATGCATAAACATAAAGCATGGATGGAATTTATATGCATTAATGAGTTTTAGCTTAAAATTAAATGGTTTGGCCAAAGGCCATTTACCAGAAATATTTGCAAACAATATTAAATTCATAATTTGTTCATAGATACATTTAAAATTCAATATACCTACCTACAGGTATGATGATAACCATTATATGCTTACCAGGCGTGAACGCAGAGGAGATACGGGGGGTAGAAAAAAGTCAATAAATCTATAAAAAACATTTTAGTACCTTAGATATTGAATGTTTGCTGACCAATTTACCCGGAAAAAAAAAACAAAAAGTTAAAAACAGATTCATTCGGCTCCTAACCTTTAGCACCTCATTTATGGGTTATACGAAAAAATTATACACCATCTAAAAGGTTACCTAGACCTCATAAAAGGTCAACTAATTTCAGTAATTGGTTATAAAAAAAATAAATCGGGTGGCACAACGGCTCATGAAGAACCAGGGCCTGGTGACTAACAACTCGCAACCATTCCTGTGTGCGCCTTTCGACAGGAATGGAGGGACCAACAATTTTATGCCGAATCCGAACGGCTAGACGAGAAGCACATATTCGTGACAAGTGATACTCTTGGAGGATTTGTCAATTCCTCGCAAGAGGCAGTAGCCCTGAAAAAAAACTTTTTAGTTTTTAGGTGGACGAGGCTGGGAAGCGATCCCAGACCTCCAGCGTGACAGTCGAACGCACTAACCATTACGCTACGGGCTACTACAGTAATTGGTTAGGGTTATACGAAAAAAATATACACCATCTGAAAGGTTACCTCATAAAAGGTCAACTTCTTTCAGTAATTGGTCAGTTTTTGTCTAATTGAATTTTTAAAATTTATTTTTGTAAGGTCGTATAAGACTTTTAGCACCTCGTGTGTGGGATATTCGCAAAAGAAGTATACCATTTGAAAGGCCAACGACTCGTGATAGAAGGTCAGCTAGTTTCGGTAATTGGTCATGAAGACTCTTATACTGTAACCTTGAACCAACCATTAAAAATTCATTAAAAAAACCTATGGCTGACCAATTTCTGAAACATGTTTGCCTTTTATGAGGATTTAATAACCTTTCAAATGATATCTTTTTTTTGGACAATTCGGTAAATGAGGTGCTAAAAGTCTTATACGACCTTGAAAAGTAAATAACTTCAAAAATTCATATAAAATAATCTATGGTTGACCAATTACTGAAACTAGCTGGCCTTTTATCATGAGTCGCCACACTTTCAAATGGTATACTTCTTTTGGAAACATCCCACAAATGAGGTGCTAAAAGTCTTGTACGACCTTGAAAAAATAAATTTTAAAAATTCAATTCAACAAAAACTATGGCAGACCAATTACTGAAGTTAGTTGACCTTTTATGAGGTCTAGGTAACCTTGCAGATGGTGTATATTTTTTTCGAATATCCCATGCATGAGGTGCTAAAAATAGTTTTGACCTTAACAAATTTTTAAAAAAAATCTTTAGGTGACCAATAACTGAAAGTAGCTGACCTTTTATTACAAATCGGTGGGCTTTCGAATGGTACGCTATTCTTGCGAATATCCCATAAATGAGGTGCCAAAAATAGTTGGAGACCTTGAAAAACTTCAACCATTGATTACTAACTTCCTATGGCCGACCAACTTCTGCAACTAGTTGAACTTTTTTGACCAATTACTGACCTTTTAGATGGCATACTTTTTTTGCGAATATCCCATATATGAGGTGCTAAAGGTTAGGAGCCCAGTCATTCACCTTTATTTGGTCATGTCGTGACTCGTGAGGCTGAGAGTGGAGTTATAATTTCCTTTTTTGTTTCTATATATGTGAAATTATACGAAAAATTTGATGTAAGAATACTAAAATAGGCAAAATTTAATTATTAGCAAGAGTTCGTTTCGTACGGCAGCAAAAAATGAAAAGGTTTTTTTTTTAAGGAACACAATGCAATTTTATTCCGTAGAGGGGGGTTCTTTCTCTCCTTTAGGGAGGAGGGGCATTTAAAAAAAATATAAAAAAAATCAAGTGCAACACTTACACAAAGAAAAATAAGATACCTTTTTTGAAAGCCAGAATTATGTTCTTTAATTTTATTTTCAAATCAAGTTATTGATGTCCTAGTCCAGTCAAATGGTGTTTTGGCCAGGAAAAAAATATAGAAGTTTTTTTCTCACTCGTCTTTTATATTTTAGGGGTTACTGAATCCGAATTTGAACTTTGCTACTTCCTACGGATATGGCTTCACAGCGAAAATCGCAAAAAACCTCAAAATTTTAGGCCCTTTTTTAGTTTTTTTGACAAAAAGTCAACAAAGAATACACCTTTCGGATAAAATTAACTTCTACACTTTATAGAACACACAATTTCCTACAAAAAAGGTATTTAACTTTTTTGTAGAATTAACGGGTTGGCCACTAGAGAGTACGGTACGTAGTACGGAGTACTAGAGAGTACCAAAATTTCAAACTTTTTGGAAAACACAGTTCTCTCGTTAGATTTTTGCTTGTATCTCAAAAACCATGCTTTTGCTTAAACAACATTAAATTCTCTACAAGTTTGTCACTTTCATGACTTCAATTGGCGAAAAAATGCACCGGCTAGAGCGTGATGAAATTATATCTCATATGACAGGAAGCCACTAATAGCCAATGGCCTATTGATTATGACATATAGAATGGAACTAAGAGACTGTACACAAGAGAGCGACCGCAAAGACCGACGAATGAACAAAAAATGGGAATTAAAAAATGTATTAACTTAATATCTAATCTCGGTCTCGCATGAGGAGACCGAGAAGAGACGAGACGAGACTGGCTTTTAAGCAACCGAGACGAGACCGAGAAGAGTCAGTATATTTGGACCAAAATTTACAGAGAGTCTAATAAATTAAAAAATCCAATTTGAATTAAATTTTTATTTTCTTCTGCACGTATTCAAACTATAATCGAAAATATTTCGTTCTAATAATCAACAAGTTGGCCGGAAATCATATTTTTCGGAGACGAGACCGAGACGAGACTTAAACATACGAGACCGAGACGAGACTGAAAATTTTCGATTTTAACGAGACCGAGACGAGACTTACAAATGTCTCGCAGAGTCTCGTCTCGCGGCCAGCCCTAGTGGTTAGCGAAGGGTTAAAAGAAAAGTAAATATACGTTTTAATTCACGAGTTGTCTCTTAATCCATGCTTTCACGAGAGCTCCAAAGTTACGGGTGAGTTAAGCGCTGTCTTTATTAATATGGCTGTAAGGGTATTCTCTTAGCTAACAATTTTAAAAAATAGACAAACGAGCCGCCTGTGTGTGGAAACATATGCAATGCAAACTCTCTGCCTAGATCTAGATTTTTGGAAGGCTTCAGAGGAACTTATAAAAATTAACCGTAAGGAATTAACAACAAAATAATGTTTTTTTCCAGTAAATCAGTAAAAATTTAAATATCAATAAAAGCCAAAAATAGTTTGCATTATAAATAATGTAAAAAATTAACTTCATATTTTTATTTTAAGAGAAATTCTAAAAATAGAATGTTATTTTATTCATTGTAAATACGCATAGATGTTTTTCTATAAAGTGACTGATTTCTTTATTTTAGCTCATACCTACTTATGAAACTTATTTATTTATTAAAAAAAATTTTACACCGAAATATCTTAATAATCAATCTATATAGGTATATAAAAATGAATCGTGGTTTGTGCGGCTGCTTAAAACTTGAAAGCGGCTGGACCAAATTGGATACATCCTTATGGGGGTTTCATTATAATTGTTCTGCGAAGGTTTAGGAAAAAAAATGCTTACAATTCTCAACAGGTGGCGCTGTATGTGCACATTTGTGGTTGTATATTTATGTTTCAACACACAAGAATTTTCTAAACGATTAAATAAAACTCGTTTAAATATTTGAAATTATATTTTTTAAGTTTTTATTGATGTTTCTTGTTTGAATATCAGAATTAGAATGATTTATTTTTCAGGCAATGACAAATTGATAAAAATATATGTAAGCTGAGTGATTTAGAAAAAGTAATTAGTGAAGTGTTTCGATGCACAGTGTTTTGAGTTGCCACACTATTCCCCCCTTAAGAGGTTTCAGAGAGCAACTTATATCTTGAAAGTGACATGTTTTGGTTTTCTTGAGTAAGTCCGTTGTGGCCTATCCATTGTTGATCCCCACATATGGGCAGGTACTTGTTGAGTTGCATTTGCATCTGTACTTGATTCAGGAATGTCAAGATCAGTCTTGTTTATGAATGCGGGTTTTAATCTGCTGACGAAAATATTTTTTTCGGTGCCATTTATATCAAGTATAAAAACAGTTTCAGATACTCTTTCTACGATTTTGTGTGGTCCCACGTATGGTTGTTCCAGTGGCGCCTTGACATGATCACATCGAAGAAATACATGTGTGCATGTATTTAAATTCTTTAAACGAATACTTTGCTTTTTGTATGATGAGCAGTGGGGGTAGGTCTCAAACCACGCATATATTCTCTATGTTTTTCAATAAAAATTTGTGGATTTCCAGGCTGATCAAAACTTACCAGAAATTCTCCGGGAATTCTCAAGTTTGTCCCGTACAACATCTCTGCTGGAGTCGCTTGAATGTCTTCCTTGAAACTGGTGCGAAGTCCAAGTAGAACGGTTGAAAGAATTTCTGTCCAAGGTTTTGGTGAACACATCAGTGCAGCTTTAAGCGTTCTATGCCATCTTTCGACCATCCCATTTGATTGGGGATGATATGGTGTGGTCCTGTTCTTGCGTGCACCCACTAGACAAGCTAAAGCTGAAAATAATGCTGACTCGAACTGTGATCCTTGATCGGAGGTGATTGTTGCTGGTGTTCCATAATGTACTACCCAGTTGTCCCAGAAAGCTGTCACAATTGTCTCAGCAGTGATGTTCTTGAGAGGAACTGCTACTGGCCATCTGGAGAAACGGTCGATTATTGTCAGACAATACTTGAACCCTTTGTAATCTGGAAGCATGATGATGTCAAGATGAATATGGTCGAATCTTTTATCAGGAACGTTGATGTGCTCTGCTCGCAATTTGTTGTGTCTCTGAACTTTTGACTTTTGACATTCTAAACATTCTCGAGACCATTTAATTGCATCTTTTCTTATTCCAGGCCAGGTGAATTTTTCCCTGAGGCATTTAGAAGTACTTCTACCGCTCGGATGAGAAAGATTGTGAACGATGTTAAAAGCTGTAAATCTGAGTGATTTTGGAATATACGGTCGAACAGTTCCTGTTGATACATCACAATAAATTTCGACATCATTTTCAATTGTAATTTTTTGAATTTTGAGTAGACTTGAATTTTGAATAATTTCGTTCAACTCTTCGTCATTTTTTTGTTCTTTTTTAATAGTATCTGGATCGAGGACTGTTGGCATTTGTATTTCATTAATGCGAGATAATGCATCTGCCACGACGTTGTCGTCTCCCTTCACATAAACAATTTGGGTTGAAAATTGAGAAATGAAGTCAAGTTGTCTTAGTTGTCGGTCGGAAGCTTTTTCCAATTTTTGGCTAAATACTCTTGTCAATGGTTTATGATCAGTTCTGATAACAAAATCACGAATTTCTAAGAGATGTTTGAAGTACTTGAGTCCAGCGAAAATAGCAAGAAGTTCACGATCATAGGTGCTATATTTTTTCTCTGAATTTGAGAGTTTTCTTGAGAAAAATCCAATTGGCTTCCACGTCTCGTCTTCAAATTGCTCAAGAGAAGCACCTATTGCCACATTGGACGCATCGGTTGTAAGAGTGATTGGAGCTGTTGGTGACGGAAATGCCAAAAGTGTTGCCTCGGCAAGGATGCGTTTACTTTCCTCGAATGCGCTGTTGGCTTCTTGTGTCCAATTGATTTTAGTCTTGTCGTTTTTTTTGGAATCCTTGATATAGCAATTCAGTGGTAATATAATCTTTGCTGCATTTGGTATACTCCTCCTATAATAATTAATCATACCCAAGAATCTACGAAGTTCCATGACTGTTTGAGGTTTTGGGTAGTTAAGGATTTGTTCAAGACGTTCTGCTATAGGTGCAAATCCATAATTATTGATGGTGTAGGCCTAGGAAATCGACTTCTTCTTGACCAAATTTGCACTTGCAGGCATTGATGGACAAGGCATTCTTCTTTAAGCGTTCGAAAACTTGTGTAAATGATCTCGGTGTTCATCTTCACTAGTAGACATAACTAAAATGTCATCTATGTAGACAAAAACGAAGTTAAGATCACGAAAAATTGAGTTGACATATCTCTGGAACGTCTGGCTTGCATTCCGCAAACCAAATGGCATCACAAGGTACTCGTATAAGCCCCATGGAGTGATGATTGCGGTCTTCTTGATGTCCTTCTCGTTCATTGGTATTTGGTGATATGCCTTCTCTAAATTAATGGTAGAAAATATTGACTTACCATGGAGGAGTGGAAAAACATCGGTTATCATTGGTGGAGGATATTTGTCAGGAACTGTTGCTGCATTCAGCTTCCTGTAGTCGCCGCAAAGTCTCCAGGAACCATTCTTTTTCTGAACCATGTGAATTGGACTTGAGTATGGACTGCTTGATGGTCTGATTACTCCTCGATCGAGTAGGTCCAGTATTTCTTGTTTACCTGCTTTTGCCTTTTCTCCAGCTAACTTGCGACACTTTTCGGCAACTGGAGGTCCAGTGTTGATGATGTGATGAGAATAATCAGAATTTATCTTCTTTGAGTTCATTGTAAACGGTTTCGTTATTTCAACATATTCTTCCAGCAAGGATGAGTATGGCATAGTGGAATTGATTGTTGAAATGCTAAAAGTTGAAGTTTCATACAAACCCCCATTTTTGACAATGTTAGTTGTAGCATCAATAAGACGTTGGTTCTTCAAGTCGATTAATAGCTCATAATGAGTGAGAAAATCAGCCCCGATTATAGCAGATTGGACATCGGCAATGATAAAGGGCCATTTAAAAGCTCGACGAAGTCCCAACGCAACAGTTATGATTTGCGATCCATACGTCTTAATTTCGGTTTGATTTGCAGCAAAAAGTATTAACTCACTCACATCCAATGACTTCTGAGCAGTGGGCTTAGGAACGACGAAACTGCTGAACCAGAATCAATGAGATATCTTGTTTTTGTTAATTTGTCAAAGATATGTAGACGACTTTCTGTAACTTGTATAGGGCTGCTTTTAGAATCGATATGGATGTTGTTGTCGTCAATTGGCTGGACTGGCGACAGCGTTCTTAGTTTTCCGAATCTGTGCTCTGTTCCGGCTTCCAAGAACATGGCTGACTGCATTTGAAAGAATTATTGTTGGGAGTTCGATCTTCCTCTTGAACGGGATGCATTTCGGGATCTGGATCTGGGAAATCGGATATCTTTTTGAATTAAGTTTACCTTTTCTGTCAAATCATGAATAGCCTTGCTCATCAATTCGATGTCCTTGTTGATGTTGGTGGATACTGCTTGAATAGTTGGATCCTGTCTTGGTTGTTCTGAGACTGCATAGACTGAGACGCCTGAGATTTGTTTCCACAGTTTCTGCGTAACTCTTGATCAGCCTGTTTTCAAACTCCTCATACTTCTTCTTGATGGTAGTGTCTAAGGCTAAATCTGCTACCATCTTCAAAACTTCACCCTCCATGTTTACCAATATTTGGGAAAACTTTTGTTCGTCATCATCAATGTTGGCTAATTCGAATGCTGCTGCAACTTGAGTTAACCAAATGTGCGGCTGAGATTTGTCAAAATGAGGCAGCTTAACATGTACGTTGGGTTGTTTGAAAACATCTGATCCATTATTAGATTTCTGTTGATTGATTACCTTCAGTCGCGAAATTTCTTCTTGGAGTTGATTGATGACCTGGGAATTAATTGTTTTCATCTTCCGGTTTTTTCTTATCTTCATCTTCTTCCAAAACTTTTTTGATAAGTGTTGAAATAGTATTGTATTGGTCATCAATTGAATCTCGTTCTTTGTCCGCACCTTGATATAATTCTGCATCATCGCTGAGCTGAATTTGTTTTGCATCGATTTGATCTTGAATTTCGTTGAATTGTCTGTAAAGATTATCGAGAGATTTTAATTTGGTTTCGTCCTATTTGGATTGTTAAAATAATTAGATATTTTTGTAATCAATCCTTTTATGGACGTCCTTCGCTGTGTTAGCTTTTGAAAATCGTCTGCCATTGTGTTATACTCTCCTTTTGTGGGCTAATTCTTGATGGAAGGGAGTCTAAAATTTCTTGAAAATTTGTGATTAATCGTTTGACCAATCACGTCGGGGTCACCAAATTTGTGGTTGTATATTTATGTTTCAACACACAAGAATTTTCTAAACGATTAAATAAAACTCGTTTTAATATTTGAAATTATATTTTTTAAGTTTTTATTGATGTTTCTTGTTTGAATATCAGAATTAGAATGATTTAGAAAAAGTAATTAGTGAAGTGTTTTGATGCACAGTGTTTTGAGTTGCCACACATTTCGTTTTTTAGCAGGATAACTCGAGAATGAATCGTTCGATTTTCACGATTTTTGGGTTAAAGTGACAGATGTCAAAATGACAGATGTCAAAGTGACGGGTGTCTAAGCGACAGATGTCATATTGACAAATGTCAAAGTGACAGATGTCAAAGTGACGGGTGTCAAAGCGACAGATGGCATATTGACAAATGTCAAAGTGAAAGATGTCAGAATGACAGATGTCAAAATGGTAGATGTCAAAATGACGGATGGCAAACTGAAAGATTTCAAATTGATAGATATCAAAGTGACAGAAGTCAAAATGACAGCTATCAAAGTGACATATAGAAGTGATATCGAGGACTCGACCGAGAAATGGATTTGATCGAGTCACATTGAGTCAAGATGTGCAATGAATTGATGCAAGCATTCGATAACGGAAATTGTGGCATTTTCTTTCTTGATGCTTTCAGTGGAATTGGAATTTGTTTTCTGTTGTCACTGATTTTCACTACGATTCGTAGTGAGATCTGAGATTCCTTTGGTATGTGCCTCTTAGGGGATTGATTCTATGTTGTCAGAAGGGAACCATTCTGCATTGAAATTGACATTAAATCTGCAAGTGGATGAAGAACCTACATGGAACATTTCAAAAAAGTATGGGATACTGAAAGTATTGCAACAATGTAACATTACCACCTACGACAAGTGCCCAATGGCTGACAAACGTGCATGGGAAGCCCTGAATCGCATGTTGAAAGATATACGAAATGATGAAAGACGTTTAAGTGGCGCAATGATTATGCTGTCAGGTTATTTTCTTCACAGGATGCCAGTCATTTCAACACAAAATCCGACAGATGAATTGAACAGTTTCTCAAAGGCGTCCACCTTATGGGGATATGTGAAGAAATCGTTATCGAATCCTTGATGAATGAAAACGAAGCCACAAACTATATAACGAAATTTACCATACCAGCGACCTGCCATTCGTATTTAAGCGTCTCGCTTTCGATATGAGGATTATTAAGTCGCAAGCATTAATATTGAATTTTCATGTTTCTGACATGGTCAAATGTATGTTGCTAGTGTGTCTGTAAACATCCCGCTTTGTACGTGTACCCGACCGAGAACAGAACGGAAAAAACTTGTTTACAATGAAGCACTTCAGTAAAAAAGCAGGTTGACACGTCAATCACTGCGGTCTGATACACATCAAAATTGTTATACTTCAGTTATATCCATTGCATTTATTCGAATAGAAAATTTGAATTGACCGAATTAAGTACATCAAGCAGAATGTGCCACACACGGAAGTATTATTTTTATTACACTAAAAATTTTGGCGAAAGGAGTTCGCTGGGTTGCTAGTATATCTATAAAAAATAAATTTTTGTTAAAACTAATTTTAAAATTGTAAAAACATATTTCTTTTGCATTCGTTATTTTTTTTTTAATAAAAAAAAAAATTCAAAAACGCAAAATATGTTATTTTTCGCAACTTATACGGATTTTGTTTAATTTGGCTATATATGTATGAAATAATTTTCCAAATGCGACTTTCTTGCTCGTGACCCCTTTTTGGCGACTTTTTCAAATATCTAAGCGGCAACCATGACGACCTTCTTAAAACGAATACATGGATAAAGGTGCATTTCGGCTTAATGTAAAACATGTTTAATTTTACGACGATAAAAACCTTTAAATTTTCTTTTCGGACAAAGAAACCCAAACCCCTCCCAGCCGAGGCAATTTTGCGCCCTCAGCTCGGGTGAAGGAGGGAGAGCATTACCTACCTGCTAGGTAGGTAACCATAGGGCTGGCCACGAGGCGAAAATGGTCTCGCTCTCGATCTCGGTCTTGCATGACGAGACCGAGACGACACAAGACCTCTTAAGCAACCGAGACGAGACCGAGACGAGACTGTATATTTGGACCGAAATTTACAGAGAGTCTAATAAATTATAAAATCCAATTTCAGTTCAATATTTATGTTCTTCGGCACATATTCAAACGATAATCGAAAATATTTCGTTCCAATAATCAACAGTTTGTCCGAAAATCGTATTTTTCGGAGACGAGACTTATTTATACGAGACCGACACGAGACCGAGATGAGACTGAAAATTTTCGATTTTAACGAGACCGAGACGAGACTTACAAAAGTCTCGCAGGGTCTCGTCTCATGGCCAGCCCTAGTAATCAGGACTCTTATTGTCGTTCTACCAGTGTTACCATCATGCCCCACTTCTTTTAAGTAAAGTTAGGACATAGACTAATAGCTCATCCCGTCCGGATGAAGTGCAGTGTTGTTATTTTAATTGTTAGCGTGAATTTTAGAAAATTACTTATTACTTCGTGCGTATTTTCAAAACAAAATTACAAAAATTATTTATTTTGCAGGTGTTGCCGTTGTTTTTTAATAATTTATTTTCTATTTGAATTTATTTTTTTTTTTAATTCTCTTGCCTTTCTAAACTTGGTGTTATAGACTTCCCACATAAATGGGTGGAGACCGAGCACCCCCCTTAAAAATAAATATGTTATTTTCGGGTATTCAGTTGCTAAAACTCTCGGTTTACCGGCAACCCTGGTATAATCCGTATTACGCTAGCACCGACCAGCATAGGTAGTCGTGTAATTTTTGAGATCAACAGCATGAATCTGAACTCTATTCAACATCCTGAATCAATAAATTCATTGCGTATGTTACGTAATAAGCTTATCTTCCGCAACTTAAGATTCGCATTAAATATGCATGTTTGTACCTAATCAAATTTGTAAGGTCTTAATTCCTGGCATATTTAGATGAAAACCAAACCCCGTCGCGTCGTCATACTCATAGTTGGTCACAACAAAAAGTGGAGAGAAATTCACTTGCACTTTTTCTGTATCAACCTGAGCGATAGTAAACATAAATACCAACCCATTGACCGTTTTAGCCATAAAAGTATGGCTTCATTAAAAGAAAAGAAAAATTATAATTATTCCTCATAGCATTTCCATTCGCCCAAATTGAATCCAAATAATGAAATAAATATAATAAATTTAGTCCAAATAACCGATAGTGGAAAAGAATTCCATAACGCACGAATAAAAATGAAATCAATAAAATTAATTGAATATGATCGACGACGCTTGTTCGGGGACTGCCTAAAGCAGGCGCTATAGCGAAATCGTTACGGATGTACTCGTACTTCCACCCAAGACGTTAAAGTAAGTTGGAGGTAGGTATATCGATAAATTCGGTAACAAAATGATTTTGGACAAAACGCGTCGCTTAGTCCGCATTAGGCCAGCAGCAGACACATAAGTGCGTGTTGTTAGGGCCAACACAAGGGAAACTGAGTATGCCCAAGCTGCTAATTATTGTTCGTGGAGGCTTGCAACTGCTGGGTGAGATCCAATGCAAGCTTAACCATATAATGTCCATCTTGCATACTAATTAGCTTAGGGGTAGGGGCATACTTTGACTCTATAACCGGGGCTCACTCTTCTCTTGGCCATTCAGTGGAAATGGAAAACGAAGACGAAAAGGAACGCGACGCTCTTCCAATGCAGGCTACTACAGATATACTGATACTGATTGATTGAGTGCTTCTTAAGCTTTTTGACCATCGGGGTGAGCTAAACAACAAAAGTGGAAAAGAGACTATAGCTACTATTGGCTTAAATTTGCCACAACTGCATGCGACACAGTGATTTTGGGAGCGGCAGTATAAAATCAAGGGCTCCCCAACAATTTGATATCATTCACAGATTGTCCACGCTCAGCAGCTTATTGAAAAAAGTGCGGCCGCGATCGATTCGGAGTGTGTTCCTTTCATTTTGCTTTCGATTTATTTTTTGTCTATTTCGGTTATCAGACATGGCGTTCCGAGTGTCCTCTTTGATTTTAATAATTGGTTGTGTGTTGACGTTTGCCAATGCCGCAGCCATTGACAATTCCGTGTACAGTGTTGAGCCGAGAATTCGATCCAGCGAGGAATTGATCTCGAACATTGTGGCCGATTGCTTTCATGCTGATGCCATGCAATGCATGAAGGAGCGAGTGTTGATCTTTTTGAATAATGTAGCTGGTGTCAAGGAAGAACAAGAACGATCCTTATCGGAGGATAAGATCGACAAAGTGATTGTCGATCGCGTTGGAAAGATTCTGAACACAAACGAATTCCGTTTGCAGTTGCCTCAGACATTCTTCCAGAGTTCCGTGATGACCTATCGTGCTGATCGTGGTTTCGACTTGGAATTACCGACCGAGGGTGAAGGTTAGTTTGGGTGGAAATTTCTTATTGTTCTCTTCATTTTTGTATGGCATTTCTCCACACTCTCTATAGCTCGAGGACTCTTGTTGAAGAAGAAGCTTCTGCTGCCAGTTCTCTTATTGATGAAGCTTAAAATGAAGTTGCTGATGCCATTGATTGTCATGTTGGTTGGACTTAAGGCAACAAAGGCCTTGATCTTGTCGAAGATAGCCATCAAGCTGGTACTTGGATTCCTTATCTACAACTTGGTGAAGAAACTGGGAGGTATGAAGATGAATATGATGCCAATGATGCCAATGCCACCATCAGAGCCAATGACTGCTTATGGTGCTCCAATTGCCAGTACCACAGCTTCTTCGTATGATCCCGCTAGTTGGGAGCCAATGAGTGGAGGTCCATATGCCCGATGGGACTCAACTCACTCTGGATCAGCCCACAATTTGGCCTACAGCTCTTACTACCCCAGTAGCTCCTCGTATTCATCGGGAGGCTCATCAGCGGGTTCATCGTCATCATCGAGCGGTAGCTTACCTTCAGCCAGTTATAGTAGTTCATCTTAAAATTTGAGTTAAATTACGAAAAAGACAATACCGGCACGTCGACTCTTTGTTATTTACGACTTTTACTTCTTCCTCTTCTTCGACTATTTATTTTCTTTCTTCTTTTCTTTGACTTGAACTTCTGTGACAGATTTTGTAATCGAACAACTTTTGACGAAAACATGACCCTGTATTTATTTATTTATGAAAGGACACTTCTTTTAAGGTTTAGTTTTAAAATAAAAAAATAAAAACCAAATAATATTTAATACATAATAGAATTAAAGAACAAATATTTTTTAACGAGCAAATGAAGATTATTTTTTTATTTAAAATATTCACAGGTAAGATATTTATATAAAGGAGAATGGGCATTTTTGAGTGTGAGCGGCCACGAATGAAATTAGTCTCAAATGAAAGGTCTGGTACAAGCGAGTAACTTTCAATATGGGCGTTTTGCATTTAGGAAAAGAGATATGAAGACATTTTCTAATGCATTTTTAAATGCATTTTTGGGTCAGGTGGCATTTTCAAAAACTATCTGATACTTATCCTGACTTGAAAATGTCTAATGACACAATAAGTACCAGGTCAAGATATAGCCCGCGGTAATTTTACTAAGCTCCTTATACGAGTTCAGAAGGCAACAGTTTAAGATTATCTATTTCATCGCAGCTTTTTAAAAACAGGGTACCAGCCGATTCTTTTAGTACAATAATCATTAAACAAACCGGTGTTCAGGCTGTTTCGGTGGGAAAATGCACTTTTCCTTTTGCATTTTGGTCTATGTATACCTCCTTAACAAGGTATTCCCAAGAATGGAGTATCAAATGACAAAGCTAGATTGCCCTCTTTATACGAATGTAAGGCTCAAATAGGCTCCGGTCTAAGAAGGTTGGGCCTTTTTTGAATTCTCTAAGAACACATGTTTCTCGTACTAATGTGAATAGGCAAAGACTAACTTTCGGAAGCATCATTGATGTCCATCTCAATTTTGACGATTTTCCAAATCTATCAGAAGATGATTTTGTTTTATTTGCTCTGGGTACGTACCAAGTGAAGGTAGCCCGCGGTTATTTTGCTAAGCACCTAGTACAGGGCTTGTATAATATCGAAGTGTACCGAGGACAACAAGTAAGACATCTTCGGTAATATACCGAAGAGCAAGACATTTGGTTGCAGCGCGCAACCACAGTGGGATGCTGAGCGCTTATTATGTGCGTAGTTTAGTATTTAGCCTGGGCAAGAAGCGGAATTAATAACGATTATAGAGGATCAGTAGTGCCTACTCATTTTTTAAAAACATTTTTTTAGTAGGTATAGAATATTATACAAAGTATGGTAATTGTAGTATTATACTAATATTTACGGCCAATTTCTTGACAAAGTTTAAAATCAATTTAAAACTCGATTCTCGGTTTATTTTTAAATCTCAGTTTTTAAATTATTTAGAACTCGAGCATTTCTTCACTTCAAATCATTTCCCTAAAACTCGGTCTAAAATCATTATTGAGTTTTAGAACTATAGATCTCGGTTTAGTGAAACTGAGTTCTAACGTGTTTTTTAAATTTTTCGTAGCACCCGGTAGATTGTTTTGACCTAAATTTCTGACATTCTTTTGACAAATTTAACAATATCTATCAGTTTTGCTTTGGTGGTAACCTTTGTTGGCATTTTATATTTCTGTTATGCTGTCTATTCATTTGAAATAAATACCACATTTTTGTATTTTGTGATATTTTTTTTTATTTTCGGTATTTTAAAATTGGATTTGTGTGATTCTGCGTTACTATTCGTGTTATGATTTTTGAGGATGGTGTACAAAAATGTTATTAATAGCCCTTTCACACTTCCCCACTATGTATTAATACATGTCAAATTGAAAGTGGGAAAGAATTCCACACGACTGCCAAATTTGTGGGAATGAAATGACTTTTCATATTTTGCTTCCACACTTGCCTGTATTATTACATTACCGTAAGTTAAAAAAAAAGTGTGATAGAATGTGGGATAGAATTAGAACCATTCCTAAAATTATTCATATATTAACACATGTCAAATCGTGTGGGAAAGAATGTCGGGTTGTGTAGGCTGGGCTTTCATATTTTGTTTCCACACTATTTAACATGATTTTTCCCACTTTTTTGACATGTATTAATACACAGTTGGCTAGTGTGGAAGGCCTTTAAGACCAGAAGCTATATTAAGTGAGCATGTGCAAAGTCCATCAAAGTCCACATTTTTGGGACAAAAATAAGTGTGTGATGGGTAATGCATGATTTTGCGGAAATCTTTTTGGAACATGTATATAAGTAAAAATAGTACCTTATATTTTGATGCAGTTTGCGCATGCACCTTTATGTTTCGGCTTCCTTTCCTTTTAAGTAAAAAAATAAGCTCAAAAATCAAAACATGCAAAAACCACCAAATGAAAATTTAAAACCACCACTCAAATAAAAAACATAACACATAACGCAACAAAATTTGACATCTTTTTATTTCAATTAAATAAACAATGTTTCGTTAGATGAAGCGTCCTTCAACAAATCGTGTGCGTGTCTCAGGTCCAAATTTAGTGTGTTGCGAGATGCAACCATTTGCAAGATCTTATCAAGCGCTGAAAAACAAAAGTTTGTCAACGCATTAAAAAACAAATTAAATTTTTAAAATATACCAAGTAGATGCACTTCTTGTGTATACAACTTATAGTAGGTGCGATGTCAAATATGCTTCGCCACCTTCAGTAGGATACCAGCAGCACTGATATTCTGCGAGCTCGCATAAATAAACATAATATGTAATTGCATTGCACAGGTGCTGGTTTTGCAATGAGTTTTGCATAAACTATACACTGCTGCGCAATCTTTGGATATGTTTAAAAATTACATCTGTTTTATCAACTTCGAACTGTACAACCCAAACTAATGAATGTATTCATATACCTTAAATTCACGCGATTAATTTTCTTGGAATTTAACATTGAACATTGCACGATAATGGAACTTGTGTAGGTACTTGCCAATTTGTCCCTAATTGATTTAAATTGCATTCCTTTTTAATGTTACAAGCTTAAATTTCGAACAATATTAAGTGTTTTGAAGAAATGAAAATATTTTTAAACCGAGTTCTAAGTTGCTAAACCCTCAAATTTGAGAGTCCAAATATAACAAAGTTCTAACTCAAACTAAGATTTAAATCGGAATTATTTTGCCTTAGAACTTGGTGAAGAAATGAGTTAGAACTCAAATGAGTTCTTATTTCTCGATAAACCGAGTTTTAAGGGTTAGAACTTTGTGAAGAATTTGGCCGTTAATGTTTTATATGCATTGTTTATAATTAAAATCTTTGAGACTGATGTCTATAATTGTTATTCCACTTTCCTTTTCTATTTTTCCATTCACATTAGCCACAAAAGTGACTAAAACTCTATTAAAGTGTTAATACAAAAATGCATTTTGTCCTATTTTGAAGTACACCACAACGAAAAAACTTCTACACTGTACTTTAACAACCGGCCGCTCGCACCCCTTTTTTCATACAAGTTTGCCCATTCTCCTTTGATTTGCTAAAATTAGCAAATTTTCTAAATCAACATAATTTTGAATATTCCTTAAAACAAAAGCCCTCTAAAATCATTTGGTTTTCTGTGTTTGACTTAAAATTATTAAGAGCATTGAATATTCAGATCCAAAACTGTACTTAAAAATTCCCCAAAAAAAAATCAGCTTAAAAAATTAAATCATTTGTTTTTTTTTTAATTTGTTTGAGTTTGAAAATTAATTATTAAATAATATAATGATTTGAGATCAAATTAAAGAATGGATTTCTGGATGTAAAAACAGCTATAACATAATATGGTTAGTATTGCCGTTTTGCCGCCTTTTTTAATTATATTTTTTATTTCAAGTATTAATTTTGGTAAAAATTGACCACCCTGCGGTAAGAATTTATTATAATTTTAATAATAATTTCGGAACAACCTACAGGCTTGGCTATAGATTTTGTGGACGTTGTCGCATCTTATGCCTGTAACTGTATCTATTGGTTTTAAGTCAAAAAAAATTAAACAAATCTGGATGAGCTATGAGGTGGTCAATTTAATAACAAATTCTTATTATGACTTCTATTCACAATATTATAATGGTTTAGCCATTGGACCACATAATAATGGTTTAAGATGTAGCGTGTAGGTGAAGTTGAAATTTGTTCATCTTCTGTTACCATAAATTTCTTTTATTTTGGTGTTAATATGCCGATAAGACAGTGGTACACTTGGGCGACTGGGCGTATACTTACTTTTATAAATTTATTATTTTTACTTACTCTATAGGGCAAGTATTGGTTTCGTGTCAAAAAAAAAATTGAGGTCTTTATCAAAACTAACATAACGATGTGGAGAACGAGAAGTCCAAGAAAGTGATTTTCGTCCAGACGTTTGTTGGTCTGTTTGACTGTGCGTCTGTGCACCCTGATGTACCTAGTACATTGGCTTTTGTCGCCAATTTGTTTTTCGTTTAGTGATCTGGATTGTCAAAAAGTTTTATTTTTAACTTCCCATTGGAAGTTATTGTAATCGGTGCGATGTATCGAAATGAAAATTTTGACATATCTTCACGTTTTGAGGTCAGAATTCGTCGATTTTAGCAAGATGTATGTACGTACCTTCGGGGTACTTTTTTCGTCCACCATGTCTCGAGAATGAATAAAGATATCGACCTCGGATAGATTTTATGTTACAGATAATATTGTCATAACGTGCTGGAAAGGTTTTCTAACAAATTCAATAAACCGTTTTTTTACTACAACAATTTAAAAAGGAGCTGAAAAATGTCATTCATCTGGAATATCTCGAGAACGGAATAAGATTTTCACTTCAGACTAATTTTAATTTACACATAATTACACATTACCAAATTGGTAAATATTAAAAAAAAAATTCAACACACAATTTTTTTTTTACTAAGAAAAACAGTTCAAAAATAGTTTTCGTCTCAAATATTTCAAGAACAAAAAATGATTCCGAACCCAGTCTATTTTTTGTTTACATATAATGACGTAGTCAACAACTGATAATTTTTTTTAAAAAATTCAATAAACTGTTTTTTTTTAGAGCAAAAAACTGGAATAAAAACTATTAAAAATTCTTAACAAATTTTTTTCAACTCAAATATTTTGAAAAACAAACAATGATATCGGTTTCAAAATTCTACCAAAAAAATATACCTGTACCACCTAAATGTTGTGTAATTTTGAGATTTTTAAAACCACCATTAAAAAAGCTAAAAATAAAAATGTTGCAAGAAAAATTTTTCAAAAATGCTTTAATTCGAAAAATTCTTACCATCAAAATCTCCTTCTAAATCGAAATTTTGCATTATGACACTTATATATTCTTTAATAACATGTTTTTTTTTTAATTATACATTCCCCTGATTTTTGGTATTTTTTTAGCCAATAGTCTGTTTTGAAATAATTGGCTTAAATAATTAATACCTTAATACCGAGAAGAGTTAGGAAAAAAAGTGTAAAATATAGGTAATGTCACAATTTGCCGTGAATCTCTATATCTATACCTACCTATATACTGATTATCCAAAAAAACAAAGTTATTACTATACTATATATAATTACTACTATATAATATATAATTATGTAATATATACTCTACCACCCACCACTAAGGTAAATATGTATATGGTCTTCAAGTGCACCAATGGGAAGTTACAAGTGTGGGTCGACCCCAGACTCATTTTTTCTCATTTATTTTATTAAATATATTTCAGCAATGTCCATAAAATTTTGCAGCGTGCAAACTGCACATCCTTGTTCGTTTTCTAGTGGTTAGACTAGAATATGTTGCAAAAAAAATGGGTTCGACTGGATCGCACAAACTTGCTGTCGTAGCTAACAACTTTAACGTAGCTAGAAATTGATGATGTACAAGTACATATCTATAAGTTCCAAAATATTGTGATGTATTAAAAAAAAAAATAAATAAATTATTACTATAAATTTATTATTTTAATGGCTTTGAGAGTAAGAACTCAAAATTATCAAAACGGCGCATTACCGCGTTAATTGGGTCATCGAGCAAGAATGCTTGTGACCGCCATCTCTATCTAAGAACTCTAAATCAAGTATGCCATCTGATTTGTTTGATATATACGAATTTATAAAAAAAATAGTTGGAACCGTTTTCTTAAAAATTAATTTTTTATATATAAAAATAATTCGCTCATTTTTAAAAATAAAATCTAGTATGCCGACATTTAGTATTTACTAAAATAAAATTTTAAACAAAATAAAAAAAATATTCACTGGCCCGTTTTCATAAAAATTTTCAAAAAAAAAATCAATATTTTTTTTAAAAATCCAAAAAAAATTTTTTTGAAAATTTGCATATGCAAAATTATTTGAATTGTGAAGGAGCTCTTGTGTAAAAATTTCAGTTGAAATCGGAGCAGCCGTCAACGAGATTTTCGAAAACAAAAAAACCGTTACTAACCGTTACTGGTAAAATTTGTTTTCATCAAAATATTGACCATACCATAAATAGTAAAGGCACAACTTTTAACCAAAATTCTTCGAGCCGTTTAAGAGAAAAAACTTTTTTCTTAACAGTTTTTCACCACTTGTATGGAAGGTACGGTTATATTTTAATTTAGAGAGATGATTTTTCAACTATTCTACTAAATAATAAAAAAAACATCTTAAGTTTTAAAAATATTGTCGTTTTCAAAATATTTAGTTTTGCAAAAAAAAATTTTTAATTTTAGTTCACAGAAATGTTAATATTTTTTAGAAGATTTACTATAAGAAAAATTAAAATTTTCAACTTAACTCTTTTCGAGAAAATCAAAAACCAAAAAGAAATTGTTTCCCAAAGTATTCAATTTATGAAAATAAAAAAATTATTAAAATTACTTAATTTATTTGAATTCTTTTTTAACAAAATCTTCGGACCCGTTTTTGAGAAAAATATTATTTTTCTTTTTGGCGAAACAAAATTGTATGGCAGGTACCGTTATTTTGAGTCCTAAAAAATAAAAAAACGTCTGGGCATATTAGTCAAAAAACACTATATACCAAGTTTGAAGAAAATCCCTCCAGCGCTCCAGCCGTTTAGGCTGTATACAGGCGAGGACAGACAGACAGACAGAATTACGAGACCCACTTTTTTCGTGTTCATCATCGTATTGTTAGGGAAAATTATTATCTCGAGTTCGATTTTTTTACGAATCCTTTACTTACCATATAGAACCTATATCGCAAGTAAAAATTTTCCTCTGCGGAAAGCAATGGAACACAGACCAATGGTGCTTTTTTATTAATGAAACCTATACGGAAAGGAAAATAATTGAATTAACACTCAAAATACTTTAATTTTATTTTATTTTGTTTTGGTTTGTTTTGCTTCATTTCATTTTACTTTATTTTATTTTGTTTTATTTTATTTTATTTTATTTAATTTTATTTTATTTTATTTTATTTTATTTTATTTTATTTTATTTTATTTTATTTTATTTTATTTTATTTTATTTTATTTTATTTTATTTTATTTTATTTTATTTTATTTTATTTTATTTTATTTTATTTTATTTTATTTTATTTAATTTTATTTTATTTTATTTTATTTTATTTTATTTTATTTTATTTTATTTTATTTTATTTTATTTTATTTTATTTTATTTTATTTTATTTTATTTAATTTTATTTTATTTTATTTTATTTTATTTTATTTTATTTTATTTTATTTTATTGTATTTTATTTTATCAAGGACGTATGGTCATTGCAGCATCTCAGCTCGTGAAGGGCATATATTATATATTTTTTATTATATTTTTGTAGTATAAAGTAAAATACTCACAGCATTTGGAGAGCATAAATCACAACCCAGAATTCTCAATGGCCAAAAACAATGATAAAGATGAAACCGGCATTTTAGCATTTAATTTTTGTAAGTGGCAAATCTGTAAGAAAAAAATTTATGATGAAATGGCGTTTCGTGGCATGACATCATATTTTTGACAGTTGCCGGCAACAAAAAGTTGCTCAAGCAAATTTAAGTTTCTCAGTGTTGCCGGCAACATAGTTCCGCGCGCAACTCCGAGCAACTTAAAGTTGCCTAGTGGGCGCTCTCCCATATAAGATATAACTCAATGTAATTGGATCGGGAGCAAAGAAAGTAGTAGTAGCGAGCAACTATAACTCACTCTGTCCTGAAAAGTTTATCAATTTGCGTCTTTTCAATGACAAGTGGAAACCTAGCATAAGTTGCAATTATGAGAAATTAAAGCTATAAGCCTAGTACGCTGCTGATGTGAAACGAACAATTCCATATAAAAATGATATGACGAACTCATAAACGAAAAATCCGGAACGGGAAAAGTTACATTTGGCTTTGTTCGTGCTTTTATTTGTTGTTTCTTTTATTACAGCATGGTTTTCTTTGATTTTGTCTTTAAATTTTATTTAGATTATTTGTATTTGCAACTTGTGAAACTCTCCCTGAATATTTTTCCGCTGTGTTTTCGTAAGCATTTCGTTGTCTTTTTGGAGCCCACAGGACAATTTCGTTTCGCATAAGCAACGTACTAGACTATAGATAAAATAAAAGAGATGAAAAACCATGCAAACAAAATAACAAGTTTTCGACTCAAAATGACTTCAACAACCCATGGTTTTGTTAGGACTTAAGACTAGTGACTATGGGACACCCTGTTTCTTCACATTCAATAGATATATTTTAATAATTTTTTTTTGTTTAACTAAAACTTAATTTTTTTTTCAAAATCACGAAACCAATACTTGTCTTAAAAGCAAATGGAAAGTCTCCACGGTTTGTATATTGATTAAGCAAATGCATGAACCTACTGCATCGTTTCGCTACGTCTAGTAACCGCTTGGTGAATCTTCTTTGAATTGGTTCGAGTCAATGCTATTGGAATCGTTTTTATTAGCTCAATTTGCTCAGTTTTAAAATTTAAATATTTACGTTGCGTTAATATGGTAAATTGACCGTTGAAGTTGGTCTAAGGAAATATTATTTTCACCTTCCGGAAACCGCTTCGAATGTTTATCGTGACCTATGTATACATTTTTGAATTATTGAAACAACATCACTTGTAATTGTTGTTCAACAAGTAGGTATGCGCTAAAAATATGTATATTCATAGCTCTTTCCCCATCAGGGGACCCAGATTAGCAAACTTTTAAAGTTAACACATTCCTTACATTTAAATTTCGAAATGTCACTTGTAAGAATTTGTTATGTTTCTTTATTATACCTATCTAGAATTTGCTTGCAACAATGTATGAATCTGCATCCTAATTGCTTATGCTGTCGCAAGCTTACCTTATACCTTACCTTGAGTGAAGTATACTTTATCCAACTTGATAAGAACCATACTATGAATTACAATTTAAATTATGACATTACACCTATACAGCAAGCAGTTGGCCAATTGGTCATTACGTACGTAGTATTTTTATTTTTTTTTTTAGCAAACAAGGTAATAAAATTAAAACTGTCAATTTCGTATTTTATTGTATAAATGTAATTATTACTTTCACTTGTTGTTGATCCCCCGGCGGCGGCGCGGCGATCCAACCCCGGAGTTAGTCAGCAGAGCAAATTTAAATTATTTACAATGTAATTAGCGAGTTAATAAATTCATTTAGATTAATTAATTACCCTCAGTTAATCACCGACAATGGCGGTGCATTTATGAACAGAAATCACGACCACGGTATCTTCTTTGTCGACGCGCGCTTGATAACACCCCTCACCATGATTTGACGCCGATATGGGGCGATCGATTGAGGATTGAGGGGGATCGATTTTGATATGAGCGGAGCATGCGCAATAAGTGTATGAATTGATTTTAAAATTTAAACACAACAATCGCTTCCAGTTAATTTTCGCTCTCTCGGTCATCTCGCGTTCTGTGTGACTTTTAACTGCGCTGACGCGACGGAACGATACATCGCGACGTCGAAGCGTCAGACGACCGACGAGGCGACGAGCGACGATGCGACGCGACACGACGCCACATGGGTTATTTTTATGCATTAACTGGAAATAATTATTTAAATATAGAATCTCTCTGAGCAACCCTGTCAGATAAGTCTGATTTCGGAATAGCGGGTCGAGTATCGAGTATGTTTGGCAAAGAGAGCGCGGGGTTCCGTCGGTTCGGGCTTCTTGACGACTTTTAAAAGGTGTCAGATGGGCCGATTTATTAATTGCTGTTTACAATATTATTTATTCTTTGTTTCCTTGTGCAGTATGAGTATATCGTTGGTTTGGTTTGTTATAATATGGTTGGTGGGGGTGGCTGGTTTAAGTGAGTATTAAGAGTGCGTCACTAGTGAGGGAAAATAATGCTGTTGAAAAGGTCAAGGATCTATTGATGTGATTTGGTATCGAATAAATGTTTTTATATCTACTTATATTCGTATATTATACGTTCCTACCTACCTACCTACTGTCTCTGCGTGGAAGGTTGAATAAGCATACAAATTTGTTCGATCTGAGATTATATCAAAGAGTTTGGTTTGCAGCTTGTTATAATTTCAAAGTGTTTCCTATATAAGATGGGATCAGAAGTGAGATAAAAAAAGTTTTTGTTTTAAAACTAACGTCCTTTTGCGAATCTTTTTCTATCAGAGGAGAGTAAGGAGGAAAGTATAATACATCAACCTGCAAGCTACAACATTTATGTATAAACATTCTTAGGTGAGGTCCAATCATAGTCAAATACTGAAAACCGGATGAATTTAGGATGTTTACTTTTCAAGATTTAAAAAAACTTTCTCATAAAACTAAGGAGAATGCAGATAAATGATTATTTTAACGACCTTGATTTTCATCAACTTCGTTTTTTCTTGTTTTTACTAAGAAGTTGGTTTCTTTATTTTGTAATATCTTGAAAAGTAAAAGTCCCAGAACTATCCGGCAGAGTTGGGAAAGAATTCAATCATATTAGAATTGCAATCAATTGAATAAAAAGACTTATTTTTAAGTATTTTAACTTCACCAAAGACTTATAAAAGACTTCAAAGAATTCAATAAGTCTTTAGTATTGCATTCTTTTAACTTCAAGTCTTTTAACTGCTTAAAATGATTGCAATATAAAAGACTTCAAAATTGACTGCGAATTACTCTTTGGAATAAAAATACTTAACAAAAGTATTTAACTGCATTCGCAGAGATAAGGCAAATGACTGGGATTTCAAAGAATGCAATACCAAAGTATTACATTCTTTCCCAACTCTGCTATCCGGTTTTAAGTATTTGACTATGATTTAATAAGGATTAAGGATCATTGAATTTTGAAAGAAAAAATAGTACCTAATTACGTAAAATTTTGAAAAAAAAAGTATTTTGAACATTTATTTTTATTTTTTTTATCAAAATTTTGAGTTTGAAAATTAATATTTCAAAAACTGTTCACTAATGAACTTCATTTAAAAAGGAAATGATAGAAGAAACTTCTGACCTTACATACAAAAATAAAAGGGCGTTTTAGTTCTTACCGTTGTTTTTTAATAATTTTTTTAACCTTTTCTTTTAAATTTTTCGGGTTCTATAAACGGTCTGGCAGGGTAAATGCCGCCTCCAATCGGTCTTGGACATACGAATCTGTAATCAGGGGCTCAATACCTGGGTTGGGGTCAGAATCCCGAAAACCGAAATCCCGAAAACCCAAAATCCCGAAAATCTAAAATCCCGAAAACCCAAAATCTCGAAAATCCAGAATCCCGAAAACCCAGAATCCCGAAAATCCAGAATCCCGAAAACCCAGAATCCCAAAAATCCAGAATCCCGAAAATCCGGAATCCCGAAAAGCCAAAATCCCGAAAACCCAGAATCCCTAAAACCAAAAATCCCGAAAACCCAAAATCCCGAAATCGGAACCCCGAAAAATTATATAAAATGAAAAATTTGCGCAAATTTTTCAATTTATATAATTTTTCGGGATTCCGATATCGGAAAAATAATCCTAAGTGTAAAGTTAAGAAGTAAAGGTTAAAGGTTAAAGTTAAGAAATCAGTTCCGTTAATATCTCTTAAACATTATCTAAAACTGTTATTGTAGTTTCAGTAGTGGTGTGTTGTAATTGCATTAATGTGCAAAAAAAATCATTGAACTAAAATCAATAAACGGTCGATGTTTACCGACTCTTATAAAAATCACAGCAAAAAGATACTGTGAATTTTATTATTCTAGGGGAATTTGTTTAAATTCGTGCACCCAGAAAATAAATACCCGTGGTCAGGTTTTTTATAATAAGAAGATGAAGAATTTTAAATATTAAAATATTGAAATTACTTCTGTTTTAAGTGGAGTGAATGAATAAAATTCAATTAAAAAGTACAAGTGACCTCAACTCCAGAAATTATTGTGTTTCGCCCAAGGTATAACAGTGGGCTCTTCAGTCAGTCTGTTATACCCTACTAAGACACAAATTCTGGTCGATGTTTACCGACTCTTATAAAAATCACAGCAAAAAGATACTGTGAATTTTATTATTCTAGGGGAATTTGTTTAAATTCGTGCACCCAGAAAATAAATACCCGTGGTCAGGTTTTTTATAATAAGAAGATGAAGAATATTAAATATTAAAATACTTTTTAATTGAATTTTATTCATTCACTCCACTTAAAACAGAAGTAATTTCAATATTTTAATATTTAAAATTCTTCATCTTCTTATTATAAAAAACCTGACCACGGGTATTTATTTTCTGGGTGCACGAATTTAAACAAATTCCCCTAGAATAATAAAATTCACAGTATCTTTTTGCTGTGATTTTTATAAGAGTCGGTAAACATCGACCAGAATTTGTGTCTTAGTAGGGTATAACAGACTGACTGAAGAGCCCACTGTTATACCTTGGGCGAAACACAATAATTTCTGGAGTTGAGGTCACTTGTACTTTTTAATTGAATTTTATTCATTCACTCCACTTAAAACAGAAGTAATTTCAATATTTTAATATTTAAAATTCTTCATCTTCTTATTATAAAAAAACCTGACCACGGGTATTTATTTTCTGGGTGCACGAATTTAAACAAATTCCCCTAGAATAATAAAATTCACAGTATCTTTTTGCTGTGATTTTTATAAGAGTCGGTAAACATCGACCAGAATTTGTGTCTTAGTAGGGTATAACAGACTGACTGAAGAGCCCACTGTTATACCTTGGGCGAAACACAATAATTTCTGGAGTTGAGGTCACTTGTACTTTTTAATTGAATTTTATTCATTCACTCCACTTAAAACAGAAGTAATTTCAATATTTTAATATTTAAAATTCTTCATCTTCTTATTATAAAAAACCTGACCACGGGTATTTATTTTCTGGGTGCACGAATTTAAACAAATTCCCCTAGAATAATAAAATTCACAGTATCTTTTTGCTGTGATTTTTATAAGAGTCGGTAAACATCGACCAGAATTTGTGTCTTAGTAGGGTATAACAGACTGACTGAAGAGCCCACTGTTATACCTTGGGCGAAACACAATAATTTCTGGAGTTGAGGTCACTTGTACTTTTTAATTGAATTTTATTCATTCACTCCACTTAAAACAGAAGTAATTTCAATATTTTAATATTTAAAATTCTTCATCTTCTTATTATAAAAAAACCTGACCACGGGTATTTATTTTCTGGGTGCACGAATTTAAACAAATTCCCCTAGAATAATAAAATTCACAGTATCTTTTTGCTGTGATTTTTATAAGAGTCGGTAAACATCGACCAGAATTTGTGTCTTAGTAGGGTATAACAGACTGACTGAAGAGCCCACTGTTATACCTTGGGCGAAACACAATAATTTCTGGAGTTGAGGTCACTTGTACTTTTTAATTGAATTTTATTCATTCACTCCACTTAAAACAGAAGTAATTTCAATATTTTAATATTTAAAATTCTTCATCTTCTTATTATAAAAAACCTGACCACGGGTATTTATTTTCTGGGTGCACGAATTTAAACAAATTCCCCTAGAATAATAAAATTCACAGTATCTTTTTGCTGTGATTTTTATAAGAGTCGGTAAACATCGACCAGAATTTGTGTCTTAGTAGGGTATAACAGACTGACTGAAGAGCCCACTGTTATACCTTGGGCGAAACACAATAATTTCTGGAGTTGAGGTCACTTGTACTTTTTAATTGAATTTTATTCATTCACTCCACTTAAAACAGAAGTAATTTCAATATTTTAATATTTAAAATTCTTCATCTTCTTATTATAAAAAAACCTGACCACGGGTATTTATTTTCTGGGTGCACGAATTTAAACAAATTCCCCTAGAATAATAAAATTCACAGTATCTTTTTGCTGTGATTTTTATAAGAGTCGGTAAACATCGACCAGAATTTGTGTCTTAGTAGGGTATAACAGACTGACTGAAGAGCCCACTGTTATACCTTGGGCGAAACACAATAATTTCTGGAGTTGAGGTCACTTGTACTTTTTAATTGAATTTTATTCATTCACTCCACTTAAAACAGAAGTAATTTCAATATTTTAATATTTAAAATTCTTCATCTTCTTATTATAAAAAACCTGACCACGGGTATTTATTTTCTGGGTGCACGAATTTAAACAAATTCCCCTAGAATAATAAAATTCACAGTATCTTTTTGCTGTGATTTTTATAAGAGTCGGTAAACATCGACCAGAATTTGTGTCTTAGTAGGGTATAACAGACTGACTGAAGAGCCCACTGTTATACCTTGGGCGAAACACAATAGTTTCTGGAGTTGAGGTCACTTGTACTTTTTAATTGAATTTTATTCATTCACTCCACTTAAAACAGAAGTAATTTCAATATTTTAATATTTAAAATTCTTCATCTTCTTATTATAAAAAACCTGACCACGGGTATTTATTTTCTGGGTGCACGAATTTAAACAAATTCCCCTAGAATAATAAAATTCACAGTATCTTTTTGCTGTGATTTTTATAAGAGTCGGTAAACATCGACCAGAATTTGTGTCTTAGTAGGGTATAACAGACTGACTGAAGAGCCCACTGTTATACCTTGGGCGAAACACAATAATTTCTGGAGTTGAGGTCACTTGTACTTTTTAATTGAATTTTATTCATTCACTCCACTTAAAACAGAAGTAATTTCAATATTTTAATATTTAAAATTCTTCATCTTCTTATTATAAAATCAATAAAGTTGTGAATTTTAATATTTTTTAATTTGTAATTATTTGTTTAAATTATTATTTAAATGGTGTTTTATTTTATGTTTCATAGCTATAATGAATGTGTCCATGGTAAAAACGAATAAAGGACGGGAGAAAATCTGTATTGATGGCGGATAAAGAACCCCTCTTTATGGCAACAAAATTTTGTATTGTGTTCTTTTAAAAATAACCTTATCAGTTTTTGGCGCCGTATGAAAATAACTCTTGCTAATTAAATTTCGCCTAATTTAGTGTACATCAACTTTTTTGTATAGTTTCGGATATATAGAAAAAAGAGGAAATCATAACTCCACTCTCAGCTTCATGACATGATGAAATAACAGTGAATAAATATGTATTTACCTTTTTTTGTTTTTTCCAAGTTCTGAAGACATTCAATATCGAAGACAATGACAGGTTTTTTCAGATTTGTTGACTTTTCTACCCTCCGCATCTCCCTTATTATTAACCCTAGCGAAAATATGAACATAACCTTTTTTAAAGACAATTTATTTGTTTCCAATTTTGTAGTACAGACTTTTCCGCTAACATGTTAGGTTGTGCCAATATTCACGAAAATCTTATAAGGGGTACATTTAACTCCCCCTCCTGAGTTTAGCTCGCGGCCCTAGGCTGGGTACTTTAGGTATACCTGTGGGTATCCACTACCATATAAAAAAATAATCCAGAGAGCACTATTTTTTGCATGTATTTTATCAATTTGAGTCTTCGTTGACTGTGCTATTTCGGGATTCTGGGTTTTCGGGATTCTGGATTTTCGGAATTCTGGGTTTTCGGGATTCTGAATTTTCGGGATTTTGGGTTTTCGGGATTCAGTATTTCGGGATTGTGTCCGTCTCCCTCAATACCTAGGAATGGGTACACAATTTTTTGGTTCATACAATCATCCTCAAAGTTGATTTTTTTTGGTTTTCAAATTGCTATAACGCAACTTGAGCCGCCTCCAGGGACTGCAAGACTTGCATTTCTTTCATAAGCATTACCACATCTTTCGACTCATATACTTTTTTTTCGGTTCACTTTCACACCCCTAAATTAGCTGTGGAGTCTTGGTCTAAGACCAGTTCATAGATATAGCGTCGCTGTAGATCGAATACCTTGTAACCCAGAAAAGATAGTTTTATGTGAGGCCGTGAGTGTAATAGTGGCCTAACTGCAATTTTCATTATTTTCAGTAGAGCAAAAATAAGAAACAGGTTATTTTTAAATATAATTTGATTCCTAAGTGGGCTATAGGTCTTGTTTTTTCATTTCCTTATTTCAGTTGCGACGTTTCGGACGTGTATACGCCCTTCTTCAGGCCTGTTATTTTTAAACACTTGTAGTTTTAAACAAAGAAACATAACTTTGATTTTATTTTTGCAATATGCTCAAAAAATAAGTGGTTTTTGATTTTGTATTCATCATCCCTCAAAATACCGTTATAACTAAATTTAAAGTCAGATAGGCCATTATTGCACAGAGGAAAAATGTAAAAATATTCAAAAATTGTAAAGATAGGCCAAAGATTTTTAAATAAAACAAGTTTATTATCTATTTTGTATTTCTATTTTATTTATTAATTAAGTTTTTTGTTAATTATGTTGAAACTAAACATTTGTTCCTTATTTTTCTCCATGCTTACATGTCTTCTGTCGGATTATAAAGTTTTTAGGTTGAGGCTTGCTAGGCTTCCACTTATTGTTTTCAAAATAAAATACTTTGAAATAGAAAAATTTCTTCAAGAGAATATTTAAAAAATATTAAGAAGAGGTCGGTATTCAAATATTTAAGCTCAAAAATCTTGAGCCAGTTAACCTTACGTCCTTCTGTAGAGATTTTTCTATTTGAAATGTTTTTTTTCCAGTTTCAAAGTGGATAAAAAGTGGTTATGGTAGGATAATCTTATCAACTCTATAGTTCGAATTAGGTTTTATGTAGCCGTAATGCACTCACTCAATCACCTCGTTATGGCAGCAACAGCTGCAGCATTAACTTTAGTATAAAACTCTTTAACTTCATGGCTTATCGAGGGAGATTATCAGGGCAACCACTTATGTTTAAAACAAACTCAATTCCGATAAAAGATCAGTTAGACCACTATTGCACTCACAGCCTGATGTACTGATGCACTAACATAAATATGGTAACCAAAATTCTGGATCTAATCAAAACTACCTTGTACTCCTCAAAACAATAACTTCAGATCTACGCAGATAATTAACAATCAACACCAGATCAATTTTATTGGCCCTCATTACTTTAATACTAAGTTTTCTCTTGAAAAATCAATTTTTTTGTGTTACCAGGTATCAAAGGGCACGGTAGTGTCCAGCTAAGTTCTTGGCACTACAACCTTTTTACAGGATCAAACTCAGGCGATTTTCGACCCCCCTTAACTTCAGTACCAATAAAGTGAGAAACTTCAAACTCGCAGCGTTTGCTAAGCTCACCAGCATTAGACAACTCACCAAATTTAAATTCCATAGTACCAGTGGTTCCCGAGACATAAGACTTAAAAAAAAGCAAAAACCGTAACTGACTCACTGACAGATCATCAAAATTATGGAGCACTTCCCGACATCGTAGAATCTTGTTATTTCGCATAACAGTAGGCCTTGTAGTGTATACAAAGGAAAAATTTAATTTAAGATTTTCCATTCAGGGGTGTGGGTCCCTCCCATTTTCATAGAATTTATATAAATTATTTGGAGCACTTCTGATGAAATTTATTACAGCGGTAGGGCTTAAACTGCAGGCAAAGGAACATTTTTAAAATTTAAGAATTTTCATTCAGGGGGCGTGATATCCGCCCATTTTCATAGAATTGGTATAAATTATTTGGAGCACTTCTGACTGTCGTGGAATGATGAAATTTGGTACAGCGGTAGAACTTGGACTGTAGTGATGGGTACCTCATACATGAGGCAATACAAATGTCGCACACACCACTTTGAAATGTCCCATCACCTCAAAGCAAAAAAATGTATTACCTAACACCTCACCAAAAACAACAAAAAGTATTTGTCTTTACTCTTTGGTCTCCAGAAAAAAAAAAACTATTCTTACTTCTCATAATTTTAAACGCACACAAATTCCCACTTTTTTCGCAGTATCTTTTTTTGTTGTTTTAAGATAACAACAAGAAACCCAATAAACGCAGTGTGTGCACTTATTACGCATACTTTCTCAAAACTCCTTTGAGGATGTATCTATGATGTAGAAATGAGGAAATACCTCGTGCTCATTATAGTAGTACATTCTCTCTTCAACCAATGAATGCGTAAAATTTTGTATTACGAGTAGGTACCTACTGATTACTCAAATGTCGCAATCGAATAAAATTCGTTACATTGTCCCAGGCTGTGACATTGCTGCTGGTTGTGACATTTGAAGTACGTTTGTTAGAGAAGAGAATGAGGACGAGGAAAGAAAATGAGGAGGTCATTTATGAATGTTGCACTACAAAACAACAATGAAGAAATAATGAAGATATGCAGATAATCATCCAGAGGGTTGAAAATTGAAGGAGGTTTGTTATTGTTCGTTTGAGAGAATTTTTTTTACAACTGCAACTACATTTTTTTATTTCCTTTTTTTTGTATTAAAGAAAGATATGAGAAAAAATCATTTGTTCTGGTGCGTGGTTAGTGTTTACTCTAGTAGTGTACTGATATGTGTTATTCAAATTTCATGATCATTATAATTGAAGAGACCTCATTGAAAAATTAAAATTTTCTTATTGAATATGTCCCTTCAAATAGGTTTGTCCTATGGGACATTTGAAGTGGGACAAAGTACCACCTCATTTCAAAAAATGAACACCTCATACAAACTCATTTGAAATTCGTTTCCTACCCATCACTATTGGACTGCAAACATAGGCTAAACTTTAAAATTTGATATTTTTAACATTCATGGGGCGTGGCATCTGCCTATTTTCTCATAATTATTATTAATTATATTTATCACTTCGGATTGTTGCAGAATAATATAATTTGGTAGACTGGTAGATCATGTGGTCAATAAAAAGGAGATATTGGAAAATTTTAAATTATCCATTCAGGGGCGTGGCACCCAGAATTGATATCAACTATGTAGAGAACTTCTGATTGTCGTAGAGTGATGAAATTTGGTAGAGCGATAGGACTTGACATGCAAGCAAAAGGGAAATTAAAACTTTGAGATTTCACATTCAGTGGGCGTGGCAACCACCCATTTTCACAGAATCAATATTAAATATATAGTGAGAGCACTTCGGGTTTGTGCAGGATTATGAAATTTGGTAAAGTGGTTAGTTTTCAGTCATGGTTATACAAAGAAAAAGTTCAAATCATGAACTTTTTCATGCAGGGGCGTTTCATCCACCCACTTTGCAAAAAGAGCCAAGTTCTTCTATATACAAAAACCTTTGCGTAACAAGTCAGTCGTAAAAAGTAGTGAGATGTAAAAGTACGCCAAGTTCTAAGTTAATTAATGTTAAATATCAAATAGTTTAAGAAGAGTTATATGGAAGAACCTCAAAATTATCAGAGAAATCTGTTATTTAATGATTACTGACTTAAATTGAGTTAGTTTACTTGGCAAGTTTTCATTTAGTATCTACCTAATTTTTCAATCTTAAAATGAAAACTTGACGAGTTAACCAACTCAATTAAAGTCAGTAATCATTAAATAACAGATTTCTCTGAAAATGTTTAGGTTCTTTCATATAACTCTACTTAAAATATTTGATATTTAACATTAATAAACTTAGAACTTGGCGTACTTTAACATCTCACTACTTTTCACGACTGACTTGTTACGCAAAGGTTTTTGTATAAGAACTTTTGTGTAAGAACTTGGCTCCTTTTTTAACATTTATGTTTTTGTTGTGATTCGATCTACAGCGACGATAGGGCGGATCAATCCCCTCTTCACGCGTCGAAAATTCAAAAGGCTTGGAAATAAGTTTTCCATCATTGTACATAGCTCATTCACTTTAAAAAGTCGATAAAAGTTGACATTTAAATCAGTGAACATTTGTTTGTCAATCATTTTCATTCGCTTGTATCCCATCATAATATTTCTAATTAAAACAAAAGATTACCGAAATTAACTTTGGCCTTACAATCAATCAATAAAAGACTATGTATAGAATACTTTTTTAACCTTCGGAAACACGTATCCTGGGCAGTTTTAAAATTTTCTGTCAAAATACTTATCTTTTCCATCAGTTTTATAGAAAAAAGAACACCCTAAACATTGTGGAATACGCAATTAACATACCACCCAGAAAATAATATACATACATGTAAGTCAATTCAATTCCCATTCACAACTCTCTGCGGGGGTGAGTGAATGTTACTGTATATTTGTATTATATTGCTATTGTTTGTGGTTAAAAATTAATAAACTGACGCCTTATGTCATTATATTATGATCCCTTATGAATTTCTTGTTGAAGGTTAAAAAAAGGATTCATGTTAACATATGTACCTACCTGATGGTAGATATAAGGTTCTCTCATTCCTTGCAGTTTTTATGATACCTGACAAAAACACCTTTCATACCGGTCTCTTTAATCTATTGTCTACCTTATCTTAATTTTGTGTGTTTAAGTTATATGTAATGAAAAAAAATTACCTATTTTGTTATTTTTTTCTTTGAGGCAAAAGTGACCTTGAAATAAGTTTTTCAAATCAAATAGGTATCTAAAAAAAAATTGCAAAATATTAAAGAAATATAATGACCCACTGTGTTTGGATGACATTTTATTGTGAGTCTTTTTTGCTATGATAACTATGTATATAAACAAATAATAAACAAACAATAAAGGACAATAATAGATTTGACACCGAAAACTAATTTCTTCTATATTTTTAGCACTGATAGTGCTTAGCGAGATTCTATATGTGGTTTATTATTTTTATTTCATTTTATAGTAATTTAACAAATATAAACGGCGACTTCATAAAGGATTGATAATTTTTCAAAAAAAAAACAACTGTTTTTAATATTATTAAGATTGTTAATTTTGATCCTTGGGTTACTCGGTGGTATTGGCAAGAAAGTAACCTTTCTGTTTTATATAAGAATATATTTTTGGAAAGCATGATAACAATCGAGAGATATTTCTATATCAAAGGGGGATGGTCAGACCCCTATGTTCCTCCCTAAGGTTACAATCTTTTTCGGTGCAGGGAAATAAGTCCCCGGGAATTTAATCCACTGAGGGACTTCGTTTTCACTTAGTGGGAATTAAATCCACTTTAGTGAAGTGGAATTAGTTCCCATGTAATGTGAGGGAACAAAGTCTACTTTCTATTGAGAATTAAGTACACAAACAGAAATACACATGAAGAGGGACTTACTCCTAACAAAAAGAATTAAACAAATAGCTTTAAATTACAGTTAGCTATCAAGCATTTTAACTTAATTTTAAGCTTATCTTGATCGGTGCATAGTAGGTTCCAATTTATTTTGATTATTTTCAATCTTACAAAATGAATTTTTTAAATGAATTGTGTTTCAAGAAAACAAAATAGGTAACTTTTTGTAAAAGTATAGGTACATATAATAGTCTAAGAGCCAGCAGCAGATTTTGGTCGTGAAAGGAAACCAAAATATATACGTAGTCCTGGTGAAGGTGATAACGAATACGTTCGTCGTAGTAATTCGCGAATGTTATTATTTATTTTTTAATTGTATATTAGTGGTAGCTTCTCCAAATGTTTACCAATTAAAAGGTTCTGACTCAAGAAAGTGATTTTATAAGTTACAGGCGTTTGAGTTTCGCCAAACTGCTGAAAAGCGCGATAAAAGTCGCGGATGTAATTACTAGTTTATCAAAAAGGTTTAAGATACAAATATCTTGAAATGCATCTCAATTTAAAGGACTTGACTCCCTGAATTGCAAAATGTAACTGACAGACGTTTTGAGTTACGCCATACTGCTGAAAAGCGCGATGAAAGTCGCGGATGTAATTACTAGTTTATCAAAAAGGTTAAAGATACAAATATCTTGAAATGCATCTCAATTTAAAGGGCTTGACACCCTGAGTTGCAAAATGTAACTGAAAGACCTTCTGAGTTACGCCACGCTGCTGAAAAGCGCGATAAAAGTCGCGGATGTTATTACTAGTTTATAAATAAGATTATCAATACAAATCTTTTGAAATGCATCTCAATTTATAGGGCTTGACTCCCTGAGTCGGAAAATTTTATTGACATATGTTTTGAGTTACGCCAAACTATTGAAATCCACGATATAACTCGCTTTCAAATATTATTATTGTTTTTTCTTTCAATTTGCCTAATTAAAAGGTTTTGACTATCTGAAAAAGAAATTTTGAAGGAAACACGTTTTAAACACACCAAACCATTCAAATAAGTGATATAAGAAAGCTATGTCGTAGCGAGCTTACTACAATTATGAAAACGGGAACTGAGTGTGAATGCAATTTCACATTTCATATAAAGAAAAGAATATGTATAAGCCACTTTAATCGTTTATTTGAATGGTTTCGTATGTTTAAAACGTGTTTCCTGCTAAATTTCTTTTTCAGCTAGCAGTCTCCAGTATTTTACAGAGCAAAGATTTTAGTTCGGCATATTTAATATTCAAAATAACCAATAAAGGACTCTGGCTTGCTCTTTTCCAAAAGTACATAAACAAATATTTAAACCTGTGCTATTGACTTCGGCTTTATTTTGCACGCAAACAAATGGTACCATGTGTACAATTCCAACACACGTATGAACCCATTGCATGAATCATAATCATCCTACTGAAAAAAGTGTCATCAGTTATGCGATACGGCATTTTTGTTTTTATCTCTGCAAAGAATTTTGTAAAATCTCAGTAAAATGTGTAGAATCTATATAGACAATGCCAATCGAAAACACTATTTGGGTGAGGCAAGACAATTTTCGCAGAGATAACACATCATACGTGTGGCAATTTAAGAATTTTTCGGTACGCACAAAAAATTTATTAATTCCTCACAAAGCACGCGATCGATGCGCTTTTCGAATGCTATTGGGTATTTTTTTTTTTTTGTAATAAAGAGAATTCAATTTTTTTTTTTTATAAAGTTTTTTGAGGAATTTCAGGGAAAAGAAAAAAACTTGAGAGAACAGAAAAACGATAGAAGGAGACTAAACCTGTCAAACCCATTGTCCAGAGACGCATAATGTCAATGTAGGAATGATTTTTTTGACCATCTTCGTTGTTGTTACAATTTTGTTCTTAACTTTACTCTATACCTATAGGTGGTGTGACCATATGTTTTTTTTTTTAAATAACAATAAATGAAAATGTTATAGTAAAAATGTGAACCTTTAAATATTTATATGATTTTTGATATTTTGGCGAACTATACAAACAAAAATTTACATTTTGACCAAATTTCTAAAACAAGTAAAATGGTCATATATATACCAATTTTACTTTTTTTTAGAAATTTTGTCAAAACCGGAAATTTTTGTTTTATTAAATTAAAATTCAATAGGTTATTTTACGAACGATTTTTGTTTATTTAAAACACGATTTTTTTCTTTAAACAGGAACCTAATTTATGGCGATCTTGTAAAAGTCAACAGCAATAACTTCTTGTTCTGAATGAAAAAAAAAAAAACAGATGGTCACCTCATCTATAAGAAAAGTAGAGATTTTTTTGTCAGATTTTTCAAATCACATCACAATGACTGAAGGACATCAAGGCAATCGCCTTATAGCCGGTCTATGGCACACGTTAATGCCGCCCGCGTTTCCTTCTTCTGGTTTAAGCAAACAACAACAACAAAAAAAATATTTTTTTTTTAATTTTTTGTGCGCTCTGATGCCAGATTATTGATGTGTCGCGGTTTATGGTGCATTGTTGGTTTTGTATTGATGAGAACAATGATTTGAAAAGAATGCGAATTTGATATAGAAAGATACAAATATTGTGATCTAAAGAGTTAGAGCGATTGTGTGTAGCCAAAGTCAATCGTCATTTTGATTTTACTAAAAGGACACTATGCGCCCAATCGCTTTTATATGTTTGATCTTTTGATTGGCATAGTACAGAAGCCAGCGAAAAAAAAAATCCCATCGAACTATGGATTCGGATTGGATTCGCATTAAAAATGGAATGCAACATTTTTTTTATGAAATGCAGAAATTTTAAGAATCTTAAGGAGAATAAACTTAGAAGTAGATAAACCTATACCAGAGTTTCAGACCATTAATAAAATAATGCAACTCTGGAAATATTCTAAGAAAAAGTCAGGAGACGAAAATTTCCCACAGGCTTTTATAGCTTATTAGCCAAATCACAATCACGCGTTAGGTCGCTCTGACTTTGACATATTCAAAAGAAACAATGAATTCGTATGAAACAGACCAAAATGTTACCTCAGGCGTTGCGTCGCTTCAGATCGTAAATATCGTAAGCGCGAGCTCCAACGCCCGAAAAGATCTATTTTCTATTCTGGCTTCGCTTTGACAGGTCACAATTCTCATTTTATTTTTGTTGTGTTTGGATTTTATTCGGGTGCGAAAGTTTTTATTCAATTTTACATTACTTATTTAAAAAAAAAAACTTTCAATAATTTGTATCAAAAAAAAACTAAATATTTTATTTATCTAAGTGACTCGATTAATAAAAATGCAACAACAGCAGCAGTGAAATTATCTAGTTAAAATGAGTATTTTTTATTGTGGTTCAATATCCAATCCTTCGTATGGAGATTCTGCAAACTAAATTGCATACATGATTATGTATGTATTTTCATTTTAATTATTCCCGCAGATACCTATATATTTATAGTTGTATTGATTGAATCAAAAAACATATTATTAACATTACCAAAAGCAATAAAATAAATAAATTTCCTGTGAAATCTATTCTAAATTTTGTCAGTACCTACCCTTCCTTGGACGTGTTCGATTAAGTATGAATTAAGGTTCCGGAGAGTAAGTTTGCGTACCTCTGATGCCAGAGTATTTTTATTTTTCAACGTACATAGGTTTTCTTAATAGAAATTAAAAGACACTATTTTATTTACTTGCAATACATAGTGACTAAACGCACAATATAATGAATGTACATAAAAAAGTTAAGTTTTGCATTTTAATGAAATTATATTTTGATATAATAGTTGATTAGGTATGCACTATACGATGATAGACAGGGAAAAAAGTAAGTTGTTTATGATGAGAACTTTCCACTCCATTTTCAGCGTCTGCTTTTGCACGACAACTTTGACTTGTCGAAATTTGTTAGATTATTGCGAATGTGAGTTCAGATTTTGTTCTCGTTCGCACTCATTTAATTTCAAAAAAAGGCATGACTCAAAAGTCGTCGTGCAAATGCAGACAAGAGAACGCACAGATTCTGCAAGAACTCGTGAAATGTTTTAATTTTATCTTTAGAACTGGAGAAGTTCCTTCAAGTTTCAAAATGAACATAATATTTCCAATTCTTAAGAAAGGTAACCCCAAGGAGCCAAGTAACTACAGAGGGATATCCTTCCTCAACACAGTCACAAAAATATTTACCGGTATTTTGTTGGAAAGACTATCAAATTGGGTGCGGGAAAAAAATTTACTGAGTGAATACCAAGCTGGTTTTCGGAAGGAGTATTCAACTGTAGATAACATCTTTTCCCTCAAAAGCATCGCGCGAACATACTTGGATAATGGAAAAAAGCTGTACGCATTCTTTGTGGATTTTAAGGCGGCATTCGATTTCATTAATAGAAAAGCCTTATTATATAAGCTTAGTAACCTAGGTATGTCAATAAAAATGCTAAAAGTACTGCAATCATTCTACAATGGAAACCGTACTGCTATTTGGGACGGAAATATCTTATCCGAATGGTTTCTCAGCCCTCTTTTATTTTCATTATTTTTAGATGACCTTACAGAATTTCTAATGGGAGGAATATCATTTGCTGACTGAATATAAAACTTTTGCTTTACGCTGATGATATTGTCATACTGGCGGAAAGTCCAAATGGGATGCAACTAATGATAAATCAACTGCAGAAATATTGCACTACGTGGAATTTGCAGCTGAATACTGGAAAATCGAAAATCATGATCTTTCGAAATGGAACAGGAAGATACGCTAGAAATCAGAAATGGACCTGGCAGAATGAAGAACTAGAGAAACTCAAAGAGTATCTTTACCTTGGAGCCCTTATTACCCCTCAGCTGTCATTTAGGAAACACCTTTAGAAAAAACTAACTGAAGCCAAACATGCGATTAATTGTAGCTGGAAAGAAGTCCTTAGCAGAAAAGATATCACTCCAAGTGGAAAGTACAGGATTATTGAAGCAGTGATGAGATCAATAATGTGCTATGCCGCACAAGTTTGGGGCAATCCCGCCATTATACATTTACACACTCAGAATGCACTTCGAATATATTCGGAAAGTTATGACACAACCTACAAATCGTCTCACATATAAAATTGCCAAAAACCTTCAAATCAGAAACATACAACTTTACAGAGAATGGTCGAGACTCGGAAGAGAGCATTATGTTAGTTTATTGGATGAAAACGATTGCGTCTCAGAGAAAAGTCTGCAAGATCTGGTCGAGAAAATTGAAGATTGCTATCGAGACAAGTTTCGGATGGAAAGCCAACAGAGCCATTCCAGGCAAACTTACAAGCTAGTAACCCATGACCTCGGAACCGACAGCTATTTCCACGACAATTATAACCTTGATATGATATCCACCATATTCAAAGCCAGAGGCGAACTTTTACCCCTAAACTGTATGTGTAAGGAGGGAGATCTTATGAAAGATTTTACACTGGTCAATGCTAATATAACGGATCAAAAGCTATGCAGCGTAACTGCAAGTGCGATCACGAGAAATCACATTTGAACTATTAGTTAATTTTAATTCATTTTAAAATAAAATATATTTTTAAGTACTCAATGAACTTCTGTATGTGCTTTTTTTGTACCTATATGACATCTATTTTAAAGAAAGGGGCATTGATGTACGTATGTAAGATATCTATATAATTAATTAACTAAGTGGCGTGGGTCTTACAAAGACTTTTTTTTAAATTTCCATCTTTTTCCTTTAACGCTTTCCTGTGAACACTCAGCATACATAACCCTGTAAATTCAAACATTTAATAACCTATGTTTGTTAGTTTTTAGGTAATTAAATTACCATTTAAACGATTTTCAACCATTGTTGAACGAAGCTAAGTTTTAACTCTTCTTAACGTAGTGAATGTTCTTTCGATGGAGCTTGTGGTGCGAGGTCGTCTGCTTGTTGTAGGACATTGAACATGTCTAGTTTTTGGAGTTCTGTTCAGTGGCGATTCCTCCCAGTTAGCAGGTTTATCGCCGCTAAACCAAGAATTTAAATGAATAAATTGTATGATGTACTTTTTTTTTTCAAAAAGTAAGAAATGGCAATGTTGAAATAATGATAATGATTTCATACAATAATCAATACTATAAATACAAAAAACTACCCACCTACCCACCTACCCACCTACCTACCTACCTACCTATTTTCAAATCATATTTTCCTTCACACAACACAAAACTCCCATCTTCCTATCTGCCTCAGCGTTACAATATGCGATACCAAAACCAAATTCTCTACAAAGAGCATTGAAATAATTAAAAAAAAAATAGATACCTACCTAACCTACCCCCATATTGTTCTCAATTATATTTTCCTGCAGACACACAACATAAAACTCTCATAGAACAAGTCTCCCTTGAAACATTTTAGCTTGCAACATCTGCGCTGCACAATTTCATACAATTTTTAATAATATCTATACAAATAACAAATACAAGCACAAATACAATACAATCTAGAATACAAGAGCGTTTTACTACACAATGTCCTAAGCAAAGCCCAGCTAAATAAATGAAAGCGTAAGCGTAAGTATGATGCGATAAGGCACGATACATTAGGTATGCAAGCAGCTCCAGGTACATTTTGGGTACGTTTTTTTTGTCATTCTCTTTTTTGCTTTCGTATATGTTTCTGGGAAAATGCGGTAGGAAGGATGAATGCATTGTTTTGTTATTAGTGATCTTTGATTGATATGAGTAAACATTGAGATTAAGTTCTTTTAGCACAGTGAATAATTACACAAAAAAAAGTGCTAAATTCGCATAGCGCGATGTAGTTCTGCATTTTTGATATGTTGTTGGGGCATGTTAGAGTAGTATATAGCCAAGTTTGCAGCAACAGTGAAAAAAACGCTAAAATCACCCCTTTTTTCCGACAATTTCCTTTATAACTTTGGAAATATGCAACTTATGAAAAAACCGTCCACTATAAACTTGTTTTTTATAAAATTTTCTACAAAACAACATCAATTTTAAATGCATGTTATATTTGTGTTGCTATCTAACCATGAATTAAAAAAAAATCTGAAAAAACTAAGTAAATTTGAAGCACTCAAAAAATATGTCAAAAATTGTCCAATTCTTCTAAAAATTTGGAATCAAATAGTCTAGACTCTAGAGTATCACAAGACGAAATTCGATCCAAATCGGTGAAATAGTTTTGGCAAGAAATATGATGCTAACTAAGTGCAACACAATTATGATGCAAACATTGCGGTGGTCAAAGTAGGACACTTAAGTTGGCACTGATTTTTGTACACGTACTTAGAAGCATAAAATCATGAAATATAGTTATAATAGATGTTAACATCTTTTTTTAAGCCAAGTGACTATATTTTATGATAATAATTCTTCGTGACTTAGCAGCATATATGGTCAACTCATTGAAAGGCAATAAACTAAAACTTAGAATTTATATTTAACTTGTTTTGTAGGTTAGAATTATTTAAAATATTTTGAATTATTATTCAAAATATAATAAATATAGTTTGAAATATTTATTATTATTCGAACTTTTGATTTAAAAAAAACGTCTTTTTCAAGACATTTCTTAATATTAAAAAGAATAATAGTTGCGTTCAAAAACCAAAATACAACCAAAAGAGGATTAAACGTTGATATTATTTTTATAAGAAAAAAATTTGTAAGTACATATTTTATAATTTTTAAAAATTGAAGCTATAAAATATTAATAACTATGTTTTTGAGACCTGAAGAAAAACGTAACCACGTTTGAAACGTCGTCTGATTTAGATACTTAGCTACAAATATAGACCTAAAGCATAAACATTATATTTTATGTATAAGGGTTCAAAGTACGTGTACAAAAATCAGTGTCAACTTAAGTGTCCTACTTTGACCACAACAAAGTCGGCGAAAATTCTTTTTTCCGTCAAACGACGCGACGAAGCGAATTTATGTATCGATAAATTTTTGAACTTTTATTTTATACCTATAATTTATTAACGTTTTTTTATTAATTGTCGTTAAATTAAAAAAAAAGTATGATTTTTTTTTTATTTTAACCTGCCCAGACCACCTAGCTCAACCAATACTAAGGACCAGGAATCGCCACTGGTTCTGTTGTGGATAGGGGTGATTGGAGTGATCTGTCTGCCGGTTTGCTGTCCGAGCTCTTAGAATTTCTACTTCAATTTCTTCTGAAATAGATTTCAAATCAGTCATAAGTCCATCTATTCCTGAGTTCACATTTTTGCTCTTTGATATTTTGCAAGATCTATTATTTGTTGTAGTAGTAGCCCATAGCGTAATGGTTATTGCGTTCGACTGTCACGCTGGAGGTCTGGGATCGCTTCCCAGCCTCGTCCACCTAAAAACTAAAAAAGTTTTTTTTCAGGGCTACTGCCTCTTGCGAGGAATTGACAAATCCTCCAAGAGTATCACCTGTCACGAATAAGTGCTTCTCGTCTAGCCGTTCGGGTTCGGCATAAAATTGTAGGTCCCTTCCATTCCTGTCGAAAGGTGCACACAGGAATGGTTGCGAGTTGTTAGTCACTAGGCCCTGGTTCTTCATGAGCCGTTGTGCCACCCGATTTATTTTTATTATTTGTTGCACATGTTTCGTGCGTGCGAGGAGTTCTAACTTTTTTGACTGAAGAATATTTAGTGTATTTGGCTCGAGATAAGCTGAGTACTTTGCTATTAAGACAAGACATATTATAAAAGTTGAATGTGTAATAGCACAATGCAGCTGAAAAGCTGTTGTTTTCGTTGTAGAGTTTCCTTCAATAGGAAGGTCCCTCAATCCATTGACGATGCTGCCAAAATGTTCCTTTAAAATCGCAATGCTTTTATATTTCTCAGACCAACGAGTCACAAAATGCAGGAATGTTTGGGACAAACTTTCTCCTTGTGAGGGAATTGCGGTAAAAGTTCGACATCTTTGAACGATGTTATTGTGTTTCGAATTTCTGGAACATCATTCAGGTCATTAACCACCAAATTCAGCTTATGGCTTGCACAATGGAAGAACAGAGCATTAGGGTATTTTGTTCCTCAAAATTGCCTGCACACCATTTTCTATGCACGACATTTTTGAACAACCATCATTGCTCAATGGGCATTGAATTCCCTTGGATCAAGCCCTGACGCAGAGGGGCAATGTTCTTTGCATCCAGCTCTAGAAAACATAGGATCTTCTCGCAAATCACGCTTTTTTTCTGATCGTAAAAAGAACACCAATCGAAAGTTGTTCTTTCCCTGATATATCGCGGCTTTCATATCTCATCAGAGAAAAGGCAGACGTCCTTAACAATTTCATCCCCACACTTGCCCACAGAAATAAATAATTTCATTCTGAATTCTCGGAGAATGGTATGAGGAATTCTTCTTTCCTACTTCAAAATGCTGCTTCAGAATTTCATTACCAGCCTTGACTTGAAGTCGAAGTAAGTCTTGAAATACACCTGAATGTAGATAATAGTAAGTGCGTACCTAATGAATCATGCATTTTTCTAAAAATAAAAGGACTTAAATAAAAGATTGAATTTTTTTTTAAACTAAATTGAAATTTAAATTTTAGGGGTGGCAACTTATCACCTCTCCTGCCCCCCCATGTGTATGCCCTATTCCTCGCAGACTATTGATTTGATGAATTTACCCGAGCATCGTACAATCCAATCAAAATATTTCAAATCGTTTTTCGTTAATTTATTGGTTATCACTCGTTATAAAACGTAATTGTTTTATGGTGGAAAAAACAATTACCCCCTCTTTAAAAAAAATAAATCATAATAAATTGTTCCTAAAGGTGCAGTATTTAATGGATTTGTTGGACTGTTTCATATATAAGCCTATCTAATTTATGGTCTATTGCATCACAAGTCACAACTATGGCTCCACCCTGATGGCCATACTTACCTACCACTCTATATAATAATCTAAGTACAAAAAAAGAATCAATATTCAAGAAAATAGACTGTCAAGGTCAGCGGACATGTTAGTACTTACATAGTTGATTTTTTTTTGTATTTTCGTTTAATAATCATGAAAGTATAATTTTTACTTTATTTGTGCATAATAATCTCATTCAACATACATTGTATCAAACGACTGCTCTGTTGGTTATAATCTCTTGTCTCGTTCGAATGGTGCATACCTTATGAAGTGTGTCCAGCTTCCAGTCCAAAAACTGGCTGATAGTAATTATCTAATTAACAAGCAAAACCACACAGATTCCACCCCCTCCACTTCGTTGGCTTCGCTGCGGTCTTGGCAACACATTACCTCTTGACACCCTCAGCCCTGCCCCACAACTCCCATGGACATCTTGCTTTATAGAAAACCAACACGCTCACACATAACTGAAATTATAATAAAATTGTAATTAATTTTGTAATGAACGCACAATTGCAGTTTTATTACAACTTCCATTGAAAAGAACAAATTGTTGACATTAATTCACACTAGGTACATTATATCGATTGAGCTAGTGTGAGGGATGCAGGAAGCGGGGAGGCATTATAACGCTTTATGGAGCCTCCACCCTTCCGGGTTGTTTTTTTTTTTTATGTTGATTTAGGGTTGGGAGGGGTTACGGTTGGACGATCGCAAGAATTACAAGAATCACACTTTGTTAAATTCCAGAATTTCTCATGATGTGGCTTTTAATATTTATAGATAATGGTTTGACATTATTCTGGAATCTAGAATCTCGAGCTGGGCACTGTTGGTGGCTGTCGCCACTCTATAAGCCGGTCAGCCGGCTGAGACTGCGAATGGGTGTTCTATGATTTAATTACATATATTATTATTAATTAAAGACCTTGAATGCTTTGGATCTGGATGTTGCAAAACAAGGCGGATATCATGCCATAGTCGACAGACGGACGATGATGACGACACGACGACAGGCGCGAAGTGTCGCGTCGCCGTCGGTCGTTCTTTAACTTGCATTCTAATGCTACGCTGCCGCGGCTGCGCTGTGTTGTGGTCTCGTCTCTTAGTTGTCCAGTTTATTAAAATAGTTGATTTATTTCTCGAACTCTTTGTTTGTATATCACTTTGTGTGTGGTTTCCTTAGAATTATTTTAGATATTTAACTGCCTTTGATTTGGAGAATGACAGATGCCTGCAAATGATTCATTTTAGTTGTTCATGAAAGAATTTGCTATTTGGATGCGATGCACTAGCAAAGGTCAAATTGATTGCAAACATTCTTGCTCTTTGTGTTACTTACAAGTTAGAACTAATTTAAAGCTTAAAGGTAAGGGAAGGTAAGGCAGTATAATAATAGATAATATTACTACAACGTCGTAAGCGTAAGTACAAACTGTCTTAAATTATAAACTAACGCACAAAATTTGCCTGAACTAAGAAAACCGTTGTAGCCCGTAGCTTATTGGTTACTGCGTTGGACTGTTACGCTGGAGGTCTGGGTTCACTTCCCAGACTCTTGCACCTAAAAACCAAAAAGTTTTTTTTTCAGGGCAACTGCCTCTTTCGAGGAATTGACAAATCCAAGAGAACCGTTTGGTTATACAAGAAAGCCAACTGAGAGGGTCTCAATGATTTCTTCAGGAAGTGGTCACTATACTTCTTCGATAGTGAGTTAGACTCAAACGCAAATAATTAATTCATTTGTGGAAATCTTATACCAAAAAGGGTAAACTGTATCCAACCCAAATAAACTCATGGTTTGATTCAAGCTGCTAAGGAGGTTATCAGGGTTATAGAAGTAAACTTCGGAAGATAAAAAGCAACCCCTAATGAGGAAATCCGGATGAATTTTCAACAAGCCAGAAAGACCTGTAACGAGCATATTTGACCAACCGAATCTTTGCATGGCCATCAATTTAGGCACAAAATATTACGATGGTACTACAAATTTGTGATCTTTCTGTGCTGGGACAGATAAGAATATCTCAGCAGTGAATCCCTCTCTTGTCTTAAGAGGCAATAAATCACATCTAGGCAAATAACACCAAAGTGAGCCTAGCGACACACAATGACACCTTAGAGCTTACCATAAAACCGAAGATGAAAAGTTAGTTGGGAAGTCCTTGGGTCTGGAGATCACCGGTATTGTAAAAGAAGAAGATCAAACAACGAAAAACAGGAGCATGCCAGTGTCGAAAACTTGCGGACATATTCCGCAGTTTTAAAAATTTTTCTAAAATTGTATAGCATTATGGAAGCACTTTCTAATACAAGAGGCACTACCCCGACAGGCAGTTCCATTGCTATGCATGGTACTGATCCTGGGCCGATCAGAAATGGTGGGATCAGAGCT